>CM034148.1:594365084-594776569 GCA_019776745.2 Taxus chinensis | reverse complement strand
CCAAAGTATCAAGCTATGGGATTAGCTAATCACAAAAATGACATGCCTAAAAATATGATTTGGCAAGGTGGTAAAATCTTTGGAATAATATCATAACCCTTGTTAATGATGATAAGAAACTTAGAGCTTTGGCATGATACCTTCCTTGGTTGGTGTGAATGGACTCATTGGAAGGATAATTATGTTTCAGGATGGGTATTTAATCATCCTAAATTTTGTTTAGTATTATTGTTGTGCACTTACAGTCTTATTTTCATTTGTCTCAAGTTCATGCAGAGTTTTTTGGTTAAATATGGGAAGTGACAAGGTTTGCACCGATCTAACTACTTATTGACACATCAAGTGGGACAAAACTATGTGGCGGTTGTTGAGAAGATGAAGTTTTTCCAACTACATTAAAAGGATAAAAGGTAATGATCCCAAAATAGCTCTTGAATTTGGTAATTTGTGGGAGGGGTAGTGTCAATATGAGGGGAATGGAGATTACTCTTACTGAAGAAACTATTTCCAAGGCCAAGGGTTTGTCTTTGGAAGGCCTAAAAAAATTTTAAGGACAAAACTAGATGGAGGCATGAAATTTCTATTTTCTTTGGGCCAAAGGAAATAATTATTATGTTTGATGATGGTATGACTAGAATTTTTCTCCCTGAGCATTGGTCGGATGTGTGTATGGTTGTTATGAAATAATTTACTCTAGAAGGTAAATTAAAAAATATTTTCTCCTTTAGTATTTCCATCCTTAATTATCTGCGTGGGAACCAGGATATGAGCCTCCCCTTCTTTCTTATGAGATCTCTTACTACTTCCATCCAAGATTTTCAAAATGAGAGAGTGGACACCCTACTTCACCATGGTTTTATTCTACTACTGTACTAGAATAGGAAGCCTATAGTTTTGTCCTAACCCCTACCCAAATGGTTGTGGATTCAGATAACAAAACCCTAGCTAACTGATTAAATCACATCAAAAAAGGTGGGTCTCAGAATAAATGTGATGGATTGGCTATGAATATTCTTTGTAACCTTAAACAAGGAGATAAATTTGTAGGGGAGAGAACCTCCAACAAGGATAAAGATATGTATATAGTTAATTGGGAATCTAGGGTTTCAAGGGTTGAGACCAATGCTGACACCATTTTCCTAGTTGATAAGAACCTTGTCCAAGATATTTTGAGTGTCAAAGAAAAATTGATGTGTAGAACAAGAGAATTGATGGGCTTAATGCTAAAATGGTTATGCAGGAGCAAATAATCTCCATTCTCCAGGATCAACTTACCAAGAATGAGCCTGTTGTTGTTAATAAAAAGGTACAACTTGAGATGAGTAGTTCTGAGGATGAAGAGAACATTGAAGCTGAAGGTAATGTTACTACCGAGTTTTTTGGTAAAAAGGTTATCATATCTTTGGAAGATGATCCAGGATGATCGTAGGATAGAGGACCTAGTGTTAGGACTGGAAGTAAGGCACCCTTTAACAATGTAACTGATTATGACACTTTCACTGCACTTCTGTTTGGGGATTTTTCTAATTATATCTTGGTTACATGGATTTTTATAATGTATTTTTCATAATAAAATTAGTTTTGTAGACCTTTTGTGGGTCACATTTTTCTCTGGGGTGTCCTCCTGGTCAAGTATGTTTGACTTAGACCCATGTGTTTTATTTTAGGGATTTTCCTTTTTCTCGGCTTCTCTTTTTGTATAATTTTTTTTTCACTTTGAACCCAAATATTTTTTATCTTATCCAAAAAAATAACCATACTCTAATAAAACTAATTTAAATAGCAGTGCTATAGGAAGAGCCACAAACTAACTCATTTCTTTTCCTAAATCACAAAACTCAGTTACAAAACAAGTTCTAAGAAGGCAAGAGACAACATTTCTCATCTAGGAGATATAAGCTGTCTTTTATATCAATTTTTTCATATCCTAGAACTTGATACAAAAAAACATATACTATAAAATGTATTTCACCTGTTATCATCCAAGCTTAAGAAAATAGCTTTAAAAGTACCCAATTTAGTTTGAATACACTTACTTTTGTTGAACATGAACAATCATTAAATACCATAATCATTTCCATATTTCACATTCTAAGCCAAACAAATGTATTTAGTTTTCCATATTTCAACATGATTCTAAGACCCAAAATGTAATAGTTAAATCCTTACCATATTTCACACAAATATCCACCCAAAATCCATATTCAATAATAGTAACAAATCTCTAAGAAAATGTGTTATCATTATTAAACGGGTTTGTTCTTATTCACAAAACCTTCCTTATTTCATTTTTAGATCCATAAAATGACCGATTCAAAGCATTTCCAAATTCCCATTCTAACCCAAAACAAATACATGCATAGAAAAATCTCCTAAACAAATAAATACCCATTTCGTAATAAACTCTTCCCTCATTTACTTTCTAGTTTTGTCGTTGAAATCTAAGATAAGCAGTTAGATTACAATAAAATTGATCTCATACCAAAAACATAAATATATGACTCACTGGTTCCAAATTTCACAATAAACCCAAAAAATGAATGTAAATATCAAACAATAATCCCAAACCCAAACACATGCAGTTGTTCCTCATTCTTTTTCCAACTTCACATAATAACAAAACGCTTATATTTCTAGATTTTGAAAAAAAAAACAAAGCATTTCCTCTTTAAAATAATAATAAGAATGAAATAACCCAGAATGCACAAAACCATTTCATTTCCTTTTTATTTACCAAATTTCTCAAACCAAATACATTTGTTAACAATATTTCAAACAAAATCCCCAAAATAAAATGTATTCTTTTGCCAGTTTTTGATCAAATAAAAAAAAACCAAAATGTATTCAGGTATTTCATAATAATAACATCAAGGAGTGAGAGAATGAAACCCATGCCTGTATTTTCCTCCAATATTCTTTGTAACTTTCCAATTTGAATGCTTCCAAACAAACACAACTGAATCCTTCAACAACATATTAAATAACCAAAATGCCATGATTAAAGGAGATCAACAATCACAAATAATATTAACAATCATCCAACCGATTTTCCCACAAAAAATACATGCCCAACTCCCAAAAACCAAAAACTAAATACAAACACAAAAAATGCAAATGAAATGGTGGAATCAATGCATGCTTAGATTCTCAATGAAGCTTCCGCTTCCTAAGGTCACATTTCATTCCCCACCAAAATTTTTATTGTAGTTCCACATTGTGGCCTTAAACATTTAAACTCATAAACCTCAATTACCATTCAACATGTCATCACTTACGTTTAGCTTAAGTTTATTTAAAAATTTACAACCCTATTAACTTGTATGGTGGACATTATAATTCCACGAACCATTCTTAACACCAATGCTTATGCCTTAGTGGTCCAAGCTAAACTTGTGTGTGTGTGTGTGCGTATGTATGTACCTACATACATACATATACATACATACATACATACATACATATATATATATGTGTGTGTGTGTGTGTGTGTGTGTGTGTGTGTATGTATGTATGTATGTGTGTGTGTGTGTGTGTGTGTGTGTGTGTTGAGTTGTGGAGCTCAATTACTTCATATTAGCATGTTATATTAAACTTGCAAGAAAACACAGTAATCGACATCGGTTATAGAGTGACCGACATCGGTCTCCTATGATCGACATTGGTTAGGCAAGTAAAAACTGGCATCAGTTAGGGCTAACCGACATTGGTTACCTATGCATGGGTGTTTTATTTAACTCACAAGAATTAGATATAATTTTAGCATTAAAGTAAATATATTGATTGGAATGGCATGGATAAGTTCCCTAAGTTTGTATATGCCTATATAATAATGAAAGCTAGGGTTTAGAAGTAAGGATTGAGAGAGTTAATGATTATTGTGAAAATAATTGTGAGAGAGAGAATTCTTGGAAAAGAAGGAGAATATTGAGAGAAAGAAAGTACTGTACATCTGAGAGGTGTGGAAGATTGTAAATCTTCAATTGTATATCTTTTGAAAGCTTTGGATAATAGATTGGCTTGTTTCTTGGTGGATGTAGCCCACATTGGGTGAACCATGTTGATTTATATCTTTTGTTTTGTATATTTCTTCTTGTATAATATCCACTTTTATTGCTTGTATGCTTAGATCTGATTTATTATCCGTACAACTTTGTGCTAACCCCAACAATATATATATATATATATATATATATATATATAACTTATTACATCTTTAACAAAAACTTTGTTATTGACAAGTATCAATGCAACCAGATAAAATAATCACTCTTTAACTTAGTAAGGAAATGACGATATTACTAATTCAATGAATGTATTAAGTTGGGATGTTACATTATCCATGATAAAAAAATTTAAAGAAACCATTTTGAATTTTTATAAAAATATTAGTAAATTCAAACAACATTTTTTTTTGGATTTTAAAGGACTAATTTTTTAGAGCCTCAAAATATTATTTTAGTAGTTAAAAATTTAGGAACTAAAATAAATTAGAAAAAAATTCGGGACAAAATCTTTTCTTAGGATTTAAAATATTTTTTTTGAAAATTTGAATGATTTTTAGGACTAATAAAAACAATTTCGCCTATATTTTTCTTTTTGATATTTTTTTTTTTGTATTTGAAAAAAATAGGACTTTAAATTAAACTTCTTGACTCAAAAAAATATTCTTAGGTCTTAACATATTTTTTCAGAATTTTTAAATCAATTTAATATACTTAAAATAATTTTCCAAAATTTGAAATTAATTTTAAAAATAAAAACATTGAATCCAATTAGTGTTCTTTCTATTTTTTGTTTTATTTTATTTAATTCTTATATTTTTTCAAAAGAAAAATCCTTTATTTTTCTTACAAAATAAAAGCACATGTGGGGATTTGATTCCATAACCTCTCAAAAAAGTTTTAGTATGTGTGTCTTTTTTTATATTTAACTTCTTATTTTTGAAAATCAATGAATAAAAAAATATAAACGCATGACATGGGATATGGATTGAACCCTTTTCCTTCCAACCTATCGTTCTGTTGTACATGATCTTGTAATTAGGGTCAAGCTATATGTTATATGAAAAAATTCTTGTTAGAAATAACTACTAGAGACAAGAACTAATTTAATGTTAAATTTTGTTAAAAGGAGTGTAAACAAATAATTGACCCTTATTAAAGAAGTGTTATGTAACAATTCTTGATAAAAAAGAGTGGAAAATATTAATGTGATCCCACTAAAGGGAGTAGGATAAACAAATAGTCGTGAATAGGAATGGTTGTTTTCAAACTACACATGGAAAAACTTATAAAAGGTGAAAAAATATGTTAAAAAGGATTATTATAATACATTTACAAACATCTTGTGTGTGTAAAGGTGAAGGCAGGTGGTGGGGTTTTAGAGAGGGGCATCTTGTGTGTCCTAACAGAGGGTACAAAGTATAACCTTAGATGGTTCCTAGTTAGGGAAAGGTATGATTTTGTGATCTTTTTCTCCATAGATAAATGAACATAGCCCAAGGTTCCAGATCCTATACACACACAAGAGAAACATAGTTTGATTGATTTGTGATAAAATATAACTATCCTTGTTGGCAAAATAATTTGTCATGTTGCAATATAATTATTAAGTTTTCACCAATGGTACAATTTTAAGCCCCTTTTTCTTATGTATGGGGAGGCTCCCATTATTGAATGTAAACTACCTAAATCTATGGGGTGGCCATGAGGTTGGTGATCACATAGGAATAATCCACTAAACTTGTGGAAAAGTGTTTGTAACAGGTACAAGGGGGGAATTTGCAACAAAGAGAGGTAGAGAGGAGTAGGTAAAATAAGGAGATAGAGTGTTACTGTTTTGAGTAGGCACTAACAAATTTCACATACAATAACTAGAGTAGGTGCACATTCAATTAGAAAAACACAACAATGCAAACAACGATAAGGCCAACAACTCATAGACGTAGAATTCCATTGACTCATTTATCAAAGGTGTATACACCTTTCTTGGTTTTACAAGATTATCTTGTATGAAAAGTTGGAAAGAGATATTAGAGGAACATAAGACAAGACATAGAATAATTGCAGCTTTTATTTTTTGATGTAGAAGTGGTAATCTCAAAAAGCATACATTCAATCAACAATTTCCAACCCCTTGGAATGGAGAAGCCATTCCAATCTATAGAATTACAAATTTTCTCTTCATCTATCCTGAACATGACCTTTTTCCTATCCCCATCACTTGCGATCTTTCATATTCCTAGGAAGTGAGTCTTTTTCTTATTGATGAAAAATGAATCTTATAATGTTTAATTTAGGGTCACTTTAGTGAATAGGATGAAATAACAAGAAGTAAATTCTTAATGCAAAATTAGAACATGGAGAGAGAATAAGGAAGAGAGAGAGAAGGGCTGACCAATCCAACAAATATGAAGCTTTGAATGATGGAGAACTTGCTGATTTGAAGCATGGTGATTACAATTTCCTCCTTTTGCAAGATATATGAACACTCTAGACTACCAAATGAGTGTTTAGGAATAATTTTGCAAGACATTCCAATGTGATCCTGAGATGAATACGAGCATTACTCATAGTGAGATTCTCTCATCATGCTTATGATGACCATACTCTAGATGAATTTTTTACTCTTTTCAAGCTCTTTTTTGACCTTATAATGTTCTTGGTTTCACCTTGTTATGTGACAAAATTCCCTAGAGGAAAAGATTGAATTTTATTTAATTTGGAAAGAAAATAATTAAAGATTGAATGCTAAAGAAATATATATTTGAATACCCCTTAAAAATAGGGTGGTATGAGATGTACATAAAACCCCCTTTAAAATAGGGAGGAATAAAAGAGTTAAAAAGGTTTCTGGAAATCCTTTTAAAAGGAGAGATTAATATTTATATTATGGACCTCATTATGGGTGGATGTTATTAATTTGTAAATTATTCTTATGAACGGGTGTGTTGGTTACCAACCACTTAAGGGAAATAATTATTTAAACATGTGGTGGGGGTGGGGATTGGACGCACATGAAAAATTGTGCTCAAGTATTTTTATTTGATTCCGAGTGAAGGTAAGTGGTGGGCATTGGAGAGGGGCATTTTAGGGTGTCCTAATTGGGGTATGCTAAGTATAACCCAAGATGGTTCCTGGACAGGGGAATAATATCATTTAAATAATTAATTCCTCCTGATAATATGACCATAGCTTGAGGTGTTGGATCTCGGTTATCACCTAGGAATTTTTTAAGAATCACGCAGTCCTCACCACCCCCTAAAGATATGTATTTGATCTTGGTATATCTTGGTTTTTGAATGTATTAAATTTTAATTGAGATGTTTAATAAACAATTATATTTTTCTATATTATAAAGTACCTAAATAAATAAGTTATAAACTAGGAAAATAACCATTATAATATTTCATTAACATGATAATTATTAATCGGGTAAAAGAATTATTACAATTTGGTATCAGAACACTGAGACCTTGGTAAACATGTGGATACTCACATTTGTATGTATTTAATTGTTTTATTACCACATGAAAAGATAGTGAAAGGATGTAAAATTAAGCTACCTAAGGTCTCCTACATATAAACAACACCCCATGAGAATAGGAAATCAATTTTTCCTATTAGCTCAAGTCTTACTTTTTCCCCGGTAAATTATTTTTACTAACATTTCAACTATAGTTTTTTAAAAATCAATATTTCCTATGTCTTGTTCAAGGTACCCCTTTAATAGTATAAGAATTGGATTAAAATCTTAAAAAACTATAGCATTAATATAAATTAAATTATAAGAGTTGTAGATATAAAAAAAATAAAACTCTTTCTCACAACCCTCTTGTAAAATAATTGAACTAGAACCAAATAAAATGAATCTCTATTTTTCTCAAATACTTCACAGAGAACTTAACAAGGGATAATTTTGGGTAGAAGCATGAAAATAATTGTGATTTTTTTATCTCCCATAATTATTTAAATACAAATATATTTTTTTAAATGTATTCTAAAACATTTAACCCATGTGTAAAATTTAAAAACCAAAATACTTAGATGTAAAAGGATTGAATATATAAGCTTAATAAGTTCTTAAAGATGGAAAATCTTGGATACAATGAAATGGAGAAGGGAAGTAGTACTATGCTTTACAAAGATCATAATGAGTTATGAATATGTAGTCTCTTTGAGAAAGTGGTTGTAGATTAAATAAATTCAATGTGTTAGACTTAATTCTCTTTCATCTAATTTTAATTTAAAAATATGTAGGTATACCCTAAACTATCTAGTTATATGGGAAAAAATCCCTAAGAATGAATTAACAATTTCGAAATATTTTTTCCCGTACCTAAACCCCAATTAACTATATGGTATAAATTTATCTATAATTAATATTGAAACCATGTGGTAATAAATATAATTATGTTATGTGATTATTTGTCCCATAGTTATATATTACTATTATGATTTTGCTTCAAATTATTCTTAGTAATAAGGATACAATTTATTGAATTATATATGTGTATGATATTGTTTACATATGTGGAGTTAATGTGATTAATTATATAGAATATTAATGGAATAAATAATCTTACAAATTAATTTAATTAGTTATATAATGTAAATATGTAATTTATTATAGTAGATTAATGTGATCAACTATGAGACAAATGTAGTGCCCACATTTTACACACCCAAATACAACAGTAAAATACCAGGATTTTTTTTTTTTTGACTTACATTGCTCATAGAAAAACGCCACAAGGACTCCAAGTAGAACAACTCAACAACATATACGACACCTAAATCAGTCACCAAATCACATAGACACATGACTACGCCATATACCTGTTTATACCACACTTTTCCAAATGAAAGAGTACTAGCAAGACCCCAACCATGGGACACAAGACTCAAGAATTGGCAAACCCACAACACATCATTTCTTTAATTGCATCTTAGTTACGATTAACATTCTAAGAAAATTATTGTGCAAGGATAGTTTTTTTTTATCTACAAGATCTTAAGCTCATTCCACCTTTAATTTATAGTTCGATCAATTTAGGTTGGATTCCTTTATGCATCGCAGAACTTTCCATTATTTAATTACTTATTTGGTACAATTCAAATCACATATACATTACTTGATTATCTTGTTCTTATATTAAGAATATGCTTCTCAAATGTTTATTTAATGTTTAGAATTTACCCTTGCTACACAAGTGCAACTAACTTGATGTCAAGATGAAATATTGGGATTAAGGAAGACATAGATTCGAGATAGCTTTTTCCCCAAGAACATCCATCGATCATGAAATAGTTATCTCGCTACCATGGTTGTTAAAGTTCAATAACTTATGGAATTCTATTTATATTTATATATCTTTTGTTTTCTCAAAGTTTGGTCACACCAAGGCAATTTATGTTCTTTGTAACACATGAAGATGTTTAAATTAAGTCTTAAGGACTCCCAGTGACATTATTCCTAACCTCAAATTTTGGTTTTACTCTCATGTGATTTACTTTTGCGTTGCACTAGGGTCTCATTATTACTATTGTTTTAAACATAAGAGTTACGAAAGTACTTGTCTGACATATTAAAGAAGCACATGGTTAAGATTAATTCAAGTTTCACCCAGGGCTTCAATCTCTATTATAGGTGTGATTAAGGTTAAAATGTATTTACCCTATAATCCTTTCATGAAAGATCAAGGCACTAAATTTTCACAAGCCCAAGACAAGAAATTTATCTTCGAGGGACAAAAGGGTTCACTAACAAGAATGCAAGACATAGAACAACTATCTCGCGATCTTCATTTAGGTTCTTTGGATCCAATAGGGATTTCATTCACCGATGAAGTTAATTTCTAGATCTAATTTTGTAAGGCCCGAAAGTCCATTAGGATCCAAGGGAGTAATATCTCTACCTACTCCACAAATGGGAAGGTTACACTTCTTAGTCATTCCTTCTAATAAGGAATCATAAGGTGACTTCCAAGGCGGGTCTTCACCACTCAGCCGGGTGTCAGACCTGAAGAGAGGACATCCTTCTCGCGATTACCAAAACTAGAAGGAAACCTCATACTCTAGATAAAGTTGGACCATGTCATTCCTAAAATATGGGTTCTTGATAATGTCGCTAAACCTAATGACTATGACGGTAACTCCAACTAGGGGTTTTATTTACCTAACCTAGGAGGTCTCATCGAGTGTAAAGTTTATGGTCGTTCTACAGTTTTAAATTTCTTATATGGTAAAAAGGGGATCACACCATGTAGGAAAGCTATGCACGAATATTTTATTAAGGTTGAGTGTTCCCATTAAAACTCTTTATTATATTTGCAAGGTAAGAAGATAACCTAGTAAATTAATTTAATCGTTTATTGAATACTGAGAAAGTAATACAATATATTAACTTCAATTTTCAATTTACTATAAATAAATCAAACCCTTTTTACCATACACAACTAAGAATTAAATTGAATTGGTGATTAGCTGCACATTTCCTAAGCTATCCCTAAAAACTAGCATCTCATGCGTATTAACAAATTTCAATTATACGTTTCCGTAACAAGAGACTACATTAGACAGTTAATCATTTTACAATGACCTATAAAAGATTACAATAATAATAAATTAAATTACACATCACCTTTTTCGTCGTCATTCTTCCATCCTGTAAAACCCCACGTGAGCATGATATCAAAGATATTTCGCTGGCATGACATCCACCCTAACCTAACATAAGTATCATTTTTCAGTTTCCCATTTACATCTGACAATAATTACAATTTTCAATCGAAATAAAAAAAAGTCTAGAAACATGTATTCATTGCATTTCATTTTTCTTCATTTTATAAACCTAGGAGAGAGAAAGAGAAAGGAAGAGAGAGAAAATGTCATTTTGTCAAAATTTATAATACACACAAGTTTCATTATAGTGTTTTAAATAGTTATTTACGTGTGTTAAAATTTTCCATGGTGATTGGGCAACTCTACGAGGATCCCGCAACTTTTCTATTTTTACACTTTTCCTTACTAGCGACAAAAACATTCAAAACGGGCTCGGGGCTAAGAAACTACTTCCAAAGGTTATCTTCCGATGAGCACGCACTCCATGATTAACTCTTCTACATGTCCCTAGATATACCAAGGAATTCATAGCAACTAACGGAATTGAAAAAGAGTGAACAGTTTACGTTTGGTGGTTAGTTCTCTGAGGCCACTAGTCGTAGTTCACCCAGTTGTAAACTGACAAAAGTTAGCTTGAGGGCCCAAAAAAACCGCATCCATCAAAGTGAACGTTCGATGGAGGAGCACGCAATGAGACATCTCCTACTAGTTCCCCCTATATAATGAGAATTCATCAGAGTCGACAGGGAGCTAAGAACTAGAAAACCACTTTTGTACGGCGAAAAGTTTTCTGGAGTGACAAGTCACAATTGGTCCAGTTGAACCTCGTCAAACTACAACCGGAGGCCTACAAAATGGCTTCGCCAAACTATCCCGAAGAATGTGGTTTCCCTAGATTGAATGTTCCATGAAATTTTTCTAGTATAAACACTAGAGGTTTGCGAAGACGGGAAGTAATTTCTCCATTCAGGTTTCAAATGGTGATTCAAAATGAAAGCTAACTTTTTAGATTTAATAGCTTTCTACTATTGTAAACCAGTGTAACAGGGCTCCTATAAGAGCGTCAAAAGGATGTCAATATGTTTGTTTCAGGTCAAACCCTAAGGTCAAGGTGACTCCTCGTATACCAAGGTACACAAATGAAACTTCACATCTCATTTCCAAAGTTATGAAGGGGTACTTAGTGAGTGCTCCCAAAAATTGCAAAATTTAAACTATTTAAAACAAGGATAAAGGTCAACTTTATCAATGGGAAGTTAAATTCGTTCTGGTCGATAAAATGATATTGGAGTGATCAAGAAGGGAGAGAGTTTTCTAAATCATCTCGAAGTGAGGGGTGATAGTTCATGTTTTAAAGTAGGCGAGTTATAATGACGTCGTGAGTTATGACACGATAATTTATTGTTTTACAACTAGTTGAAGGGACATATAACTATATTAAAAATCCTAATAATTTAAAATTCTATTTAGTTGCAAAAGAGAACTAAAACATGAGAATTATGAGAGGTAAGGGAAGAAGAATCATGCCTGGAGAATGAAGTCAGTCGAAGCCGCGGGCTTTGGTTCAGCATCTTGCTTGGGGCACTTCCCGCCAACCGGTTCACAAGCCTAGATCTAATCTGCACCACGTCACACCAACTTCTCGATCACTTGAATTTTTCCAATAGAATAAGTAGTTGCTTGAAAGTTTCTGAGCTTTTTAACATACCCACTTCATACAAATCTTGTTAATCGATGATGCATTGTATGAGCTTCCCCAAGCTAGTTAGAAAGCATACAAGCAACAAGTCCCACCACACAACAATCTTGCTCCAAGATTCACATTTCGGCACAGGGAGTTAGGATGCTTGTAAAGGTTATGAAATTTGGCTTTCACCCACCATAGTAGGTTATGAGCACACATAACTCCATGAATGAATCCAAGCTCAATCGATCTTTATGAGCACCAACTTGTTTGTACATCCACAACTTACATGCAGAACTAACAAACCATTCTGTGCAAAACTGCATGTATTCATTCTATAATACCATGTTCCTTTCTAGCAGGCCGCATTTTTATCAGGTGTTTTAGTCAAACAACTCTCATGCCTTGTGTTTATTTCCACATTTTATATGCACTTTTAACAGTCCATATACTAATTTAAAGCTCCCATTTAGGTGCACACACATAGGGAGAATACAGCTAAGGCTGCAGAATATGGTTTTGCATCTGCTTGAAAGTTTCCAAGGCCTTTTCAACAAAATCATTTTTTTTGCACATCCCTATAAATCATAGCATTCTATGAGACCCACATTTCTTTGAGGCATTCTAACAAACAGTTCAGTGCCTTTTTTACAAAACCCATTTTTTTTTACATAACCTACTATCATTGCAATCCCTGGAACCACATTTCTTCCATGCATTTAGTCGACACAGGTCACATGCTTCCATGTTTTACATACGCATCGACTAGGGCACTTACAACTGAAAACATCTGACAAAGTTCATCTGCCTTCTTTTTCTTGGATGGGAGCCCCACGCAGGTCTGGGTGCGAGCTGGGAGGATTTTGGAAACGTGGCAACTAATCAAGTGAAAATCCTCCTCCATTTGCTTTGATGAGCATCCATACTCTGTCCCCAAGCATCTGTGACTGCAACAACTGTCAAAAACCTCTCTAAAATGTTTACACTTTGCAAGATGTTGTGCAGGTCAGAGGGGGCTTGTTTTTCTTGGACGTAGGTTGGGGATTCGCTGGTGAATTGTAAAATGCTTAGGTTGAAGCTTTCTCTCCTCCCTCCAAGGCGGTGGTGCTCACTCCCCCACAGCAAAAAGGACAACCCAAAAGACCACAAAGACATCCTTTGCCCTAAAACCGACCCTAACAAGAATCACGGGTTTTTCTTAGTTTTAAAACTTTAATTTTAATTAATATTTTTTGCTTGTTTGTTTGTTTTAACTAAATAGGAATACAAACCCTGAACGAGGTAAAATAATGATGAGCAAAATTAATGATGATCGCCCTATTCATAATAACAACACAAATTTATTAATAATAATAATAATCGCACCTCAACATTATAAATTTATAATATTATTATAAATATTATGTTTATGATTTTATGGCTAAAACAATGATAATAATTATTAATCCTATTAATGTCGACGACCCGACAAACTCGAAGAGCCAAGAACCAAATTTTCCTTTAACCGGATAGTCATCCATGATGCTAAGAGAGGTCCACAGTTAGCGGGTGTCAACAATCCGACTCGAAAGGAAACAAGGAGAGGGAAGGTGAAAAAAAATCTTCACTCCGACCTGGACAAGGGTCAACAACAGTCAACGAAAGAACACGCACACCAATCTCCTAGGCTTAGAAACAAGGTCGTCATGCTAGGAACAGGGGGAACATCTGACGGGGCATACAACAAATTAGCATGATTAATTACATCAAGGTTTAATATGACTAATTATTTTGTAGAAAAAAAGAGATTAAATTTATAGTGAACATAGACCTGAAATATCCCTTAAATTACTCAACCTTTATTGAATGTGAGACAACGATGATGAGTTTTAATTGCTTAGTGAGTATGATTTTGAAATTCAATATGTTCTTGGAAAAAACAATTTGGTAGAAGATACCTTAAGTAGGAAAAGATTTTTTTTTTAATGCTTTAGCTTTAGAAAGAAGTAATTTTGAGACAATCTATTAAAAATAAGTTACCAAACTGATGTCTATTTTCAAGAACATTATGAAGGCTTAGTAAATAGAACCAGTAATGTACATTTAAATGATAGACATACTTCCTATATAATTGGGTCTAATGGATTATTATATTATAAAAATAAAATGTGTATACCAAACCTTCCCCGAACTAAAAAATGAAATCCTTAGAGATTCTCATGATATTCTTATTGTTGGTCATCCTAGATTTCAAAAAAACTTATTTATCTATAAAAAAAACTTTTGGCCTAAAATAAAACAAGATGTTAGAACTTATGTTTAACAATGTTTAACTTATTAAAAAGTAAAATTTGATCGGTGTAGTAAACCTGGTAAATTGCAACCTCTTAGAATTCGTGAATGGAAATGGGAATCCGTGAGTATGGACTTCATCACTAGGTTACCCTGTACTAGAAATGGTTATGATAGTATTTTTTTTTGTGGTTGATAGATTAACTAAAATGGATCGTTTTCTTCTAACTAAAATTAAAACTTATGCAATTTAATATAGCTCATTTGTTTATGAAAGATTTTTTTTTTTGCATGGTCTTCCAAAAGAATTGGTAACAAATAGAGACCCATGATATACTTCTTCTTTTTGGAAATCATTATTCAAGGAGTTAGGTACAAGTCTAAATTTTAGTATTGCATACCATCCTAAAAAATTATGGACAAATTGAAAGAGTAAATCAAATTTTACAAGATATGTTAAGGATATATGCTAGTGATAAACCTAAAAATTGGGAAAACTACTATACATTTTATTGAATCTTTACATATAATCAGGGATACCATAACACTACAAAAATGGTCACCTTTTGAAGGGTGTATATGGTAGGAACTGGTAACAAAACCTATTTCTTGCGTCTAATCCTATCCATAGAACCTTGGTATGAAAATTGTGTACTGTTAAATGATAAATGGAAGAAATTATAAATAAAAGCAAGACAAAATCATGAAAAACTTCTCAAGATAGATATAAGAGTTTGGGTTGATTCCCAAACAGTCGTATAGAGAATTTAAAAATTTGTGATCAAGTTTTTCTTAGAGTTAAACCTAAGCGTATTTCACTAAAACTTGGTAAATATGCTAAATTATCTCCTCATTTTTTAGTGGTCCTTTTGAGGTATTAGAAAGAGTAGGATAACTTTCTTACAAACTAGCTTTGCCTCCTAAATTATCTGAGATACATAATATTTTTCATGTTATTTTATTAGAAAAATGTGTTTATAATTATACTTATGTTATTGATTGGAAAAGTATATCTATAGAACCTAATTGTGAATTTAATATAGAACCTGAATTAATTTTGGAAAAAGAACTAGAAGAGTTAAGGAATAGAGAAATAAAAGAAGTAAAAATTAAATGGACTTGTTGTAATGTGGATAGTGTGACGAGTGGGAAAAAGAGAGAATATATTCGTGAACAATATCCATCTTTATTTTGGACTAATGGTTTTTGTGTTTCTTTTTTTATGTTTCAAAGAAAGATAAAACTACTGAAGTCAGTAGTTCATTTAGGTGGGAAGAAATGTTATTGGATAAAATTCTTCGAAGGAAAAATATTGAATATTATTTAATTTGGAAATAAAATAATTAAATATTGAATGCTAAAGAAATATATGTTTGAAGACCCCTTTTAAAATAGGGTGGAATGAGATGTACATAGAAACATCTATAAAATAGGGAGGAATAAAAGAGTTAAAAAGGTTTCTCAAACTCCTTTTAAATGAGGGATTGAGATTTATATTATGGACCCCATTGTGGGTGGATGAAATTAATTTGTAAGTTATTATTATGAATGGGTGTTGGTTACCAACCACCAGAGGGAAAAAATTATTTAAACCTATGGTGGGGGTAGGGATTGTACACACATAGAAAATTGTGCTTAAGTATTTTTATTTAATTCTGAGTGAAGGAAAGTGGTGAGGCATTGGAGAGGGGCACTTTAGGGTGTCCTAGCTGCGGTACACTAAGTATAACTTAAGATGGTTCCTGGATAGGGAAAGAAGATCATTTAAATAATTAATTCCTCCTAATAATGTGGCCATATCTTGATTTGTTGGATCTTGGTTATCACCTAAATTTCTTGAGCAACACGCAATCCTCACCACCCCCTAAAGATATGTATTTTATCTTATAACTATGAATTCATAATTAATTTTTTTTATGTCTTTGTTTTTTTAATGTATTAAATTTTATTTGAGATGTTTAATATAGAATTAGATTTTACTATATTATAAAGTAGGAAAAATAACCATTACAATATTTCATTAACATGATAATTATTAATCGGGTAAAATATTTATCATAGGGCTCAAATGAAAGCTAAATTAAAAGCTAGATTTAATCCAATGGAAGATTCATATGGGCTACTTGATCAATGGTCAAAATTGAAGAAGGACCCTAATGAGTCCATGAGAGACTTTGTTACAAAGTTCAATAGATTGCTGTATAAAATTACTAAGGTTACAAGACCAACTAAATATAACAAGTTAAGATTATTCACAAATGCACAACTTCCTGGAGTAGGATTCATTCTTAGAAAATCTTGAAATAGTAATCTTGAGGAAGCTCAAAGGCTAGATGTTGATGTAGAAGATGACCGGATTATGTGATGGTAGTTCTGATACCAAGAGTACTACAAAGGAATTCTCTCCTCCTTCTCTCACCTTTCTAGAGAGTGTTGACACTTCCCACATCTCATCAGATATCGAGTAGTCTCTTTCTCAACCTCATACCATAATTTCACCTATCTCCTTTCCACTTCTAGTGTGTGAGGCCCCTTCCACTCCTCTACCTTCATTGGATGGCTTATACATGTCTGACATCGCTCTTCTATTTTTCGAGCCCCCTCATTAGGATGAGTATCTACATGACCTTGGTCATCTTTTTGTAGACTCCACTTGTAATACATGACAAGTTCCTCATCCTTCTATAGGTGTTTTGGAGGAGTTCATCATCTCCGTTGTTGGGAGTGCCACTTATGGGACTCTTATCACTTCCACCTTACAGGAGACCTTCATTGATCCACCCTTACTATGTGGATCCCTTTTTTTCATGGGGGTTGTTCTATTTCATTCACATCATTTGGACATCCTGTCTATGGGTGTTCACTCTTCACACAATGATAGTTATATACACGTGGCATTACCCTTCAATTCCATGGTGCTCATTTGATAGACCTATGTCACACTTTCATGGAAAAGACTCAGAGTTCTTCATGTTGCTTCCTTCAGTTTCCTTCACAAAGTGGGTAAACTTATAGCACATCATTTATGTCCTTCCTAAGGGTAGGCACACAGTTTGGTGTGGGTGTCTCTTCTTCAGTCCATAGGTAGAGGGTCTCACCGTTGACACTATTCTGGGAGACTTCCTAGAGTTGCAAAGTTTAGATCCATCCATGGCATCTTCTGCATCCCTCATGTCTCCCTCTTCTTCTCTCTTCTTCTTCTTTCTGATAGATTTCCCCTTTGTACATGGGTACCTTTTCAGGATCATCTATGGTCGGGACCCATCTTTGGTATATTTATTAGATTAGATAGTGTTTTGTTCTCTTGCGGTGTATGTTTTTCCCATTAGGTTTTCCTTCACTGCTTGGGATTCTTTTTTGTGCATAGGTACCTCATCAGGCTTTGTGTCAGGACCCATTTCTCATTTATGACTTTCCACCTCATCTTAAGTTACGATCAAGGGGGGTGTTGGTGTGTTTTATTTTCCATACCATTAGGAGAGTCATCTCACTTAGGTGAGATTATAGGTCCATGTGTATTTTAGGATTCATTTTGAGATTCTCTTACATGTTAGTGTGTCATATGCGTCATTAGAAGTTACACTTTTATTCTGAGAATGTAACTCCCCCTCTCCACTTAAGTTGTCATGATTACATCATTGGGGGTTACTCATCACCTTCTATATGTACACCCCTTTGGATCTATAAGAGAGAGAGAGAGAGAGAGAGAGAGTTTGTGGCTTAACGAGGTTATGTCTGTTTTTCGAATCTTTGCATGCACTTTAGGTTGATGTTCGCTCCTCCTAAGATTGAATCTTGTGGATCCATGCACTCTTCGGTGTTTCAATACGTGTTTTCTAGCTTCCAATGTGATATAAAGATCTTGTTATGTCTGTCATAATGGATATTCCTATTGTGAATTTATTGCATTCATTTTGGGTGTTTATACCTCAATTCGAGTTGTTCATGGGTTCCAGTCTTGTGTTCGAGAGGTATTATGGACTTCAGATTCAAGGTTCAAGTTTTTTATCAGTATTGTTCAAGCTAGTTTTTTTCCTTTTAAAGGTTATTAAAGTGTATTTTTGGGCCAACTCAGCCCCATCTCACCGAGTTGGGAATCAAGTTCCCCCTTGTTTTCTACCTTAGATATCCATCATCTCATTGTGCATTATTTTTAGCTCGATTAGCTTGGCCATTTTTCTCTGCATTACATCAAGGTTTATGGTTTAGATATTCAACCATTCGGGTTCTTCTGTTGGGTTTCTTATTGGTTTTACACCGGTTTATGTTTTCTATGTGTCTTCATGGCTGACTATAACCATGCCATGTATCCCTACGTGCTCAAACTCGATTTGGTTGTCGACCTGCCCTCTTGGACTCATTTCATTATGACCTTTCCCTTTACATCCAACTCATTTGGAGTTTTCATGGTCTTTTCTTTTCCTTTTACGTGATTATAACTTGGATGAATTATTACAGGCCCTCATCACAACATTTGATCCCTGCTAGTTCCACTCACTATTTTATTGATCTTCTCTTACCCTACATGCCACCGCATTGGATTCCCTATCTATGTGTCTCTCCAGCTAAATTCTCTCTGACCTTGGTAGCCTCTCCATAATGTGAATCTTGTTCACCTAGCACATATATCTCCTATGCCCACATTCAACGCATAACCCATGAATGACTCACCGGTTATTAAAAGATTCCCTCCACATGACGACTTCTTCAAACCGCCTTTAAACGGTCACCTTGGCACTCTGCCTCACCAACCTCAGGCTCCATGTTTCTCTGATTCGATATCCGCATGCCTTTCCTAGAACACCTACTTTGTCAACCCATCCAGATGTTTTGGCCCACTACCTGGGCATTCATTTCAGTGCTGTGACGACCTCCCACTTCAGTGTTCACTCCCAAACTCCATGGTTGTCTCTCCACTGAGTTGACTCAGTTCACCATCTCGGCTCCCCAACCAAGTTACTCACCCTTAGATATCTTCACACCCCTTTAGACCACCTTTTCCTGAAATCCCAAAAATGGGATATCTGAAACATGCATGGATCAAGTGTTGTGTCATGGTAGTTGGCAATATTTCAGGGATGTAATGTGGTGTCAGGTCAGTGAGCCACGTGGAGTTGGCTTGACAGGTGATCAAGAGGAAATGTCAAAGAAGGCTTCGAGGATTCTTTAGTGCAATATCCAATTCAACCAAGTGAGATGTGAACCCACCAAATCATGTCAAGAACTGAGACGGCCTAGGTTGATGCAAGGGTTCAAAAGTGGCAACGTGGATAAATGGGCTCGGTAGTGCCAGGAAAGGTATTAAATGAGGTTAAATGGCACATGGAAGAAGACGTGTGGAGCCATACAGGGAAAATTGTGAAAAGGTGGCTCTCCCACCATGGTGAGATAATAACATAGCCCACCATTGAATTTAGGAGTTCAAAAGGAAATGTGGAGTGGCCATGGTGATTTGAAGAAGCTCGAAGGTGGGAGTAAAGATCTTGAAAGGGGGAAATTATATGGTAGTGAAGACCAGGGATCTTGGCAGTAAACAGATTGGGGCCTCACCATGAACAAAACAAAAGAGCTCATGCATAGCTCACTGAACATCTCAGTGAGCTGCTCGATGAGCCAGTCAATCAACTCGCCACCAATGTAAACATAGACCTAGGAAATGTGAAACCCCCCTTAATCAAACCAATATATCTAGAGCTCATGTTATCAGTTATTCTACAAAATTATAATCAACGGAAAGATGAGAGAGATAGCCACATGATGGAATCACCAAAATCATGAATTTTAGAGGTTTTGTAACCCCGAATTTGTAGATATTCCCCAAAACCTAAAATGGCCTAACTTGAGCTCTAAAATCCTGAGTTGCATAAAATACCAGTCATCAGAAAGGTGAAAACCAGCCCTACATCATGGAATCATAACAAAGTGAAATTTTGGAGGTTTTGGACCTTCAAAATTAATGAACATTAAATAGTGAAGGGTAGGTGGAGATGTAATAAATGAAGGTATGGGCAACATTTTTTCAGCATGGGACAAAGTACCAGAAGGTATGAGAAACATCAAAGGAATCCATAGGATGATGCAAGTAGGAATGGAGACACATACACCTTGGAATATGAGACTCCTCCTATCTCTTGAAAATTTCCTCTATAAATTGTAATGGAGTTTCATTTTAAAAAGAGCTGGTCATTTTTTCATCCTCTTTACCCCTATTCTTCTTTCCTTCAGCTAGGATGTTGTGAATTTCTTTGAGCTTCAAGCCTTCCTCCTGAAAATTGTAATGGTATTTCTTACCTCTTCTTGCTAAAAAAAATGTATTGTGTATACTTAATTAAGTGATAAAGTGGTGTTTTTTAATTCATTTTTCAATCCTTTGCATCATTTTTGTTTCTTTCTTGCCTCTCATTGTGCTTGTAGGATCTGTGCATTTTCTTTGTTTCATTATAGGTTTTGGGTGTTTTGTGCTTATTTGGGAATGGTGGATGTATGTGTTTTGGTTTGTGGTGCATGACCACCCTCTCCAAGTTCATTCTTTCACTTTTTTGTAGGCTGGGAAATTGATTGACACTCCTTTTCTTGGTGTATCACCATTTCTAGTGTAGGTTTTATTTCATGCCATCTCTCTCCATGTCTCCTTTGAAATGTTATAATAGGTTTACATAGGTATTTTCTTGTATTAGGATTAGTTGTGGAAGGTAGGATTAGGAAGAGGATCTGACATTCTTTGGATATTTATCTAATTCGCAATGTCCCACACTTCAAGATAACTCCATGTTAGAAAAATTACATTGAATGCCCCATTCACATTCTGGCTATTTATAACAGTTTTGGCATGCCTGGTGGAAGAACATTGAATTTCAGGGTTTCATTTTACAAGCGTTCCATCACAAAATCTTATTACTGTGAAGTCAATTTCATAAATTTTAGGTTTTAGATACCCCCTTGTACTTCATATTTCAAAAGTTGTAGATTTTGGATTTCAGAGGTTCTGTTGGAGGTTCAAAGTTTCAAAATCAATTTTCAAGGGTTTGACATGTGCAAAATGGGCTGTAAATTTCATAGAAGATAGATCAAAGGTTGAAGATCAAAAGGGTAGTCTTAAAAATCCAAAAAATTACATTTCAGAATTTCTAATTTTTTTATATTTCAAATTTCAAATATTTCAAGATTTCAAAATTCAAAATTTTTAGAGATTTCAAATTTCAGACATCTTATAATTTTAGACTTTCTATACTTCAAAATTCAAAATTTTCGGATTTTAGATTTTGGAGATTTTGGAATTTAGAATTTCGAGGTTTTGTTGCATTTTGGATTTTGGCATTTTTGTACCTCAGATTTCAGAGTTTCAACTGTGTCTTGCATTTTAGAATTTGGAGGCTTTAAGTAGGGGGGAGATTCTAAAATTTCAAATTTTAGAGGTTTTTCTTGTTGAACAATCTAACCCCAAAACTAGTTCTGAGCCCTTCAAGGTGTGTATTCAGGTCTTCATCTCATTTCATCAAGTTGGTTGTGCACTTGGTGGAATCACTATCTTTGGAGGTACATGCAAAGCATAACTGGCAACTCTATTTGGTCAAAAACCCACTCTATGAGTTATAGACTTTACCTTTATTTTCCACCCATTTCCATCCATTTTTCCTTCCATGCCTCTTCATTTTCTTCCATTCATGAATTTTTCCAATCATGGCTTCATTTTCATCATGCGATTCACATTTGTAGTGACAATCATATCAGTTCAACTAACCTCTAGGCTCACAAAATTCATTATCAGGTTACTATCAACCATCTCCAGATCCATACTATAATGAAAATTAACAACATACATACCCATATGAGCAAGATGCAAATCAATTTGGATATATGATAGACTATGAAAATGTTATAGAGTGGGGGTATGTAGATTTTAGAGGATATCCTTCACTTGGAGATGTTGATTTGTAGCTAAAAGTTCAAGAATTGGAGGTCAAGATGGTGCAATCAAGGGATACATCTTAGATGTAGGAATGTAGGATTAGGTTTAGGACACCTTGTCCATGGGTGGGCCCTATTCCAAGACATTATAGCCCATAACAAAATCTTGAATTCATAGTTGAGATGTTCCTTAGGCTCACAGAGTGGATTACAGAGATATAAGCTTTTATAAACAATGTTAGTCAATCCTATCAATGGGAAACCCTTTCATTGTCATATCAAAATCCTCTCTCCACCCCCCATTAGCATCATATCAACCTGAGCTTCACTTCTCAAGCTTCTCACATGTTTCCCCTACTATGGAATCCATTTCTTCATCTCCTAATCTTCCACCTCATCTCAAATTTTCTTCCCTTTTCCTTCCAAACCCAAATCCCCTCCATAGGAGAAGAATATAAAACCCCTTCCACCACCTCAAGAAATGGAAGCATCATTTGAATCCCAACCCATCCCTCCTCTTGCATTCCCAAAACTAAGTTGAGAAGAGACTCAAAAATCTAGTCAAGGAGAAGAACAAGAATAAGATCCCAATAGAAAGGAAATGATAAGATTTTTAAGGAATTGGGCTTCAAGGTATGGAATGGAAAAAATTCCTTTTTTGGTCAAACCATTAGAGGAGGACAAGGTTGGAGAATAGGTGGTAAAAATCAAGTTTACAGCAATAGCATAGAAAAAATGAGTAGAAGAAGATAAATAATTAGCATTTTTAGAGTGTAGTGTCCATGAGGGGACCCTACTTTTAGAGATTGTTGATCAACCATATTTTGCAAAATCAGCAAAGGAGGAAGATATAACAACTCCAAATCCAAAAGATCAGGAGCATGTTCTTTCCATGGAGGAGAAAAAAATAGGATTAAGGAAATCAAGAACAAGGTAGGATATGCAAGAAACTCCAAGTCCTTCTCTCACTTCATCCCCTCAAAGTGTTGATTTTGGAGACAAGTTTGAACTCTCAAACTTCGTGTTAGGAGATGAGAACCATGGAAAAAAAATTACAAATACAGAAGACACCATGGAGGAGGTTGAGCCTTTATCACAAGAAGGCAATGAAGAAGATGTTTCTTTATCATATTTGGAAGAATGTTTTTATGGGGAAGATCCCATGGAATTTTTCAATTTCACTACCCCATCATCCACCTTTTAGAACCATGAACCAGTTTCCAAGAACATGCAAGAACATCCTGCTTCTTATAAGAGTCCTCTTGAGCCAAGATTGGAGGAATTAAATCTTCCAAGATCCACATTGAATAAGGAGGAGCTCCCAAATGAGAAAAAACATTCAACTACTTGCATCAAGCCACCAACGATCCTATTAGAGGTTGCGAGTAATCCCAAGGATCTACATGTCGAATAGGATTTACATGTTTTCAATAAGGGAGAGGAAAGGAACAAGAGTTTCTCCATTTTCATACCATTCACCAAGGTGGCACATCCATTATTTCTAGCTGCACAAAAGGAAGAAAATCAATTCACAAAAAGTCACCTTTTCCAGGAAAGTCTGCATAAGGACTTTCTTATTCAGACTAAAACTGAAAGTAGTAGGCAGGTGCAGCAATTCAGGCCATGCCCCATAAGGTATGTGTCTTCATTAGAGCCATAGAAGAAGCCACACCCGGTTATGTTCAATCCCGAACATGAGGACGAGTCCCAAAGTTTCGAGGGTTAGCACCAATACCTCCAAGAGCACCATTCAGATCATTTAGAGGAGGTAATTTTCTTGTTTTTTGTTAAAACCTTGAGTTATAACACGAAAAATCCAACTTTGAGACAGCTTTCTAGGATCATCAATAGCCATATATAGTGTTAAATTATCCACATGGATGCAAGTTGTGAGAAATTGAAGATACTTTTCCCTACTGATGTCGAGTTTCATTTTAAGTATCCTCTTTCTCCTGTTAGTGTAGGGTAGGAGTTGGTTTGTTTCTAGCAGAAAAAGTGCTCTTGCACACTCTGCATGTCTCATTTTAGCATGTATGATTTGTCATTTTTTCTATAGTTTTGTTCGTTCTTTCTCTAGTACATGAAACCATGTTTCACCATGCCTCTCATGACCAATTCCATAGGAAAGAATCCCATATTTACAGGGAACAAATGTAATCTTCAAGTTAATCCAAATGTAGAGAAACTAAATTTGATAAATGACAGGTTTTGATAGTTTTTATTCCTTGGTTCCTTTCGATCAATCACATGGAGTTTCAACCTTCAGTGGAGTTTGAAACAATGATTCAAAAGGGAAAAATCAAAATTTAATAGAGTTCCATGATGTCCCAACTCAGTAAATGTTTTACTCAACATGTTGCAATGTGTTGTGCTTGTCAGGAAATCATTGATTTCAACATGCTACGTACTTAGCAAAAAAATCATACATTTGGGGTAGGTACAGGTGTTTAATTGAAATATCATATGGTCCTAACAAGTTGGAATTACATATGAAAAGGAAGAAAATCCTAGGTTCAAACAATTTTCCACTCTCACTATTTTAACTTCAAAATTGTCTTATAAAGATTAGGAGTGCAAACAGTGGGTTAGTTCAGGTTCATAAATACCTAAGCAACTTACGGGGTCAACTTCAAAGGATTAGTCACTTTCAGACCATTAATAGTGACTCCATTCCCAATGAAGGGTTCAAGATACTAATCTATTAACATCTAGCAAGTAGATTTCCCCGCAAGTCACCAAAATTGTTATCCATTTTTCCCCCCAGGCAAAATGGACAACATGGAGAGTTGGACCCGAGCACCGCAAAGGGCCTTTAAAGGTAAATTTGGGTTAAAAGGAAAAATAAAACATTTCAAGAGGACTTAGGAAGGTTTTAGAAGATTGAAATCATCAGAGGAATTTTTTCCTCTTCTGGGTTTTGAATAACCCAATGTGATCTTGTGATGAAAAATGGGCTCCAACGGCCCCACTTCAGTCAAAAGGAGTAAAAACAGCCAAATTTTGTCATCGGGGTTGAAATTCATGTTATTTGGTCTCAACAGGCCCCTGACACTAGAAAAAATTGAAAAAATCCAAGTGAAGAGGCCTGGGTGAAAAAACCCCAAAAATTGGCTCCTAAGAGCCACCCAGTTAAAGGTGGCTCACTGAGTAGCCCAACAAGCCAAGTTAGTAGAGGAAAGCACCCAGGTGAAAAAATAGTTGGGTATTCACAATGGTGTGTAATAAACCCCCACCAAGCTAGGATACTGAATAGAGTAAGTAGGCAAGCTATCACCAAATGTGTTGAGTGATCCCATGGTTCATCAGCAGGTGGCCCAAGTTAGGGCATAATGGTGAGCTCAGGGAGCTTGTAAGGATTAAGTTTGGGTAGATTTCAGCTCATAGAGCTAAGCCAAGTAAAATATCTCATATCACATCAATGGATCAATGGGTGATCATAATAGCAGGCACAAATGATAGGCAACTCGATGATGTGGAAAGTTCCCTAAGGGAACAACCTGTCAAAACAACTCAATCTCGAGTGAGCCAAAGGAGACATCACCACAATGGAAAATGAGGAGCTTAGGGAAATGGTGAGTGAGCCCTCATGAGGATCAAGCACACACTTAATCTAATCCAAAGCAACGGGCTTAACATAGAGATCGTGGGAAGTTTGGGGTGAATGGAAAAGGGCCAACTCGTCTGACGTAGGAAGAGAAATTGTGAGAGAAAGATGAAACATGGCATGGAGACGTGGAATGAGCCATGGGACAAGTCTCAATGGAGGATGAAGTCATGATGGAATACAAGGTAAAAAATCTCATGCACAAAGTTGGCCACAGCTCAGTGGGGAGAAAGGATCAAGTCATAGAGGTCAGATCTGGCATGAAACAAAGAGCTAGAAAATTATAGAGAGCTCGGCTAGAGATCTGAAATCCTAAAAATAAGATGTCTGAAACATGCATGGCTTAGGTGTCATGCCAGGGTAGGTGGTGAGATGTCAAGGATGTAATGTGGTGTCAGGTTAACGAGCCACATGGATTTGGCTCAACAGATAAGTAAGAGGAAATGTCAGAGAAGGATTCAAGGATTTTTTTGTGTAAGAGCCAATTCAACCAAATGTTATGTGAACCCACCAAATCAAGTCAAGGGTCAAGTCGTCCTAGGTTGATGTAGGGGTTTAGAGGTGGTGACATGGATCAATGGGGCTCAACAGTGCTAGGAAAGGTATTCACTAAGGTCAACTGGTGTAGGGAAGAAGATGTGTGGAGCCATGTAGGGAAAAGCATGAAATACGTTTCTCACCCAGTGCGGTGATATAAGAACATAGCCTGTCATTAATTTCAGGAGTTCGATAGAAAATTTGGAGTGGTCATGATGGTTTGGAGAAGCTTGAAGGCAGGAGTAAATAGCTCAAAAGGGTCAAATTTTAAGGAAATGAAGACCAGGGAGCCCAACTGTAAACAGAAAGGGGGATCACCATGAACAAAATAAAAGATCTCATGCATAGCTTGGTGAGCTTCTTGGCGAGCCAATCAACTATCTCACCACCAATACAAACACAAACCCAATAAATGTAAAACCCCCCTTACTCAAACCAACATATCTGGAGCTCATGTTATCAATTTTTCTGTAAAATCACAGTTAACGGAAAGGTAAGATATATAGCCACATGATGGAATCACCAAAATCAATAATTTTGGAGATCTTGTAACCCCAAAATTATAGAGATTCCCCAAAACCTGAAATGGCATAACTTGAACTCTACAAGCGTGATTTGCATAAAATACTAGTAATTGGAAAGGTGAAAACAAAACCTACATTGTAGAATCATAAAAAGTGGAATTTTAGATTTCTTAGACCTCTAAAATTTATGAATAGTAAACAATACTGGGTAGGTGGAGGTGCGATAAATGAAGGTATGAGCACCATTTTTCAACATGCGACAAAGTACCATAAGGTATGGGAAAAATTGAAGGACTCTAGAGGATGATGTAAGTAAGAATAGAGACACATGCACCTTGGAATCTAAGATTCCTCCTCTCTCTTGTATATTTCCTCTATAAATTGTAATGGGATTGCATTTTACAAAGATTTGTTCATTTTTTCCTCCTCTGTACCCCTATTCTTATTTCATTCATCTAGGATGTTGTGAATTTCTTGGGGCTTCAAGCCTTCCTCCTAAAAATTATAATGGAATTTCTTACCTCTTATTGCTAAAACAATATACTGTGTATACTTAGTGGAGTGATAAAGTGGTGTTTTTTGATTCATCTATCAATCCTTTTCATCATTTATGTTATTTTTCTTTCCTCTCATTGTGCTTTTAGGATATGTGCATTTTCTTTTTTTCATTGCAGGGTTTGGGTGTTTTCTGCTTATTTGGGAATGGTGGATATATGTGTTTTGGTTTTTCGTGAATGAACACCCTCCAAGTTCATTCCTTCATTATTTTGTAGTCTAGGAAAGTGATTGACACTCTTTTTCTTAGTGTATTACCACTTCTATTGTAGGTTTTATTTCATGCCATCTATCTCCCTATCTCATTGGGAATGTTAGAATAGGTTTATATAGGTATTTTCTTTCATTAGGAGTAGTTTTGGAAGGTAGGATTAGCAAGAGGTACTAGCATTCTCTGGAGAATTATCTGATTGACAAGGTCCCACACTTCAAGATAACTCCATGTTTTAAAAATTACATTGAATGCCCCATTCACATGTTGGCTATTCGGGGGGTACTGTAATTTTATTATAACAGAAATAGTTTTATAACATCTTAAGAAAAGGCTCAAATTCCTATCTTGATAGGACCAAGCATTCCTTTCTACATGGGTATTGGTAATGATGAAGAGTGGAAAGATATTAACATGTAAGATAACAAAATGAAATTTCCAAATGATGTAGGCCACGAAGAAGATGAAGTGATTCTTGATGAGTTCCAAACTGAAAAATCAGCCAATGTATTTGTTTGTGATGAATAGGTGTTCTTATTTCCTTTTAAAAAAGAAGATTCTCTTGGTGATCAATGTATTGATAAAATTTCTTTTGAGGATGTCATCCATGAAGAAGAGACTTTGGGATATTTTAAAGAATAATTTGTGCAAGAAATGTTGACAGTTGCAGAAGAAATAGAAGACCCCAACTCATCCTTGAACTCCTAATGCAAGCCAAGAAAATACAAGATAGGTATGAATCCAATTCTTACTTCTCAGTTGATTCAAAAAAATCATGATGAAATAGATCAAGATGGAAAATTGGATATCTCTCTTAAGAAAATGGTTGATGGATGTGATCCTGATATTTTCTCTTTCCTTTCTGTTGAGAAATATTGTATCCACGATGGATCGAAGGAACAAAATGAGTTATTGGAACCTCATGTAGATAATATCATATATAAACTTCATGTCTCCATCACAAAGATTTTTGTTACAACTCATGAATGTCTCAGTAATTTAATTCATGTGATAGAAGTAAAACATCTGGACAAGTAAAGTGGAGTAAATCTCGTAGAAGAAATGATCATGAAGGAAAAAATAAGTGAAGATCACTTGATCATTAATGGGCCTAATGAATAATATGATGAGGTCAACATGATTATAAATCATTCAGTGGTAGTCATGAGATACCAAAGAAATATCACCTACACAAATGAGTGAAGACATGGATTGGCCATTTGAAACAAAGTTCCAATTTGGCGAGGATAACGAATTCTTCAATTTGATATTTGACTACATGGATGGTAATTTTGGCCTCTCTAGGAGGAGAGATGTCACCTTTTATTCATCTGATATCTAGAGTTCTCTTGGAGCCCCAAATTTTCCAAAACAATTAAGGAAGGGTTCATACTTTGTTCAACTGGTGAATGGGTTTATTGAGGAACTGCATTTGGTACACAGGTAACATGTTCAAAATGATAAAAAGTGATTCAGTGAAAGTGGGTTGTCCCCATCCTATACCATAGGTGATTTTAAGTTGATGTTTCCCTTTCTAGTTGTGTTTTATTTCTTGTTTTGTGTTTTTACCCTTTTCTTGTTGTGTGTGTGTGTGTTCAAGAAAGGAAGCTTCATTATATGTCTCTGTTGTGATTCTATATAATCCCAATGGATAAGGCAATGGTCCACATAGTGTCTTGAGGTTATGGAGTTCATGTTTTTCTTGTCCTCATTGTGTTTGGTCCAAAAAAATTCCCCAAGAAAGAACCAAATTTTTTCATGTTAAATGTTTAGCATGAAATTTTTTTTAAAAATGTCATGACAACCTAACCCACATTTGAAAATCCCTATCCCAGTCAATGTAAACCTATCCTCCGGATAAATTAGTTAATTTTTTATCCTCATAATGTCTAGGATGAATGTTATAATGTTATTTTAAAGTGTGTTTCATGTGTAGGCAGGTTATTTATGGATTCATTCAGAACCTTTCTGAAGGAATTTCTCTCTGAGGCCCAAAAAGACCTATTTTCAGGACTTTTCACACTGGTGGACACCCCTTAAAAGTGGGTTGTTGAGGAACAATCCACCTGGGAGTTTTGCAGAGGAGATACAATATGTACTAATGTGATTTAGGAAATTTTAGGAACTATTTGGAACCTCGGGAAAATATTCTCCAAAACCGGGCTATTTTTAGTCGGTGATGGGGATTAATATTTCCTAAAAAGAAACTTTTCAGGTTTTATATTTTTTGGGAATATTTGGAGGTGTTGAGAGATGAGAATTCTTGAATTATAAATCTAAGAGTTTTACTTCATTTTTTTAAATGTTTCAAGGGATTATGAGGAGTAGATTTGCATATATTGGCCCGATAGTGCAAATAAAGACCCTCAATCCTGGTGAAGATTGAACCAAGGATTTTGTGATTTCTGAGGATATTTAGAATCTGATTCAAAGGAAAAAATTTATCAAATTGGATCCTCTTAATTTTCCATAGGATTATTTGGACAAAAAAGTATATTTTTCTTCGGTGGCAGTTTGACCTTCTAGGAATTATCCATGACCAGAATTGAAAAGTTGGATAAATTTCAAAGAGAATGAATAATCAATTACTTGAATGGTTTCATTAGATTACTTGGGTTTATTCTGCAAAAAATTATATAGGTTTTTCCTAGGAAACACCAAGGAAAGCTCTTTGGGAAAAATGCACTCCAACATGTTATTTTTAGCAATGCAATGGTGAGAGCAGGTTATAAAAACTGAAGGAGCGCATCTTGGAGATCTTGATGTAGATTTTTTCCCTTTTAATAAGTCAAAAGGGATATGGGGAATGAAAAATTGTTCCACCACATGAGAAATAAAACGTGCATCACTTAAAGTTCACAACTTGGTGGTTAGGAAGGTGTTTTCAACTTCGTGGATGATGTCATCATTGGCCCCTTTATAATCCTCATACCCATGGTGTATTTTTGAGGATATGGTATCCCAATGTACAGTTTACCCCCCCTATTTTTAAGGGTAAAAACCTGAGTATGTGGTTTCACTTGGGTTAGATTGACCTGAGTTAGGGTTTAGGGTGAGTTAACTAGGTTTCAAGAGGGGAAATGAAGGGGGTGGTATAAAGGTTTTCCTTATCAAATTTTCAGCCATTTTTAGTCATTTTAAAACCCCCTCACATTATCCCTTATTTTTATGCTGCAAAAATTTTCATCATCCACTATTGAAGAAGAAAAATAAGATTCCATACCTCTCACAAACCTCCATATTTCCACTTTGAACTTGCACAACCTATTTTGCTATCAAAAACTAAAAGAAGGAAACAAAAAATAGTACCATTGATGATCTGGAACACTTGTAGAATCCATTTATAACCTATAGAAACATCCATATTTATTTTTAATTTCCCATTCAATCCTTGAACCAAATTAGTTGAAATTTTACAAAACACCTCAATGCCAAATTCCTAAGCCATTGGAAGTGAAAAAATTTCAATCTGACCTCTATAGCTCAACTTACTATTTATAGTAAGTATAAATGAGATGCATTATAAAATTTTTAAGGGTCATAAAAATAGATAATTCAAACTTAATAATTTAATTCCCCATGTTCAGAGGACAAGAAATCTGAGAAATTGAAAATTTGAAAAAAAGCTAAAAATAGATCCTATCTTATAACGTGTTAAAAATAGATTGTGTTCAGATTGAATTAAATTTTTTTAAAAAACTTATTAATATCATCATAACACCATTCCAATAATATTAAATATAAAATTATTTGTATTTGATATCATTTCCACCTAGAGCACTGAATATCCACATGTGGGTGACAGTGATGTTGCACATCTTGACCTAGAAGATCTGATAGCACTGATGATGAAAGAACCAAGATGGAATGTTGAGGACATGATTTTAATTGGATGAATCTTCATATTAGGAGTAAAACCCCTTTCTATTAAAATCACTGATATTTTATTGGCCTGTGTGAGACACTACAACATTGCCACAAAAACTATCACTGCGTAGAACAAATCTATCCTGGCTATCTTGACACTAAAGGGGATTTATCAAAGTATACATATTCCCAACTATAACCACATGGTAATAATCTCAAGGGAGTATGAATCACAGGATTGGTTCAATACCGAGTCCTATCTTCAAGGAGTTTGAATGGGCTCATGGCTCAAACAAGGAAGAAAACCCTTTCAGTCCCAAATTTTGGCCACGATGGTACATTTTGTTCTAGGTGTGCTTCTCTCTTCATCAGGTGGATTGATCAAAGATTAGAAGCATATTCCATTCAATCTCCCACCTTCATTAATCTCATGGTTATAATGTTAATTTCCTCATCTTATTGGTCATTCCATTTCCCAAGGATTGGGATCATCATGTTAAATTCTGTTGGCAATGATCTCAAGTTGCATCAAGAGCTTGGTAGTTTGGAGGAATGCTAGCGTTTCAAAGATTGGAAGGATTTTTCGAGATAGGGAAGGCATCCTTCATTATCTTTAGTGGTAAAATTTTCATCACCTCTCTTTTCAATGAATCTATATGTTCTACAGAGGTGCATCATTCTAGGGAGGTCTTGAAGGGGAAAAGTTTTCAAAGGATCATTATTCATTAGAGGAGGTTTCTTCATCAAGCTCTTTATTTCCCTCTCTTTCTTCTCCACCCTTCTAGTTCCTCATTGTATGTAATCATGAATTTTATTTTTCACTTAAGTGACTCTCTAATGTTGCATTGTAAAACTCCCTTTTGATTTATAAAAATGGGACTTATTTCCTCACTTCTAATGAAGATGAAAAGTCACAAGTGGAATAATAACTTGAAAGGTCATGTGGGGGTAGAGGAATATTTTTTAGGTAAAGCTATAAAGTGAGGTGACCTCCTCACTTTAAGAGGATGCTTATTCTTTTTTCTAGCTCTCATTTTCTCTCTAGAGACAGAGTAGTTGATTTCTTCCATTTTCTATTCTAATGCGTTCCTCTCCTTCTCAAAAACACTCCATGATCATTATAATCTTGTGCAACATAATGCAATGAGACTTTTTTCTTCTTGTGTCTTGTTCCTTGTTCTATGCTAATGGTGTATTCTCATTGAAATCATGGATGTATTCTAGTTTTAAGCAATAAAATCTTATGTGTTATTTATTGTGAAAAACCCTCCTCACTATTCTCTTTGCACCTCTCTATCAATATATTTCATCCCTTATGGTATCTAAAATAATTTTTCCACAAGTGTGACCCTTAGTTGAAACACCAACCACAAATGGTTAATTAGTGTACATATATTTCCCTATTTTTAATAAATGGAGTTTACCTATTCAAGAAGAGGGACTTAGTCCCACATGTTAGTTAAAGCCCTTAGTTTTCCCATGTGAAAAATTGCTTCACAAAAAATGTGTTCTAGAATTTGATAGTAATCATATAAGGTTTATAAATAATGTAATCAATAAAAAAAAATAATCTCATCTATCGACAATATTAAATGTGAACAAAGCATATTATTTCATAATTCACATAATTATGTTATCATGTCATAACTTATTTTATAAACGACATGTTTAATATCATGGTTAAATCATAATGTGTAACAAGGGTTTTTATATTTTACCTATTATTATAGGTTTATGAGTTATAGTGGTCATCTTATTCAACCCAGTAAGTCTTAACCTTATGAACCAAGTTTATCATTATATCATGTTTGTAATTTAATGTTTGGCATCTTAACATGGATTGTAAATCTATAATTTATGTTATCATCTCATTTGTATAATAACACTTTTAGGAAATAATGGTATTTATATTATACTTTATCTCCTTATTTTATATCTTAGGAATATAATCCTAATGTTTCTATATGGTCTTATGAATTCATATAACTCAATTTGTAAATTTTGCATGGATACAAAATTTATAACTCCTCACATATATGTAGTTTTTTATGTGAGGATATTGATATATTTTATAGCCTTTAGGAGGAGAAAGAGAGGAGAAGAGAATGGATATGTAATGAGGAGGTGGAAGAGGATGAATACTCTAGAAACATAAGAAGAGAGGTATGACAATTATTAAATTGCATTTTATCGCATTTGTTTTGCATAGATTAGAAATTAAAAATATATATACAATAAAACCATAGATTAAAAACTACAAACCCTAGCCCAAATATAAAATTTATAGAAAAGAAAAATCATAGATAAAAAAATTTAAAAAAATACAAATCTTGGTCAAAAATACAACAAACCCTAACAAAAAATGGTTAGCTCTTCAAGAACAATATTCATTTCAAATATGTAATTCAAAGAACTTCCCCCCAACATGAGATTAATATGATATGATAGTTTTGGGGTTGGTTTCACACCTAGCATTGAATTTTCCCTATGAACATCTCTCTTTGAGGATTTTTGTATAACATTTGACATTCCTCATGTATGCTCACACATTTGTATTCCTATGTAATAGTCCAACAATAGCCAAAAATATGATCTAAGACCATATTTGATGCTAACACCATATTTGAAGTATCATATTATGGAACACCTAGGTGTAAAATGTAATAATTGTGGGACAATGATGTTATCATTACTGAAAAATTAGATTCAATAGCAAGCACATTTCTACTGCACCGAAATAATAAAATAATGATGATGTCTTTCCCCTTATATTGAGCTACTCACCCAGTTATTCACTGAGCTACTCATTTTTCTCCCACATAAAATATGAGGTTACTCACATAGTAGGTAGAAGCAACACCATTTTCAAATAACATTACCTTACTTGAAACTCAAGCTCCTTCTATTAGCATTCTTCAAGCTCAATCTTCTTTTAGGCTACTATGTTGACCATACTATGGAATACCGATGATTATGGTCTCCTCAAAAGAACATCTTTAACACATAATAGTTATAAGTGATAATACATGTGGCAAGATTGTTAAGGTGTGGAAGAAAATCATGCTCATTTTTCACACCTACAAGGCCAAAGGAGTGCAAAAATGAGAAAATTGAATGGAAATGGAGGGAAAGTGGAAAAAATGGGCAAGAAAGTTAAGAGTGAAAGACCTTATGATATAGTATATTCAAATCATCCTATAATTTCATAAACAAAATGGAAAATCCAATGTCCTCCTCTACACAAATAAATTGAATACCCTAGAAAATAAATTAAAATATTAATATCTACAAAATCTATCAATATCCTCACATATATGTGATATAAACCTCGTTGTTAAATTCTTACAACCAAAAGTTTATTATGAAGATAAATTTATTTTCCACTTCATTCATATATACCTCTAGATAACAAAGGCAATATAATGTAGTTTGAAGCATTATTTTGGAGGGAAAAACACTCCATTTACATTTGTATCATGCCTTTTATAAGCTTATTTTACTCAATTAGCTACATAAATACTTGTAACTAAAGGTAACTCAGCCTAACCTACACTTCGCACCACTTACCCTAATTTCTCATTAAAACTCACTTTGTAGCTTTTCACATATACAAGAGAGTTTACATAATATGATTCTCACTTCACATCATTAATTAATTCTAAAAATAATTAAACACCTCATAACATAAATCAAATTCCCATTTACTACATATGTCACTCACTTAACAAAATAACCCATTTAATACACATAACATTTAAAAGTACATTTATAACTTGGCTTATTATTAATTTAATCAATTCGGCACAATTAATTAAATATCTTGTATAACTTAAAGGTTCACCAAAAACAACCAACCATAGCATTTTATAGTACAAGAAACGTTATGGTTTTTTAATATTTAATAAATTATTTTTGTTTGTTTGTTTTTTAACATTAGGCATGTAAAAATAAGAAACCTCATGATCATCGATCAATTTTTTTAAAAAGGTGTTGCACAGTGTCAGTTGTGGTGGAAGAAATGTGCATAAATCTATCACACGAGATATAGATGAGGAGTTCTCTTCCCCTCCATATGAAATTCATGACATGTCTTGAAATTCGTATCAAGGGAGTCGATATTCAAATGTGTACCATAATCCTAATATGTGTCAATGGTACTCAGGTAATATTATTGATACTGACATTCTTGTATCATGTAATACAATGGAACGAAGGAGGTAATATCATATTTTATTTTATTTAATAATGTTTGTAGTCATGGTTATAAATTGATTAGGGTTTAAAATTCATTGGATTTTTAAATTTATCATATCATTGCAAATCCACCTCTTTAGTGCCAATGTATCGTAACCCCCTATATCTCATGATTGATGATCCAAAAGTGGTGGCATTTCTGATGTGGCCTATCATTATTCATTTACTTCAAAGGAGGAAAGCAAGTAAAATATTTATTTTCTATCTTGTTTCTTCATACATTATGGTTCCAAAAACTAATCCTTCCTACTTTCAGTATCATGGAAATATACATAATCTTAATTTTAATTATATTCTAAAATTGTATTTAAAATTTATTTAATCTTTTTAATTTATTGGAATTTGTGTTTAATGTATAATTGCATATCATCTTTAGTGTTAGTGTTATCATAGCATCATACATCTCATGATCAATGATCTAGAAATGGTGACATTTTTGAGGTGGCCTATCATGACTGTATACACCTAAATGTTTTATGCTTTCTATTTTCATACATGTTACTAACAATTCTCTTTTCAAGTTAGAGGTCGCTATTGCATATATCTCTAGAATAGGTTCCTTAAGGGGCTTGTTCCTAGATATCGGTATGGTTATTCACGTAACCATTGGGTTAGGGATAGTACATGGAGAGAGAACAACTTTTGGCCAAATTTATGTCTTTCTTTTGATCTTATTTTCTTATTTTTCCTCGCATTCTTCCGACATCTGGCTTTCTTATGACCACGTTTCTTCTTCCTTGTATTATTCTCATTTTTTCATACACTTTGCACATATCCCTTTGCATTTTCATCCCTGGCTGACGTCATTGCCCATGGGAGATTGCGTTGGTGTGAATTCAAATTCCCTGCCGATGCCTTCGCCCATGGGTGATGGTGTCGGTATAAATATGCCAACTCTCATTTTCACATTAAGACATCACATCAAATCATATAAGAAATATTCATTATCTTTGATCTCTTACGCCAACTTGCATTTTCTCACTCAAATTCTACATTTCTTTAATCTTAACTCTTGGCTTGGAGATTCTTCTTGCTTGGATTGGTTTGCTTGCACTTTTGGGTCATCTATAGTGAGCTTGGATTGGATTGTTTCCCCTTATCCACCTGAAATTTTTTTTCTCTTGGTGTATGGTCCTGTGGGAGATAGATGCACCGACAACCATCCCCCACCAAGTAAGTTCTCTAACTCACATTGTCATTTTGTATAGAGTAGTTTCCTATATTCACTATATACTCTATGTTAGCTTAGTATTTTACGGACATGCTAGGTTAGCATATTATATTTCAATTCTCTATTTCATGTTGCATGCTTTACTTCAGTTAGCATAGACTTTATATGTTAATTTTATCTTTCACTACCCCACATAGTGTCGATATCTTCATAGGGTTCCTTCCTCTTCTTCGACCTAGGGCCTTGAAAACCTTATGTTGTCCTAGTGTAAGGGTTAGTTTCCTTAGGGTATGCGATCATAGAGGTCCCAGTACCCACTTTAATTCTATCTATTTTTATACTAGTATTGGTGTTTCCCTCACTCATTTCCTTGATACCCTAGTTAAATGGATGATAAGAGTGCACGGTGTCTAAACACACTTTTTTACTACTATACATCCTTGGTGAACCCGATGTGAAACTTATTTTGTCCCTTATGATCAAGAACAACTTGTTAAAATCACCCATTTTCATTTTTTTCTTGTTTTAGTATTTAAAATTTCCAAAAACCCTTAAAAATCAATATGTCCAGACGTCATCGGCCCTTGTGTCAATTTTGTACAAGTTTGATCCTATTGTTCTTTCCTAAAATTATCTTAGATTCCATTGACCTTTGTGTCATTCCTGTATAGGGCCAATCTGGTCTGTTTTAATTCAATTTCATTTATGACGCCATCGGCCCCTATGTAAGACCTATGTAAGGTTGATTGTGTCTTTCTTATTCCATTCACCTATTCTAACTCCATCATCCCCTGTGTAAAATATGTGCACGCTCGATTGTGTTTAAATTTTAATTTTCCATAGTTGTGTTCTCAACTTCCAAATTGTGTCAATGTCTCCTCTCAAGCTCTTCTTGGCTTCGCTAAATCCTCTAAAATTCTCCATGAGATATTCATTTATTCCTACATTCCCTATTCATGTTCCAAAATGTTATAGTTCTCTTCCCATAAGTGTATATCTTCATAACTGTCCTAATTCCACCCATGAAGCTCTGTCGTCCTCGCCTTGTCCTTCTAATCACTCAGAACAAGGTCACTCAATTGAGTGTAATATGGTTAAAACTAGGAATATAGATCTAAGAAACACTATTAAAAACTCAATAATAATGAATATCTTACATCTGATAAGGATGGAAAGATATTCATGGAGATGATCATGCCTCGTCTCAACTATAAAGGGATTCTTGATAATTAGAAACCTCTTTATAGGACTGATAAAGAGAAGTCCCCTAAAAATCCTACTGATGAATGTGATGAACACATAGAACATGATGAATACCAAGAAGCACCTATAGAAAAATATTGATTTTCTTCTTTAGACCATAATGTATTGATAGCTAACCTCTTAGATCAACTAGCCTTGTCTCAGTCTGTTACCATGGTCAGCATGATCCAAATGCAAAATAAAATGTTACAAATAACAACACCAACTATGGTTCTCAATGTATCTTCTTTCACACCTACCCCATTAGTGGATGCACATGGAAACCGCATCCCTCCTCCACCAATTCGAAACAAAATGTTACAAGTTTTCCAAAATGATTCATTGGCTCTATATATTTCTGCCATGGATTTAGGGGATACCATCCCTACCATCTCTCAATATGGTTCCAGGGACCCATCCATCTTCCTAAAAACCTTTTAAAATATATATAAGGAGTGGATCCAAATAAACACCTATGCAAAAAACTAAACTTCTAGCAAAAATATTAATGAGAGAGACCCTAAAATGGTATAATCAGCTCCCCTCTAATTCAATAGTTGATCAAGAAGGTTTAATTAAATCCTTGATTTCTAAATTTCAACAAAAATATTTACCTGAAAATACCTTATAAATTTTTATAAACCTTAAACAAGGTGTGAATGAATTAGCTCACTATCAAGGTTATGGATAGCTTGTAAAGATAAAGCTTACCACTTTTTTACCAAACTACAAAATATTGTAGTGCCCCACCCTTTAAAAAAAAAACAAATAAATAAAATAAAAGTTTTAAATTAAAAGCCCATGTTTTTTTTGTTGAGGGGCAGACTTAGGGAAAATTTGGGACTGTATTCCATTGTTTTAGTTTTTTGTGGAGAGAGGGAGTGCTACTGCCACCGCCGCCATGTGAAGAAGCTTTGAAATTTTTTGTTTGTGTACCCACCTGTGTTGGTCGCAGTGGTTATACCAAACAATGTGCTTGGGTTCCTTTTGTTCTCTTCACAAAAATGCCTCGCCTAATGTCATCCCCTGAAGTGCCATGTGTTTTTCGCAGCCTGTGCCAGTATCCTCCCTGCCCACGTCAAACCCGAGCTCTATTCTTGCGGGGACAGCTAACACAGATGTGGTAGTCGCAAATGCTGGGGGGCAGTTGTTCTCAATGTTTGACTAGATGAAAGAACGAACCAGCTTCTCATAGAATATGATTACTGCAGCGTTCAGAAGGCATGGGTTCCCTCATAAGGTAGTCACACTATTTTACCATATGCAACAAACAAGTCTACAACCTAAACAGGCTGCAGCGGAAAGCATACTCCTAGCCTATGCACATAATAGATTTGTTGAAAAGGCATGTAGACTGTTTGATAGAATGCCTCAAAGAAATGGGCTTTATGGACTGCAATGATGGTAAGATGTGCAAAAAAAAAATGAGTTGTTGAAAAGGCCTTGGAAACTTTCAAGAAAATGCATTTGGTACGTGTTAAGCCAGACTCCACAATCTTTTTTCCAACATCCTCCCAGCCCGTGCCCAGACCTGCGTGGGCTTCCATCAAAGCTTAAAATATTGATGGACCTTGTCAAATGTTATAGTTGCCAATGCTCTGTGCACACTGTTACAGCATTTGACCAAAGGAAAAATGGGACAGTAGCTCTCTGGAAATGCGTTTTTGGCAGCATACAGGAGACACGGTTTTCCTCATGGGACAGTCACACTATTTGGCGTGTGAAACAAATAGGTCTCCAACCTGATAGTTTTCATTCCCAGCGTACTCTAGCCGATGTTAAAATAAGATCTTTGATATAGGGAAGGGATAAGACGTATGGCAGATTTTTGGAGTTGCAAGTGTTATGGTATATAGGTGGCTGGAGGGACAATGTTGGTTTCTCTATATGCCCAGATGGGTTGTTTAAAAGGCCTTGGATCCTCCCTAGCCAATGCAACAAACAAGTTTCCAATTTGATTAGAGTTTATTTGTTGCACACATTGGAATATGGTATGTTTGGCATGCACATCAACCTATTTTATCAAGGTATAGAAAACAAGATTTTTTTGTTTGCAATGCAACTTCCATGGTAGATGTGTATGCAAAATGGTGGAGTTGTGGATGCTTGTGAACCAATTGACGAAGTGCCCAAGCAAGATGCTGAACCGAAGGCTGCGGCTTCAACTGACTTCGTTCTCCAGGCATGGTCCTTCTTCCCTTACCTCTCATAATTCTCATGTTTTAGTTCTCTTTTGTAGCTAAATAGAATTTTAAATTATTAGGATTTTTAATATAGTTAAATATCCCTTCAACTCATTGCAAAACAATAAATTTTCATGTCGTAACTCACGACGTCATTATAACTCGTCTACTTTAAACCATGAACTATCACCCTCGCTTCAAGATGATTTAAAAAAAAAAACTCTTACCCTTCTTGATCGCTCCAATATCGTTTTATCGACCAAACGAATTTGACTCCCCATTGATAAAGCTGACCTTCTCCTTGTTTTAAATAGTTAAATTTTGTAATTTTCAGAGACTCACTAAGTACCCTTCGCAACTCTGGAAACGAGATGTGAAGTTTCATTCGTGTACCTTGGTATACAAGGAGTCACCTTGAATTTTGGGTTTGACCCAAAACAAACATATGAATCCTTTTGATGCTCTTATAGGAGCCCTGTTACACTGGTTTACAACAGTAGAAAGTTGTTAAAACTAGAAAGTTGGCTTTCGTTTTGGACCACCATTTGAAACCTGGAAAGAGAAATCATGTTCCATCTTTGCAAACCTCTAGCATTTATACTAGACAAGTGCATGGAACATTCAATATAAGATAGAGCACTTTATCGGGATAGTTTGGTGAAGCCATTTGTAGGCCTCCGGTCATAGTTTGACAAGGTCAAACTAGACCGATTTTGTCTTGTCACTCTAGAAAATTTGTCACCGTTTGAAAATGGTTCTCTAGTTCTCAGTCCCGTCAACTCTGATGAAATCTCCTTATGTAAGGGAACTAGTAGGAAGTGCCTCATGCATGCACATCCATCAAATGTTAGTTTTGGACACGATTTTCTGAGCCCTTGAGCTAAATTTTGTCCTTTTTCAACCGGGTCAACTACGATCAGTGGCCCTGGAAAACTAGCCGCCAAACGTAAACCATTTTCTCTTTTTCAAATCCATCAGTTAATATGAATTCCTGGTATATCTAGGGACACATATAAAGTTGATCGTGGTGGGTGTTCTCATTGGAAGATAACTTTTGGAAGTGGCTTCTTAGCCTCCGAGCTCGTTTTGTACGTTTTGTAGCCAGTAAGAAAATGTAAAAGTAGAAAGTTGTGGACCCTCGTAGGGTTGCCAAATCACCCTAAAAATTTTTAACACACGTAAATAACTATTTGAAACACTATAATGAAACTTGTTGTGTGTATTAGAACTTTTGAAAAAATGATGTTTTCTCTCTCTCCATTCTCTTTCTCTCTCCTGGGTTACAAAGTGAAGTGAAATGAAATGCATTGAATAAATGTCTCTAAACTCTTTCTCTCACTTGCAAATTTTAATTATTATTATATGTAAAGGAGAAAACTGAAAAATGATAATTATGTCTGATTAGGGTGGATGCCATGCCAGCGATTTATTGCTGATATCTTGCTCACGTGGTTTTTACAGGGGGATAGAATGATGACGTAAAGGCGTTGAGTAATTCATTGTTTATTTTTGGTATTATATTAAAGGACTTATTATTGGAAAATTGGTAGTATGTAAAAGTCGTTAGATTATTAAGTGCTCGAGAAATTGGTATTTCTTTTATGGATGTTATTTTTTATCCCAAAACTTGTGATGGTAAAAGTGGAATTAAAATGTCAAAAGGAATTGAAATTATTATCTTGTAGTGAAATTTCATTGTGATATTATTGGTTTAGTAATTGGTGTTGTGTTTCTTACCTGGAAAATGTAATAAAGGAACCTAACCACTATAGTAACCCTAGTTCAAAATTTGTATATATAACAATCCTGCAGATGATAATCCCTTAGCATAGAAAACTATAACCTTCAAACAAACCTTTATACTCGATGGAGCATCTTGGTTTAGGAAAACAAGATCCCGAGAAAATGGGTTTATCGTCTTAGTAGGTACGTTTAGTGACATTGACATAAACCATACATATAGGAGCAACATAGTAAAATAAATCTTCTGCATCGAATGAATTTCTTGTGAGATCCAGATGACATCATGGAGCTAGTGGAATAGTGGTTCTATCACTGTAAATTTTGTTAAGGAATAGCTCCTCTTAGCTATATGTACTATCTTTGGCTAGTGACATTATAGTGCGTTGATCTTTTACGGAGGGTTTATAGGGTAAATACATTTCAACCTAAATCAAATCTATAATAGGGATTAAATCCCTGGGTGAAAAAAAAAATGGAATTAAACGAAACCCTAGTTGACTAAGATGTTAACTTGTGGTTAGAAAACCATAATCTAACTCCTTGTATACAAAATTGTTTTGAAAGAGGCTGCTTTTAGAGAACCTTAGAAACTGAATTCGTGTCTCATAATCCCTTGTTATGTCATTCTATGGCATTAAGGAATAATGAATATTTCTTATGCAGAATCGTACAATGTAAAGATATGGGATCTTCGTGAACATAGATCACTTGTGTTCATGTGTAGTTTATAATGCTCCTAGCCATGTACTTCCTTAAGATGTTAGACAAGTGCTTTCCTAACTCTTTTGTTTTGAGACGATGCTAAGAATGAGACCATAGTGCGATGTAAAAGCATATCATATAAGATGAAAATGATATTGGAGATTAGGATTAAGGTCAATCTTGGAGTCCTTATAGCTTAATTAAACTTTTTCATGCGTTGCAAAGAATATAAATTACCTTGGTGAGACCAAACGTCGAGAAAACAAAAGATATACATATAAAAATCAAATTTGGAATTCAACAAGTTATTGAACTATAATAATAATGGTAGTGAAATAACTATTATGTGATCAATGGATGTTCTTGGGAAAAAAAGATATCTCGAATCTATGTCTTCCTCAATCCCAAGATTTCATCTTGACATCACATTAGATTCTCTTGGGTAGCAAGAGTAATTTTTAAACATTAAATAAACATTTGAGAAGCATATTCTTAACATAAGAACAAGATAATTGAGTACTTTATATGTGATTTGAATTGTGCCGAATAAGCAAGTAAGTTATGGAAATTTCCGTGATGCATAAAGGAAGCCAACCTAAATTGGTCGAACTGTAAACTAAACATGGAATGAACTCGAGATTTTACAGATGGAAAAAGGATAAATATATCCTTTCACAATAATGTTCTTAGAATGTTAATTGTAACTAAGATGTAATTAAAGAAATGATGTGTTGTGGGATTTGCCGTCCTGAAGTAATGTTTCTTGTGGTTGGGTCATTGCTAGTAACCATTCATTGGGAAAAATGTGGCATCGACATGCCTATGTCGTTTTCATGTGTCTATGTGAGTCGATGACTTATGTGGTTATCGTATGCGAGTCGAGTTTCTATACTTGGAGCCCGTGTTGTGTTGTGTGTAGTGAACAATTTAAAAAAAAAATTCCTGGTATTTTACTATTTACATTGTGTGTGTAAAATGTGGGCACTACAAATACCAAACTCTACCACTATATGCTTTACCAAACAACCTATTTCATTGTTATGACAGATCCCTTGTGAAATGTCTTCTCGAATGTCATCATTTCAATAGATCGAATTGGGAAGTGGATGACTCTTCTCATGTAATTTTACCTTTGTATCATCATGTAGCAATAAATTTAAGGCCAAGTTGTCATAGATTAATTGGTCACATATCCCATTCCTTCTTCTTAACCTATCCATGATGCACTTCCTGATGAGGACATCCTCCTAATTGAGGGTATTGACAGTGTTATTTCTATAAAAGATTATTTCTTTAGCTTCATATCTTGTATTGAGGGATAGTCCTACAATGCCAATAACAAAGTTCCTCCCTCACCTAAAGTCAAATCAAACCTCAATATTACCAAAGAAGAGATTAGTATTGATTTACGCGAGGATATATGGGTTTTAAACTTCAATGAGGAAAAATTTCCTTCGGGATATGGGTCAGGTTTTTTTCTCACCGATCCCTCTGACCAAAATTTCCCCCTTTCCTATCAACTAGAATTTGAAGTCACCAAAAACATGGACAAGTATGAAGCTCTTATATTGGGCATGCAAGTTGCCCTTGACAAGAATATTTCTTATGTCCATGCCATGGGTTACTCTCAATTGGTGTGTCGACAAGTTATTAGCACATATCAATGTCGTAGTGAGAATCTTAAATTTTATTATGACTTATTTGAGGAGCTAAAATCACGCTTCACCTCCTTTACCATTAAATCAATTCCCTGTGAGAAAAATGTTTTAGCTAACTCCTTAGCCACAACTACCACAAAATTTCAGCCACATTCTGATTCTCACGAGATTCCCCCCTTACTACAAGTTCTCTGTTAGGAAAATTAATATTTACATGGTTTTGGGTGATTTACCGTTTGGTAAATCATTACTTACTAGTTTGGTGGTACGGTTACAGCTATGTTTTTAAATATTATAGTTAATGTTTTGTTAAGTAATATTGTTGTATATTATAACAATATTACATACTTATTTAGTGGTTAGTATGTTGTACCCATGAATATTATTCTGGGATATTAGTTGTAACACCTCCCTATTATTTTGGAGTTTGTTTTGTTATGTAAGTGGGCATATAATAGCCATGATTTTTGTAAGTTGAATATAAAGAATAATAACATATTATATTCAGTGTGTTATCTGTGTGCAAAACTAGTTTATTTTAAAGATTTGGTGTGAGAGTGACTGTTATGTAATGGAAAAATAATTTTATTACAAGGGAACTTATTATTTTATAGTTTCCCTATTGTATGTAGCTCAATTACTTATATATCCATATGAATTATTATATACTAGTTCTATATGATTTTTAAAAAGGATTAGATAGAGACCATCCGTACGTGTACAATTTTTCATGCTCTTGGAGCTCTTGAAGGTGATATGAAAAAGAAAAGAGAGGGATTTTTTATAAATCTATGAATCATGTGTCGATTGAAGCCAAGAAGCATGTTCATGAATCTTAATATTTCTCCCCTACACAAATTTCAGTTAGATCATTGGTTTGGCCTGATTTTTATTGATCTTTATCTTGATTGTATTCCCATCTAGATCACAGTTTTTGCTGATAAGATATAAAAGGGCCTTCATACAGATTTCAAAATAAAGCATCTAGTTTAATTATGCATTGTCCTTTGGATCACTTCCTCCAACATGTGATAGTCTTTGACAATTAGTTCTGCATCTGTGTGATCTGTGTACAGTCTCTTCATACCAGTTGTATTCAACTTATGGATTTTATGTGTGTTTTAACTTATACATTACCATATCCATCAAAGGATAGTTTTTCCATTATAAAATCATGTTAGATTTCTCTATCAGGACTCATTCTAATCTATATGTGGCTTTAGAATCCACATTACAATTTTGTGACGTACATGTAATTACACCCAAATTTCATTGCAGATTTGTAATCTCACAAGTAATGAGGTATTGGACTTTGTTCGACATTGGACCTTTCTATTTATATACATGGCAGTGTGACAAGAGTCTTATGTACAAAACATTATGCATATATAAACTTACAGTCTTCTAGTGGACCACATATGGGTATATCAGTCCTTTCGGGATATACATTGTGTATTTTGTTTTGTTGTTTAAGTCTGTTGTGTCAAGCATTCTGATTATATTTTGTAAAGTGTGTTTTTAGAGTGTATGAAATTTTAATATATGTCATGTCAATTAAAAATAAACATTGAATCAAGGGTCTTAGTTTGTTATTTTATGTGAAAGGAATGATAAGAATATTTTTCCAAGCCATGATCTTAGATTATAATAACACACCACATTAGATTTGCAAAACAAAAGAGATAAAATACCACATATAGAAATCCATCATAATCAATAATGCTCAATACATTACAATATAATGAATTGAATTACTAAATAATAAAGATGTACATATAGGAGGAGGGAAGTGCAAATACTACCTAAATTAGTGGTGAAGAACTCCCACTAACTGATATTGGTAGTTAAGCTAACTCCATAAGACTAGTAAGCTAACTCCACATAGCTAGTACACCTAAGCAAGTTAACCCCACACAACTAGTGCACCTAAGCAAGCTAACCCAACAAGTGTAGGGCTAACACAAGTGTAAGAATTATCCTAATAAATAAGTAAAAGGATAAATAATAACCTACAATAACACCCTCCCATAAGTATAGCTTAGGTGGGCGAAAAAGAAGGTGGGTCCCGATAACAAGGCCTGATAAGATACCCACGTACAATAACTGAGAAAATTGGACATTGCAAGGTACCCAAAACTAGTAATAACAAAGTAGAGAGAGAAAAATCCCGCTGCAAGATATCCTAAGAAGCTCAGCTCCAAAAACGCATACAATGCTGAAGAATTTTTGTGTGCACTATCGTCTAAATATACTGCTCGATCATAGAACTCAAAAATAACTGACACTAGGCTTCACCAAAATAGCTCCATGTAAGAAGACTGTCAATGGAGTGATGTCGAATTGCCAAAAAAACAAACATAATTTGATCAATTGCTACAAAGAGGTGTATCATGATACAAGAACAACCAAGGCAACAAGAAAAGGACATGAGATCCAAATAAATAGGAATGCCACGATCCAAGAAAATATAAGGTAACAAGGCAAGGACACGAAACCCGAAGAAGTAGTATCAACATGTAACAAGGTAAGGACATGAAACCCAATGAATCAGTATCAACACCACACGCTCCCATATTGTTGAATAGGTAGAGTGACACCACATAGCTATATGAGTTTCCAAAATCAACTACTCAAACAAACTACTCAAACACTAACAAACTAACATTGGGCTTCACCAGAATAGCTCCCCCACAAGAGAGATTGTCAACATGCCAAAAACAAATGTCAAAAATACAGATCCAAAATATCTCAAAAAATAAGAGATATATAAATGTATACACCCATAGATACAAGAATCTAAGACCCAAAATTTTAGGACGTCGTGCTTAACCAAAATTGCATCTACAAGTGATTACAACACCCTCCCAAATTTAGCACTTTATAATTAAGTGCATGTAAATATTACAATGAGTAACAGTACCTTTTAATTTTGAAATATGTGTATTAAAATTTCACTAATGCGTAGATCTCGAAAAAATACACAATTTCAAAACAAAAATCACCTTAATTTGAGCTATGGATCAAAAGTTATGAGCTCAAGAAGGTTTTGCTATTAAAATAATATTTTAATGTTGGTGTTTTTTTAAAAGGTACAAGTGACACCAAAATATTCAAAGGGTAAAAGAGTGCATCCACATGATACAGGATTGTGACCAAAGGATAAAATCTTACGCCCAAAACTTAAATGTCCAGATGGTAAATCATTGCATCCGGAGGGTACACATCTATATCCAATGGATAAAAGAATACACCTAGAGGGTATAGATCTACGTCCAGTGCATAAAAGACTGCATCCAAAACAGAAATATCTAGAGGGTAAAAGAGTGCATATGAAAGGTACACACTTATATCTAATGGATAAAATAATGCATCAATAGGGTACAGATCTACGTCTAGTGGATAAAAGACTACATCCAAAATAGAAATATCTAGAGGGTAAAAGAATGCATCCGGAAGGTACACGCTTATATCCAATGGATAAAAGAATGCACCCAGAGGGTATAGATCTACATCTAGTAGATAAAATATTGCATCTAAAATATAAATATACAGAGGATAAAAGAATGCATCCAGAAGGTACACGCTTATATCCAATGGATAAAAGAATGCACCATGAGGGTATAGATTTGTGTCTAGATTTGACTGTTTCAAAACATGGGTGATTTTACAGTCAATTCTAGGGTTTTTACACCTTCCAAATATAGTGGTGCACACTTTTTTGCACAAAAATTCATGCTGTAGAAAAGTGTTAAAAATTCTAAATACATGAAAATAATAAACCCTTTCTTGCAAATAAAAACTTATAGATGGATGTCTACATCATCTATCACTCTAATACCCTAAAAGGAATGACAAGAATATTGCTCCAAGCTGCAATATCATATAATAATAGCACACCACATTAGATTTACAAAATAGAAGATCTAAAATACCATATATGGAAATCCACCATAATCCATAATGCTCAATACATTACAATATAATGACTTGAATTACTCAATAAGAAAGATGTACATATAGGAGGAGGTAAGTGCAACTACTACCTAAATCAGTGGTGAAGAATTCCCACTAACTGATACTGGTAGTTAAATTAACTCTAGAAGACTAGTAACCTAACTCCACACAACTAGTACACCTAAACAAGCCAACCCAACAAGTGTAGGGCTAACACAACTGTAAGAATTATCCTAATAAATAAATAAAAGGATAAATAATAACCTACACTAACATTATGTCTATTAAGGATTATTTTTAGTGGTCATAGCCTATGGTATCATTTAAGAAATTTGAAATTTGAGTCTTTTGATTAGTCATGTAATTTTTCATAAGTCGTTATCAATGTTAAAAGTCCCTAAAGTGTCATAGTAATGTCAAATTAATTAGAAAATTGAGTCTTATTGTCAAACAGATTATTTTAGGATTTTTTTAATCATCATTTTTAGTCAAAATAGTCAAGTTGTCAAAATTTGTCTTGTGAACGCATTTTCGGTGTTACCTGACATCCGAAAAAATAAATTGTTTCACATTTCATAAGGGAAGAAAACAATAAGCTCAATGTGGAAAAAAATGTGCTTCACGATTCACATCTTGTTGAGTTAGCAACATATACATTAAAGGAAAGAGGCACAGGAGGCTAGAGGTCAATCAATGACCTCTCATTAGTCTTCAACAACCAAGCTATGCAGAATGATTTGGTGGCATGTGTGTGTTTTTTCTTTAGAGTGGTGTGCCTTATTTTATCGTAGAATGTTTTTGATTTCAGCATTTCATTGTGGTGTGAAAAATAAGAACAAATGTGGTATATTCCTATTCATATGTGTATGTGGTTATTCCTACATAATTCCCTAAGGTAATAACATAGTGAATAATAAATAGCACATTGAAATTCTACATCGTGATTCTTGAAGAGATTGAACAATCAAATGTGTTCCTATTCATACATAGGTTTTTGGTTAGCCTCTGGAAAACCATTGAAGGTTGTTCAATGTGTTTCTAGTTGAGTTTCCATACTGATAGGTCAGATGTTTTCCCTAGAGTGACTATTTGATAAGCATATTATTCTTGAGGTGTTCCCATCCCCATCGGTCATATGTGTTCCCAAAAGTTCATGGTTCATAAGAAGTTGATGTGTTCCTTCTTCTACCTTTAGTTTGAGTTTTGTACCAAGATCATGAGCAAGCACAGGCGACAAGATGAAAATGATGCGTGAAATTTTTTTGTTACCATGTAAACATTAAGCGGGGAATATTAGGAAAATTAATATTTACATGGTTTTGGGTGATTTATCATTTGGTAAATCAGTACTTACTAGTTTGGTGGTACGGTTACAAGTATATTTGGAACTATTGTATTTAGTTTTTTGTTAAGTAATATTGTTGTATATTATAACAATATTACGTACTTAGTGGTTATTATGTTATACCAGTGAATATTATTCTAGGATATTAGTTGTAACACCTCCCTATTATTTCAGAGGTTGTTTTGTAATGTAAGTGGTTATATAATAGACATTATTCATGTAAGTTGAATATAGAGAATAAAAACATATTATATCTAGTGTGTTATCTGTGTGCAAAACTGGTTTATTTTCAACATTCTCCAAGATCCAGCTACCTTACATCATTAATGTGTCCAAGATGTCTACCAAATTGAATCAAATGCCCCTACCATTGATCCTTGGTACGTAAATATTTATCAGTTAATCCAACATTAAACCTACCCAGATGAAACAAACTCCTGAGCATGATTGTGTATACCTAAAAAGGCTCTCAAATATGTGCTCAAAGATGAGGTACTATGCTATCAAAACTTTGAAGTTACCCTGTTCTAATGTGTTAACAAAGATGAAGTTCCCATCATCTTAGAAGAATCACATGGGGGCACTTGTGTTGTCCATTGTAGCGCTCATGCTACTGCCTGCAAATTATTACACATGTGTTACTACTAGCCTACTCTCGAATCTGGCGTTTATGCATTTTCTAAGAAGTTCAAACCTTGTCAATATCATGATGATATGATTCATTCCCCTCTGGCTGATATGTAGTCCATCGTAACTTCCTGGCCCTTCAGTATATGGGGATTCTATTATATCATAAATCTTCCTCAATCCCAAGATGGTCATGTATTTATTATTACTGCCACAGAGTATTTCACTAAGTGGGTTGAAGTCATGCCCATCACCAACATGTCTATACTTACCACCTCCAAATTTTTCTGTGACCAAATTATCTCCCACTTTGAAATTCCACAAACTATCATATCTTACAATAGTGGGAGTTTCAAATATAAATAGATTAGGAAATTCTGCGCTAAGCTCAAAATCAAGCATTGATTTTCGACACCCCTATCATCCTCAATGTAATGGAAAAGGTGAATCTACAAAAAAATTCATCAATAAAATCCTCCAAAATATGGTTCATGAGTCATGCACGAACTGGAATACCAAACTATATCCTATAATATGGGAATATCACACCAATGCATGAACAACCACTGGGGAAACACCTTTCTCACTTACTTATGGAGTTGAGGTTGTCCTTCCATGGAACTTCCTTTCATAATATCTTCATGGAATAAATTTTGAAAGAATAAATCTATGAGGCACACCTTCATGAACTTGAAATCCTTGAAGAATGATGTGATTGTGCCTATACTTGCAATAAAAAAAAAGTAGTGTATGGCTATGCAACACAAAAAACTTTTTTTCCCACATACTTTCAAAGTGGGTGACCTTGTCCTCAAACTGGACTACACTCATGACAAAGAAGTAAAATACACTCAGAAATGGTGGGGTTCCTACCTCATCAAATATATCATTGGACCTAACACAGATCATCTTTAAACCTATGAAAGCCACATCTTCAAAGAACCAACAATTGCCCAATTTCTTAAAAAAAATCATGCTTATTTAGGAGCTTAATATTTTCAGTAGTAAGTTACCCTCTCTTTCTCCTCCTTTTCAAATTCACTACTTCATCAACGTTATTTTTCTCTATGAAAATAATAATCTTTTTTTCGATTCACCCTAGCTTTTCCTATGGGATCACTATGGTATTATGCATCCTCACTTAAGATCATAGTCTTGTTTGGATTTATTTACCTCTTATATCATCTACCTCATGTTTTTTTCATTTTAGCATTGATATTTTCCCTTTGGGATAATTATCCATGTTCCATTTTTACCTTCGGGGTTTACGACAATTCCTCTTTGTAGATTTTATCATACAATTTTTTTATGCTTTTCAGCGTAACTACCCACCTCTTGGATTTTACCTCAATTACATTACGACATCCATCCCATGGCCACCTATCTAGTTGATTTATGTCTTATTTTATTGATATATCTCTAGTGTTTCCTTTTAGTTTTGATTATTCAGGGTTCTAGCAACATGGATTATACATGTACATGGCAGGATGACGGACACTATCAGGTACACATTGGTAAAGTATATTTCATTTCAACTATTCCTTTCTTTAATTTTAGCATTACTTTCAATTTTGGTGTTATGTATTGTTATTTCTGTTGATAACCCCATGTTTCAATTTTGTGACTTTCGGTAATCAACAGCTGGGGAATATGTATACACCTAAATTTTTACGCTTTTTATCTTCATACTTGTTGCTAACAATTATCTTTTCAGGTTAGAGGTCATTAATTGCATCTATTTTTAGAACGAGTGAGTTAAGGGGCTCGTTCCAGGATAGAGGTATAATTATTCACATAACCATTGGGTTAGGGATGATACATGGAGAGAGAACAAATTTTTGTCCCATTTATGTCTTTCTTTTGTTATTATCTTCTTATTTTTCCACGCATTCTTCTGACATCTAGCTTCCTTATGACCACATTTCTTCTGCCTTGCATTATTCTCACTTTTTCATACACTTTACACATATCCCTTTGTATTTTCATCCCTAGTCAATGTCATGCGCCCGTGAGATATTGCATCAGTGCAAATTCAAATTCCTTGTCAACACCTTTTCCCGTGGTTGATGGCGTCGATATAAATACCCAACTCTCATTTTCACATTATAACATCACATCAGATCATAAAAGAACTTGCCATTATCTTTTCTCTCTTGCTCCAACTTGCATCTACTCACTCATCTTTTGAATTTCTTACCTCTTGACTCTTCGGTTTTGGATATTATTCTTACTTGGATTGGTTTTCTTGCACTTTTAGGTCATCTATAGTGAGCTAGGACTAGATTTTTTCCCCTTCTGCCACTTGAAATTTGTTCTCTTTTAGTGTATGGTCCTTTGGGAGATAGATGCATCAACGACCACCACCTAACATAAAAGTGTTCTAACTCACTTTTTCATTTTGTATAGAGTAGTTTCCTACATTCTCTATATACTCTATATTAGCTTAGTTTGTTATGGACATTTTAGGTTAGCATATTGTATTTCAATTCTCTATTTCATTTTGCATTCTTTACTTCAGTTAGTATAGACTTTGTGTGTTCATTGTATCTTTCATTACCACCAATAGTGTCGATACCATCCATAGGGTTCCTTCCTCTTCTTCGACCTAAGGCCTTAGAAATCTTAGGTTTTCCTAGTGTAAGGGTTACTTCCCTTCGGGTATGTGATCATAGCGGTCCCTGTACTCCCTTTAATTATATATGTTTGTGTGTCAATCGTGATGTAGCACTTACTCATTTCCTCGATACCCTAGTTGAATGTTGAATGGATGATAAGAGTGCATGGTGTTTAGACACATTTTTTCCCGCCATAAAATGTTATTTATTTTTATATTATTTGTAGTCATATTCATAAATTATTTTTCAAATTTATTTCATTTTTAATTTATTACATAATCACATATTGTCATCTTTCGTGTCAACATCTTCCATGCAACCTCATAAATCTGGTGCTCATCAATTTAAATGATAGAAGACCACCCCCATAAGTGTTGAGAAGGTGTTTCTTGCAACAATGAGGGAGGATATTAAATCTTCACCTGATTCTGATGAGGACATCCCATTTTGTATGACATTAAATGAGTACAAGTATCGAGTATGGTGGAGTTTGCATATGAAATTGTATGTGAACCATGACATGAAAATATTACAATATATTTGTGGCAAGTAAGTAATAATTTATATTCTGTTTTAATTTAATTATTTTTTACACGTTATCAAATTTGTCAAAATTTAAAATTATTTTAATTTTGTTATTTTATTTTAGGTACTTCAAAATAAGAATTATTGTGTGATAAAAAGTACTATTTACTAAAAATTTCCACTTGGCATAAAAATTACAACCAATTAAACGTAATAAATGTTTGGTTACATGTACTAAAAAATTATTTGGTAGTGCCTACTATATTTATAACTTCCAATTTTTTTACATGAGAATATATATGACTTTAAAGTCACTGAACAAGTGTGGGCACAACTAAAACCCCTTGGATGGAACACTAATACATTCAAAGAATGGGCTCTTCTCGTGGGTTTGTACCAATAAGATGTCATTATTTTCTTAAATAATTGTTAAAATCAAGTAGGTAATAAAATTTGATTTTCAAATATTTTATTCATAGAATTTGAAATATTATAATAAGTATTAAATAATGCTATTGCATGTGAATAAACCTTCATTTTTATTTTATGGCCCTAAATTTAGAGTGGATACTGATGATGATGATCCTGACTATGATTATGGAAATTCATCATTACATGTAATGGAGAAAATTTTAGACAATAGAGACAATGAGAACATAGATTATATTGATAATAATAATGAGCTCTTAGATGATTATGAGAATAATGAGATCTTAGATGATGATGATGATGATGACGATGACGACAATGAGTAGTTGATGATTTAGCTACTTTGTGGTAGTAGTTTATATATACATAATGCAAACTCATATTATTGTATTGTAAATGAGAAATTAACTATGTTATCATATTCATGAGAACATTTTAATCTTTGTTATTAATTTACCTAAAACATGATTTGATGTTTGTAATTTATAGTTACCTTTTTATATTTTAATCCTCATTAGTTTACGTAAATTTTACTATGATCTTATTAATTGTGTTTGTTTCAGTGGTATTCAATATTAATCTGACAACTTTGTTTTATATATACAAATATTAAAAATAAAATTTGTTTATATATGATACGATATTTTTATAAATATGTAACATAATTATTTCTTATGCGAAATAATTATATTGCATTTATTTTTTTATTTTTCATAGAGGATTTTGTGTCACATATGTGAAACTCGCAATTGGGATAGTTTTGAGCTTAGTGTCATGAATATGTGACACAAATGAAATGAAAATGTGGCTTAAAAGTGATGTAAATAAAAATGTCTAATCACATCATGATTAAATCATGTTTGCATCGCAATCATGAGTGTGATTTATTGTAAGAAACACATCGAAAAATGACCAAACGGTCAATTTTGATGCAAAATTGAAGAAAAATTTGGCACTATTTCCACATTATGTAGTAGTGTTTGTATCCCCACCTATTATCTTCTATATTTCATCCCATCTTATTTTGTATGGGGAGGATTGTAATTACTATAATTTCTTCATTTATAAGAAACTTTAATTTAAATCATCTAAATATTATGGTTTTTACCATATTAGGTTGGTGAAATCTTAGGTGTTCTACTTTTATTTAAATTTATACCCATAATTTATAGTTCCACATATTAAAAAAGTTTATATAATTTAAGTCCAATTAAAGAAAAGTGCATAAGTGGACTAAAAAAGTAATAGGGGGAGAGAGATTTGAATATGAGACTTCCCCCTCATAATACATTCTTTATTTTACATTTAGACAAACCCCATCCTTTGAATAAGTACTAAGTTTATATAGTTTTAATACTTTAGTTCTTGACCAATGCAAAATTGAAATGGTTCTGATTATAAATATGGCTAGGGGTCAAACCCAAGACCTCTGGTATGTTTTCTAAATCTCTTATCCACTACATCATCAAACATAGACATGTATGAAAAAATATTTTATAATTAAACATGATTTGGAGAAAACCTTAGCAATGCTTGTTCTAGTATTTTCAATGTCCTCTTCTTCATTATTTGTGTATCGATGTAACACTTCTATATTACACTTCATCAAAAATTGAGGGAATTTTTTTTATATCAATTTATTAATTTTACTTGATGCCTTCAATGATTATCAACACACTGCAGAAATAACCCAGCATCCAAGTTTTTTTAAATTCCCTTAAGTTATCTTACGCTGAAATGAGTAACATTATTTACATCCACCGCTGAATTAGTCCAGCATTAATTAATGTTTAGAATCCAACTAGACAATATATGATAACAATGTGCAACTGTAAGGGTTCATATTCTACTCGATCCCCTTCAAACAATCATTACGAGCCAATATGCCCAGTATATTATTTGGTTAAACATTTTTAAAGGTACATAGAACTATGTGTATCTTCTTAGTATCGGCCTCTTGGGAACAACATAGTTTAAAAGAATAAATGGTGATCAGACAATGTAATCAGTCACTTGTAATACAATGGCCATAGTTTGAGGCATCACACTAGCTAGTCTGGTTTCATGACTACACATAAGCCACATGAAACTTGTCCCTCCATTCACTGCACAATTTTTCACATTCATAGTATCAGGATTATTTCCATTCTTAAGTTATTAAGTTCATAGTTAACACTTTTATCTTACTCATTTATGACAATGTATGCCTTCATCCTATAGATATGATAACTAAGTTCAAGACGATAACTAAACCATGTTAGAGGTACGCAATGATCTCCATGATTCATTACATCAGTATGTACCCACTTATGTGTGTTCTTCAACTGTAACATTTAAAAGTAAATTATAATTATATTAATGATTATAAAGGTACACATAATTTATTACTCATCGTTTGTTGATGATCCTAATACAACAACGAGAAATCATTTGATATGACTATCTCTTTCATGTTATCACAACATAGGGTTTACAACATTGTTGATATGATTAATCAATGTTCATATATCCTTTAATGTATAATTAAACATGCTGGTATATTAAGTAATCTGTAAATGCATCATAGGAATATTGTTGTGGTTTTCATATAATAAAGTCTCGTCTTAACATCCAATAATAATCAAATCATAATGATAACAATAATCATCAAATTTTAATTTCAATAATACATTAATAATCTATCGAGAATTTGGCATTATAACACTTTGTAAAAGCAACATCATATATAATACTTTAATGGAGGATAAACCTTTTCTTAAGTACATAAAGATCTGAAATCAATAAAAAATACAACATGCTACGAATTTCCTTAATATAACATGTAAAATATTATGTTCTCTTGAATCAAGTACATGTATATTTATTACAACAAATAAATCTATACAATCCCAAATAAACATGTCATAATCCATCCTTTATTCTTTCATAATCATTTGCAAAACTTGCAACCTGAAAATGTTACAGTACAGTAGTGTACATGGTCAGTTTGCAAGAAATGGTACAAAAGGTTTTTTTCCACCTATTTACAGTTTATGTCGATATAATACTCACATGAATAAATTCAGAAAAAACATAACCTGAAAATCTAAAACTAAGATAATAAGACCGATATAACATTTCTTATCTCATACAATGTTATTACTTGCACATAAGTAATTTTATATTCTTTTAAAATTCATATTGATTAAGATCAACCAAATATCAACAACTAAAATCATGACAATATTTGATACCAGTCTAACAACCTTTCCAATTATTAAACATTTAACCTTATATTTCATCACCTAACCTTATCTATTTCATGCATAAATATTGTTCATGTAACTAGATGTACCTTTTTCATTTAATACATCAATAATTATACAAATTGTCTCCAAGCCTAAAAATTTTATAAATCAAATTGAAATATGATTTTCCTATTTCTTTTCACCAGCAAACAATATACCTTAATCTTGTCTTAATGATACATATAACTTAGGTCCAAACATTTAGGAATAATTACCTCACACTACAGGTAAGGGAATAGAAGCAATCAATTAAAAAGTAATCTATCATGTTAAGGAAATTTACAATTATCTTAGCCAAATCAAATTAACTTATCTTTGACGAACCATACTATAACTTACCTTAATTTCATCAAATAATTATGTCAATACCTCGACCAATTTGAATGCACATTGATTTATCCACTTATTCATAACTAAGCACAATATGTTTCCACATAGATCATTTTCGTCAACAAATTTATTCTACGTAGGAAAAAAAATTAATCAAAGGTTTTTCCCACAATAATCGTGTCATACAAGACTCATAAAACAACATTCTATAGACAAAAAATTTGTCCCATTTTGGAACCAGGACATAAATATGTCAAATCATAATTTCCTACGCCCTTTAACGAAAGAATCCATACATCCTTAACTCAGGTTCAGCTCTTATATAAAACATCAAGTTGACACACAAGTTCCCAAACAAGGGTGGTTTACACTGTGAGACTCGACGGTATGTACGTTGACCTGCAATGCATATAGACAAGCAGTCGTATAACCCATATGGATTTAGTAAAAAATATCCAACCCGAGATAATGACTAAGTCGACCCAGAACCAAACCCAACATAAATTCTTGATGCATTCTAGGAAGATATAGATATATATTTATATCCCAATATTGGGTATTTGAATAAAAACATAAACTCAAAAAATTGTATATACAAATTTATATTGCACCCTTAGTGGGTATTCAAAAAAATGAGCAAAGACAAATACAACCAGGTATAAATACCCTAGTTTTTACCATTACTATACTTAAATAAATAAATCCCTAGCCTCATTTCTTATGGTTCACACAAAATAATTTTTGTAGATATTTTCAACATTAAAACAAATAAACCATGAAGAAGGGGAGAAAATGATTCATTCCTGAGTGAATAAAGTTTGAAACCCTTTTACCTTATTTCTACAACAACTTCCTCGAGGTTGCAAGTAATGCAAACCAATAATCCCTCGCCAAGATATTCCCCAATACCAATTTTATATACCCTCAAAATAAAAATAAACATATCTTTTAATAGTAGAGGGAGAATCCCAGATTACTCAGCTAGAAATAGATCAAACACTCTTCATGCATAGCTCATTGGATGAGCTCGACCAACAAAAAAGTGAAACTCGTTGCATGTGGTTAGCTTCCTTAAGAAGCTTCATGTTTTCCAAAAATATAGCCTCCTCTTTAATTGCATTGAATATTCTTAGTGCCACGTAAGTGTCTCTGATAAATTTTATTCCACCCCTTAACATTGTCTCATGGTTTGGCAGGTTGGCAAGTGATTTAAATCCCCTTACAACTTGTATGGTCATTTAACCAATAATAACTATTTAAATCCTTATAACATATAGATTTATCAAAGGTTGCATGGTCAATTGACCACTGATCATGCAATGATCAAATTTCTATTATAAATTACATGGAGTCTCCATTGGTCGATCTATGACCTTAAGTTAAATAGTACAATATTAATCCCAAGAGTATGGATTGGTTGGTTATTGACCTTTGTATAAAACTTAACAATTCCAATTTTACCATGGTCTACGACCACTCTAATCCATCCTTAAATCATGCCTTAGGGGTCCTATACCATGAAACCCTCATTATATTTTTTTTACAAACCTTACCAAGGTATACGTCAAGTTATGGTTTCGACACAAATAAAGGCTAACCAATAAGTTAATCAAATGCATGATACTATGCCCAATCACCGAATGCATACTTTTATCCATAAAGGTCAAACAAACAATAAGTTGAGTAAATAATATACTAACCAGAGAACTTACTAACAATTTACCTTCATCCAAGGAATTGCATTTTTACCTTTTTTATCATTAATTTTCACATGGTCATTGCTGAAGACCGCTATTATAGTTTACGACATTTTATTATCGTGACGACAAAAGAAGGTTAGTTTCATGTATTCAACTATATTTTCATAACAAATAATATTATTGCAACCATGTATAGATCCTTTACCTTATGCAATAATTATTTCCATTTCAGAGATAATACTTTACAGCTAAGTATAAATTCATCTTAATTTTCTTTCATGACTTCCAATAATTGATGTACTAATATATCAACAATAGTTACAACAACTAAGCAAGGTACCCAATAAACTGAATCATTATTCATAACCAAGTTAATAAATATTATCATACAACATAGCAAGGTGCAATACATTATTCATTACCAATATTGGAATCAAGTACCAAAAACATCCAACACCGCACAATAAGTACATATGAACATCAAAACAAAACAAGAATAAGTCATAAGTGTTGAGTGCTTTACGAATGCTTGTTGATAAGCATCATTGCACAGTTACACATGCAACTACGTGTAAAATATATATAATTTTTAGGATACACATACAGACGTGTAGCTATATACACATCTACGTAACATGGATTATTCTCTAGCTGTCGTAAACCACTCCACATCTTTTGACTTATTCTTACTATGAAAAAAAGTGAAATGCTGGGATATGACATACTTCCCCCCTTAAAGAATCATTGTCTTGATGATTTTTACTCATTAATCACAACCAAAATAATCAAACATGGAATTATATATATTAGCTAAGGATAACAATCAATATTTTTATCAAAAACTTGCAATTTTTCCCAGTTTCGATCCATCTGTTTCCAAATTTATCGGCTGTAATAGATTTTTAACCAGTAAAAACTGTCACATAGTCAGAAATATGACATAATTTTTGTCATTTTAGCCAGTCATACCATGTAAGAATATTTAATATATAATATAAATATTCATAAACAAGCTATATAATGATGAAACAAACACTGAAAATGTTGTTTTTAACTCTGCCCAGTCTCCCCAAGTTGTTTTGTTTCATTATTCCACTTTTCTTTCCATACTTCACTTTATGCAGTTCCTAATTTCTTTGAAATGCACTTAGTAACTCTCTTTTTTCCATCTATTTTTACCAAATACTTCTATGGTTTTCATCTTTCATATATTTTCATTCTTTATTCATTTAAATCATTCAAAATTTTCCTTTCTTTTCCATTTAGGCTTGTTGTTTTCACATATTTCTAGGTATTGTTTTATCTTTAATTCCAATAACCCATTATTTTACGTTGGGAACAATTAATAATAATCACTATGTCTTAAGTCTTTGAATGAACTCACATATAACTTCAATTTCCATGATGGAGCTTGAGCAACATCAATGTTGCATTTATAGACATAGGTTTGTAATTTCTCTTCATATAAAAAGATAAATTAGACTTATAAAAAAAATTTAAGCTAATCACTATATACCAAGAAGTCAGCTGTACTAGTATCAAATTAAAACAACAAAATGGAGTTCTACTTAACTTAACTGATGTCACGTTAGGAAAACTTGTTCCTCATTCTAGATTATTAGTCGTTGCAATGTTGTTCTACTCCTTGCTCGAAATTACAACAAGTTCTTATTGTTGTATTCATCCTGGAAGTCCACATTTTCTACCATATCATTCCACCATTTTTTCCTAAATTTACAGTTGAAGAAGAGATAATGATCTTTTTATAATTTTATTATTTTATGAGTTGGAATTTGACTGCACATTTTGTTTTAGCCTTTTGGATTTTTTGCATGATGCTTTCACAATAGGAAGTCCATTTTTTCTAATTTATCTACCCTATTTGGGTTTATTTTAATATTGGTTTTATCATTCCAAAACATGTTTTCAAAAGATAGTCCAGCATTTAAGTGACTCCTTCGTTGATCACCACCAACTAACTCAAGTTATTTTACTTTGAATTGATCATCTTCACACTTAACCAACTGCTCCAAGTAGCCTTCAGGTCTCGTGTGTCATGAAGGACTGTTAGAATTTTTTTCCAACTTCTTTATCATCTAACCTGAAACATAATTTGGTCTGGTTCGTTCTCCACAGTTCATCCTTCCTATAACCATTCTATTTTATTAACAAAATAATTTGTTCAATTAGCGTAAGGACACAATAAGTCCAAGAGATGTGACCTTCATCTTTGATACCAAATTGTAACACCTCTATATTACACTTCGTCAAAAACTAAGGGAAATTTTTATATCAACTTAATAATTTTACGTGATTCCTTCAATGATTATCAACACGTGGCAAAAATAACCCAACATCCAAAAGTTTATAAATTCCCTTAAGTTATCTTACACTAAAATGAGTAACATCATTTACATCCACCATTGAATTATTTTAACACTTATTAATGTTTAGAATACAACTAGAAAACCTATGATAGCCATGTGAAACTATAAGAATTTAGATCCTACTTGATCCCCTTCAAACACTCATTACGAGCCAATATACCCAGTATATCATTTGGTTAAACCTTTTTAAAGGTACAAAGAGCTATGTGTATCTTATTAGTGTTAACCTCCCAGGAAAAAATGGTTTAAAAGAATAAATTGTGGTCATACAATGCAATCAATCCACTTGCAATACTATGGCCATAGTTTAGGTCATCGTGATAACTAGCCTAGTTTCATGACTACACATAAGCCACATGAAACCTGTCCCTCCATTCAACGCAAAATTGTCTCATTCATAGTATCAGGATTCTTTCCATTCTTGAGTTATTAAGTTCATAGTTAACCATTTTAGATTACTCATTTACAAAAATGTATGCCTTCATCCTATAGATAGGATAACTAAGTTCAAGAAGATAACTAAAGTACATTAGAGGTATGCAATGATCTCCACGATTCATTGCATTAGTATGTATCCATTTCTGTGTGTTCGTCAACTGTAACATTTTAAATTAAATTATAATTCTATTAATTATTAGAAAGGTACACATAATTTATTACTCATCATTTGTTAATTATCATAATACAACGGTGAGACATCATTTGATATGACTATCTCTTTCGTGTTATCACAACATAGGGTTTCCAACATCGTTAATATGATTAATCATTTAACATATGATTAATCAATGTTTGTATATCCTATAATGTATAATTAAATATTTTGTTATATTAAGTAATATGTAAATGCATCATAGAAATATTCTTGTGGTTTTCGTGATAATAATGTATCGTCTTAACATATGAAAATAATCAAATCATAATGGTAATAATAATCATCAAATTTTACTTTCAATAATATATTAATAATCTTTCGATAATCTGGCATTATAACACTTTGTAAAATCAAGGTACGGTCTACAAGCAGCATAATATATATTCATTTAATGGAGGATAAACCTTTTCTTAAATACATAACGATCTGAAATCAATAACAAATACAACAGGTTCTGAATTTCCTTAATACAACATGTGAAATAATATATTCACTTGAATCAATTACATGTGTATTTATTACAACAAATAAATCAATACATTCCCAAATAGACATGTCATAATCCATCCTTTACTCTTTCATAATTACTTGCAAAACCTATAACCTAAAAATGTTACAGTACAACAATGTACATGGTCAGTTCACAAGAACTGGCATGAAAGGTTATTCTCCACCTCTTTACAGTTTATTTCATTATAATACTCACATGAATAAATTCCGCAAAAACATAATCCGAAAATCTAAAATTAAGATAATAAGACCAATATAACATTTCCTATCTCATACACTATTATTACTTCCACATAAGTAATTTTGTATTTTTTGAAACTTCATGTTAATTAAGATCAACAAAATATCAATGACTAAATCATGACAATATTTGATACCAGTCTAACAACCTTTCCAAGTATGAAACATTCAGCCTCAGATTTCATCACCTAACCATATCTATGCCATGCATAAATATTATTCATGTAACAAGATGTACCTTATTCATTTAGTACATCTATAATTATACACATTGTCTCCAATTCTAAAATGTTTATACATAAAAATGAAATATGATTTCCTATTTATTTTGACTAGCAAACGATATATCTTAATCTTGTCTTACTAAGACATATAACTTAGGTCCAAACATTTAGGAATAATTACCTCACACTACAGGTAAGGGAATATAAGTGATTGACAATTAAGTAATCGATCATGTTAAGGAAATTTATAATTACCTTAGATAAAATGAAGTATCTTATCTTTCATGAACCATACTATAACTTACCTTAATTTCATCAAAGAATTATGTCAATACTTTGACCAATTCAAATTCACATTGATTCATCCACTTATTCACAATTTAGCACAATATGTTTCCACATAGACCATTTTCATCAACAAATTTATTCTATGCATGAACAAATTTTAATCAAAGGTTTTTCCCACAATAATCGTGCCATGCAAGACTCATAAAACAACATTCTATAGACAAAACTTTAGTCCCATTTCATAACAAGGACATAAATATATGAAAACAAATTTTCCTACACCCTTGAATGAAAGAAACCATATGTCCAAAACTCGGGTTTACTCGTTTTAACAAAACATCAAGCTAACACATAGGTGGCCAAACAAGGGTGGTTTACACTATGAGACTGGACAATATGTATGTTGACCCGCAATACATATAGATAAGAATTTTTATAACTCAGATGAATTTAGTAAAAAAAAAATCTATCCAACCCGAGATAATGACTAAGTCAACCCAAAACCAAACCCAACATAAATTCTTCATGCATGTCAGATAGATATACATATATATCTATATACCAATATTGGGTATTCGAATACAAACATAGACTTGAAAATTTGTATATAAAAATTTATAATGCACCCTTAATGGGCATTCAACAGAATGTGTAAAGACAAATACACATACAGATACAACCATGTATAAATACCCTAGTCATTACCATTACCAGTCATTTAAATAAAACAATCCCTATCTTCATTTCATATGGTTCACACAAAATACATTTTGCAGAGATTTTGAACATTAAAACAAATAAACCATGAATAAGGGGAGAAAAGGATTCATGCTTGAGTAAATGAAGTTTGAATCCCTTTTGCATTACTTCTACAACAACTTCCTCAAGGTTCCAAGCAACACAAACCAATAATCCCCACCAAGATATTCCCCAATACCGATTTTATATGCACTCAAAATAAAAATAAACATATCTTTAAATTGTAGAGGGAGACTCCTAGATTACTCAGATGAGATAAGCTCAAACCCCCTTCATGCACAACTGATTAGATGAGCTTGACCAAAAACAAAGTGAAACTCATTGCATGTGGTTATCTTCCTTAGGAAGCTTCACATTTTCAAAAAAATCCAGCCTCCTCCTTAATCGCATTCAATATGCTTATTTCCACGAAAGTGGCTCTAATAATTTTTTTTCCTCCCTCCAACATTCTCTCCCGATTTTTTGGGTTGGTAATTGATTTAAATCCCCTTATAACTTGCATGGTCATTCGACCAATAATAACTATTTAATACTTATAACATATAGATTTATCGAAGGTTGCATGGTCAATTGACCACTGATCATGCAATGATCAAAATTCTATTATAAATTACATGGAGTCTCCATTGGTCGATCTATGACCTTAAGTTAAACAGTACAATATTAATCATGGTCGATTGACCACTGATCATTCAATGATAAAAATTTTATTATAAATTTCATGGATTTTCCATTGGTCAGTCTATGACCTTAAGTTAAATAGTAAAATATTAATCCCAAGTATATGGAGTGGTCTGTTATCGAAATTTTTATAAAAATTAACAATTCCAATTTTACCATGTTCTAAGACCATTCTAATCCTTCATTAAATCATGCCCTGGGGGTCCTAGACCATGAAACCCTCATTATACATTTTTTACAAACCTTACAAAGGTCTACGTCAAGTTCCAGTTTCTTCAACAAATAAAGGCTAACCAATAAGCTAGATCAAATGCATGATACTATGTCCTATCATTGAATGCATACTTTTATTCGTAAAGGTCAAACCACCAATCAGTTGAGTAAATAATCTAAGATCCAGAGAACTTACTAAAAATTTACCCTAATCCAAGGCATTGCATTTTTACCTTTTTCGATCATTAATTTTCACATGCTCATTGTTGAAGACTGCTATTATATTTTATGACCTTTGACCTCCATGATGAAAGAAGAAGGTTAGTATCATGTATTCAACTATATTTTCATATCGAATTATAGTTTTGCAACTCTGTATAGATCCTTCACCTTATGCAATAATTATTTCCAATTCAAAGATAATAATTTACAACTAAGTATAAATTCATCTTAATTTTCATTCATGACTTCCAACAACTGATGTACTAGTATATCAACAACAGTTACATCAACTAAGCAAGGTACCCAATATACTGAATCATTATTCATAACCAAGTTAAAAACTCTTATCATACAACATAGCAAGGTGCAATACATTATTCATTGCCAATGTTGTAATCAAGTACCAAAAACATCGCACACCACACAATAAGTACATACAAACATCAAAGCAAAACAATAATAAGTCATAAGTTTTAAGTGCTTTATGAATTCTTGGTAAAAATAATTGTTGTGCAGTTGCACATGCAACTATGTGTAAGTATGTATATCATTTTCAGGATACACATACAGACGTGTAGTTGCATACCCAACTATGTAACATGGCTTATTCCCTGACTCTCATAAACCACTCCACATCTTTTGACTTATTCTTACTATTAAACAAACTGAATTTGTGGGATGTGACAATTATTAAAATTTAATATGTGTGTCTTCCTCTTTAACCTAGTCTCTTTAGGATACTTTTATGTAATATTTATTCTTGTCTTGTGGAAACCTATGTATGTATCTATATATATTATTTATTATGCCCTCCATCTATTTACAAGGATTTCTTGAGCTATTATTAGCTCTTCCACACCTATCTACTTATCCATGATAAATTTACCTTAGCACTTTTAATTTGGGATCCTGCATTTTTTTTGTTTGTTTTTCTTGTTGTTTCTTTAATTTTTATTTCCACCCTTGATTTATTTATTTTATTTTGTATCTTTAGTTACACATAGTTATAAATCAAACTTTATGTGTGTTGAGGGTTGTTTTTTGTTCACGTTTAAAACAATTATAAAAGAGGTATTAACCTTACTCATTTTAGAACCTAACTGGAATATATGGTTCAAGGTATGAAATATTCAACATACATAGCTTCAATCAGGACCTACGTGGATTTTTCTTAACCTACAAAGGGTAGTTGTGTTTTGGAAAACCACCATTTCATTATTAAAAACTTGAATGATTTTATTAATGTTACACTATATCCCAAAGATATTTTTAATGACTTAGTGGAATATATCTTCATTAAAATTGATAGTGGACAAGTACTCCTCGATTCCTCAGAATCATGAAAATAAAATGAAAAATATTAATGTTTCATCTAAGTGACCTTTACAGCATCAACATGCATATGCTCTCTAATGGACCTTACAAATCATGTATGGATCCTTACATAATTCTATGGTATCACCCTATAGACCTATCTTAGAATGGTCACAATCTTGGCTCGGATCTAACAACCTATAAATATTCAGCCACTCTCAAATGGATTTTACGCTTCCACATGTGCATTCCATAACCTCTCTCTACTTGATCACGTTAACCCTGAAATGTTGAACTCATTCCTTTTTATACTCTTGTGTGCCCTACTCTTTTTTCCACTTCTCTCCCCTCTTTTGAATTTTCCTTGCACAGATTGGCTCCTTCCAGAAACCTACAGATTCTCTCACTCATATTCAAATTTGACTTCAAACTCCATTAATTCTCTTATCTACCATGCCCTAGATTTGTTTTTTATGTCATGTCTATCTAATCATTTGATCTCCTGATCATTCCATCCTTGTCAACATACTCTATAAGACACCTTTTGACATCTTTTGTCACATTTTCCAACTACCCATTTTGTTGCGCACTCATTTCTTTCACTCATTTTCCATACATGTTTCTTCTTCCATTATGCACTCATATGTTTGAGTCTCACCTTTAATTCCTCTTGCACACTTTCTCTAGGTTTATGAGCCATCTCCAAAATGTTTGTGTGATTCTTCTATAACCTTGTATATTATGCAATCCTTATTATATCCTCTTGTGACCTATTCTCGCTCTCTAACATTTCATATAACTCTCTCACAATCTTTGTGTGCCTCCAATCTATCAAGTCAAGCCAAATCTCTAATACTACCAAAATCCTATGTGCGTTATTCCTTCACACTTTCTCTACTCTGTAAGACCTTATGATAACTACTTGCACTCTCTCATCATCTGCACACTCCACACAATGTGTTCCTTCCTAATAACTATTGCAAAAAGTACTTGGGCACTATCATGCAATCTCATTTTCATTATTTTTTGTCTTCTCCTTCCTTCTCATGTACTCTCATTCCTTGTGTGCACCCACAATTAGACAAAATTAAGTATGATTTCCTTAAACCTGTGATGCTCCTACATCAAACACCTGAGGTACTTAAACTTGAGGTCTTCATCAAGTAGACTTAGTAAGTGGTAGAACCACCCTTTAATATATTGAGGATAATAGTTTCAAATCCTTCATCCTTTGAATGTGTTCCTAGCCTCAACACTTCTTTCAACATCCCCTTCAGTCCCTCATCACCTTCTGTTTCTTTCTCTACACCAATTTTTCACTTTTTAGTGATAGCTAATTCACCACCGCCCGACCTCCTTCTCCAAATGGGCATGTCTTTTAAATCGTTTGCAATTTTATGCATGTTCTTCTACTTTAGAAATATTTTCTTACCATAAACCATCCTCCTCTTAAGGATTCTCTGTTCAGCCTTCTACTTTGTGATCTTACATTCATCTTCAACTCTCTTATGTGTGATTCCACACTCACCATTTTCCATCCACCTCCACATAAATTCATCATGGATTTGTTTCTCTCTATCCCATTTCATCTATGGCTTACATATTTCATGCTTTCATTTTGTGCACATTTTCTTCTCTCTTCAGGCCTCCTTCCGATTGTGACTTCATCTCTTTGCACATATTTGTTTTGCACACTTCTTATTCTCTACAATCTCACCCTTCTTATTTTTATGGGCTTACATTACACACTTTATCTCTACGCACTTTATTTTCTTATCTCCTCTTTCCACCTTTCCCTTTTGATCTCTTCTCTTGACACATACCTCCCTTGCACACTTGTCGGTTCTGTTTCTCTTTGCACACCACCTATTGTTCATATGTTCTCTAAAACTTCCTCACCACACTTTCATTTCCTTTTTACATCTATTTATTTGATAACTTAGGGGTTTGAACCCACTATAGACCATCCATTTCTTGGTTTTTTCATCCAAATTTACCCTTTTCTACCTAAGGATTTTCTCCATTGCATGTCTCCTTCCTTTCACACTCTTCCTTACATTGTTTCTCTTTGTAACCTTCTTCTATTTTCTTGATGTCTCTTTATATGCCCCTTCTCTCCTTTTCTTATTGGCCTTTGTTAAACCACACTTTGTTTTTTAGTGGCACTCCTTATGCACCAAACTATCTTTTTTAGTGACTTTGGGCCACATCTCTTCTCCCTCTTATTGTGGAAATTTCTCACATCCACATTCCTTCTCCTTTTTCTCTTCTCTTATCCCTTCTTAATGACACAAAACTTTTAGAGCCTCTTCAAATTTCTCCCCTTCTTTCTCTATTTCCCATAGGGAAACCTCCAAATTCTCACATAATGTATTTGCACTATTGTCGTGTCTTTCCTTGTCCACACATACCTTTGCTCGTGTCATTATTTTAATTGCACACTCTTATAGTATTCTCCTTGTACTGCTCCTCCTTGGTTTCCTTCAAGGAAACTTCTCCTTCTTCGATAAATTCATTCTTTGGTTGTTATATTCTTCCTTCATGTGTTCTTCTACATACTCCATTTCCTTGATACCTTTGCATGATTCTTCCTCTTTCGAAGTGTTATTTTTCATGAGCAATATTGCAACCTTTTGTATGGGCTACACTACTTAAGTTTCCTTCAAGGTAACTTCTTCTCTCTTCCTCTACTTCCTTTGCAATGGTACTCTTATTTTTATGTGATCCTTAGCCTTCACACTCCTTAAGTCCATTATTAGGAGTTTCTCCTCTCACGTAATCATTTTTGCATCCATGTCCTTTTGTTAGGAATCTAAACACTTCCTTTCATTCTTTCTTGATGGCCTCCAACTATGCCATCAACTCAACTCCATTATGTGTATGGCCTCTAGTGACTATTTCTTCCTCCTTTTATCCCCTAATTGGGACATTCATCTATGAACACCTCTTTTCTCTTGGCTACACAATTTTATTTCTCCTTTCTACTTAATCATCTTATAGCTCCACACAATATTTTATGTGCAGGGTTCATTTTTAGACCCCCCTACAAAAAATTATTATAGAATGGGTGGTGAATCTCCGAATGGACTTTCAAAATGATGGAAAATATACAAAAAATTGTTTTACGGAAAAGGTGATTTGGTAGCTGGTGTCACTCATATTTCACCCTGAAATCTGTGACTACCCTATCCGAAATTTTTTCATACTTTTAAAATAATGGGTCGTTTTGTGTTTTTATTGCCTAAAAGTTCTTTTATTGCGTCAAGATAATCCCAAAGCGCCATATTAGCCTTTTTCGTCAAATACCCAGATGCCAAAAATTGTTTTATTTTGTCGTCAGGATTTGTTTGCGGAAAATTTGTATTTAATTATTTTGAGCCCCATATGAGGCTATTTGCGCTCTGTTTTAACTCTATTATGAGTGAATATGTTATTATTCCTATGTGCCAGAAGGGTTTTAACTTATTTTAAGTTTTGGGCTTTATTTGCAACTTTTGGCAATTTTTTGTGTTTTTGTGGTGTCCTGTTTTGTTTTCTGTGAAATTTCTCTGGAGCAATTCCTTTGCCGAGTAAGCCCGATTTTTGGCCTGGAGCAGCTGGAAAACATATACACACATTATGCCCGGAGGAAGTCGTCATCGTAGGTCTGGATCACTGGGAAAAAGTGAAATCGTGCACAAAAAAGCCCCTGCGGGGATGGGCGCATTTTTGGAAAACAAAGGATTTAAGCTGCAATGGGAAAACTAGAAGCAGCAGGCAAGGTGGGAATTTTATACCTGCCTAGCAAGGTAATTTTTCCCATGTTATAAAATTCACTTAAACTGCAGTGGGAAAAATAGAAGCAACGGGCAAGTGGGATTTTATTGCCTGCCTTGCAGGGTACTTTTTCCCGTGATAGAAAATTCACTTAAGCTGCAGTGGGAAAAATAGAAGCAGCAGGCAGGTGGGAATTTTGCACCTTCTTAGCAGGGTACTTTTTCCCATGATATAAAATTCACTTAAGCTGCAGTGGGAAAGTTAGAGGCTGTAGGCAGGCAGGAATTTATTGCTTGCCTTGCAGGGTAAAAATTCCCATGGTGAAATAAAAGAAAAGTGACTTAAGTGAAATCACGGGATTTTATTGCCTGCCTTGCAGGGTAAATAATCCCATTGTCAAAGTCAAATCATTTAAGTGGATCATGGGATTTCCGGGGCTGCCTTGCAGGGTAAAGAATCCCATTGTCAGAAATTCTTAAAAATAGAATTCTATTATGCAAAAAAGTGCGACCCACCTTGGGTGAATAATAATGCATCAAATAAATATTTGTTAATATTTATTCACCAAATTTTGGCACCGAGGCTTGTGGAAAAGTCAACAAAAGCACAGGGGAATAAATCAATTGGAAATAGAATTCTAAAATTAAATAAATTTAATTTATTTAATGCAGCCCCTTTTGAGAAGGAATTAATACTTTTTAAAGTATTAAATGATTATATTAATTCCTATTTTCAGTGGCTATGGTCAAAGCACACTGTGAAGCTTAAGTGAAGTGAAGTGTGGATGATTAAATTGAATTAATTTAATTGATTGAATGGTTGTCCTTAAACATGCTATATTTAAAAGAGAAGAGCTTGATTTTTAATGAATTAATTGCCTTTAATTGTTAGAGCAATTATTAATTATAGAATTGTGAGGGTTATATAAGCATAGGCAGCCATATGGGTGAATTATTTAATTCACAGGTAAAGAATTGCAGCCAAGAGGAAAAGTGCGCTCCCATTTGATGAAGGATTTTGTTCAGGCAAGGTGGAAACAAGGCTAAAAGCTTCCAAATTTGGCGCATGCTTCGAAGGAGGTTGATCTTTGTATGCATAATTATTTTCATAGGTGTTACAGGAGCTCAGGTGTTGTTGAAAGGATTCATGCTCTCTTTATGTGCAAATTAAACACCATTTTTTGGGGCAGCAGGCTTGAAAAGTGCAGATTTTTACAATTAAAATTCACTATTCATGGTCTAGTGGCCATTTTTGTCTGAATAAATTACAGGAATTCATTACAGGTGCTTTACAAAGGAAAATGAGCTTTTATCAATGTCCACTACATTGTATATATCCTCTGAATCTAAAGAATTGTCCAAATCTGCACCAGTATTGAAGAAATCCGACCAAGTAAGAAGAAAAAGAATTATTAAGACGAAGATAGACAAAGCTATGGCGAAGAAAGATGAAAAAGAAAGAACAACGGAGTCATGCATCACTTCTAAATTTACAGATACTGGAGACACAGATCTAGGCTCGAAACCTCTTGCTGAAATGATAGACAAATCCAGAGCAGAAAAGACTTCACTCATGCGTGCAGGAGAAACTTCACTCATGGGTGCAGATTAAAAGCAGTGGAATTATTCGAGCTGCAGATTTTCCATCCATAGCTCAGTTGCTAAAGTTTGTTATGCAAGTGCAAATCCATATCCAGATGTAGATGTAGATCTGGATCTCATAGTTGTAAAATCTTCCGGCACAAAGGCTTCATCCTCTTGTTTCGAATGCAGCCTGTGAAGAAGACAGTGTGTGGAAAATTCCTTCCAAGATCTTGTGCATGTGCTCTCATCTTCCAGTTGAAGCTTTCATTGAATTTTCATTCACCCTGAGTGCTTTCTAGAATTTTTAATTACTCATATGCAATTAAAAATAAGGATGATGAGTTATCTACGGCCAACCTTGCATTGATGCATGTACAAAATAAGAACTGCAAAACCTTCAAGGATAAAAGAGTCTTAAGACAATGCGAAGGTGAAATTCTAGCTTGCTTCCAATTCCAACTACTTGTAATTCCAGCTTGTTTTCAGATCTAGCTACTCCCAGATCACCTTTGGTGAGAATCAAAGGCAAAAGAATCAGCTGCAGGCAGACATGAAAAAGGAAAAAGTCAGATTTCCTCTTCTTTCTTCTTTCCTCTGACAAAGTCAGCTTTCTTCTTCCTTCTTCTTTCCTCTCACAAAGTAATTGAGCGATCAATTAAATTATACAACTTAAGTGATTGGTTTAAAAGTCATTACTTGAAGAAGTCAATTACTTGGAGATAGGTGGAAGGTGTGCAAAATAGAAGGTTCTATTTTCAGTTGCAAATCATACATGTCATGCAAAGATGAATTCCAGGAGGGAGATTTCCATTTGTTTCTTTTTTGACTTCCACATGTGCCAGTTCAACTAAAGCTTCCAACTTGTAACTGCCCCTCTACATTCTATAAGTAGAGGAAGAACCTTCGGGTTAAGAATCGATCAGAATTTGTAAGAAGCAATCCTAAGTTCTAGACTTTGTGCAAAACTCCTAAGAGAAACTTAGAGCAAAAGATTACAAAGGAGCAGGTTTCCGGAGAACTTTGTGTCACGATGTATTGTGTTTCTTGCTTTGAATCTTAGATCTCTTGATAAACTTTGTGTTATTTTAGATCTAGATCTAGAGTTGCCTTTGTTTTATAATTCTTTGTGTTCATATCTATTAAGTTTCTTCTATGTGCATGTAATTAGCTCTGCTATCTACTAATTGGGATGCACATCTTCCCCATTTCTTCTTTGTATTTCCTTTACTTCTTTCTTCTATAACTTTCCTTTCTAAACAGCTTCTTACTTGCTGCAGAACTTCTTAGTTATGGTTCATGAACTAAGTGGTTAAAGTAAAACCCCTAATAGATAATAACACATTTTATTGACAAATCTGACACGGGAGCCTCACTGGTTAAATGAGGGAGATTTATCTCATGACTGCCTAGGTTTGATACTATGCAGAAAATCTAGCCAACAGTTTTTGGTGACTTCGCTGGGGAAACAACTATCTTTGCAGATCAAAGCTTTTCTATTGAAGATCAGAGTGTTTTCCATACAAATCTCAACCTGGATGAACATCCATTCACCCAATCCGTGAAGGCGCAAGGAAGGACTGATCATTTCCTCTGACTGTAGGAGAAATTCAATTTCAATCATCCTCCTCAAGTTAGAAGCCGTAGATCTAGTCCCTCACCAGGAAGGAGAGTACACACCCATCCAGATCCGGATCGTATTCAACATAATCCGGCGGCTGGAATTATCCATCAACTCTATCAAGTCTACACAAGGAGAAGACGTGCTCAAGTTAACATGGTGCACCAAATTGTACATGTTCCATGGGGAGCAGCTTTTGGACCTCTGAACTTGGCTCCACCTATCCACGAGCTACCAAAGGGATCCAGAAAGAATTTTCCAAAATTATTTGGAGATGGAAAAGTAAAACCCGCATGATCATTTGGCGGCCTTCTTCATATCTTGTGGTGTGCTTGTAGTGGAGCATGAAGATTTCTCAGTCAGGGTCTTCATTGATACTCTACACGACTTGGCTGGAGAATGGTTCTATCGGCTAGCTCCTGGCACCATAACCAACTGGGTGACTATGCGTGAGTGATTTTTGAAAAGATTCAAGCCTGTAGAGGACGCTAGCATGTTGATCACCCAACTGACGCAGTTGAAGAAAGAGCCAAACGAGAACATGCAGGACTTTATTCCAAGGTTCCAAAGGATTTTGTATAAAATCCCCACTTCTGCTGCATTGAGCGATGAAAATCAAAAGACTTTTTTTATAAACGCTCTATTGCCTGAAGTTGGATATCAGCTAAGAAGGGCAAGACCTATAAATCTACTTGAAGCACAAAATGTTGCTATTGAAATTGAAGATGATCTCATCATGGCTGGAAAGATAAAGAGCAGCACTTCTAGAGCTGAAAGTTCATCCTCTACTACTACTTCCGATTCACTACTACAAAACTTAGCAAATGAGATGATGCAAATGAAGAAACAAATGGCTCAAATCACTCAAGGCAACAATATTTCCCCTGCTCAGAATTTCAACAACAACCGGAACCGCATTGCTGGTTCCCAAAGATTAGCAATTGAAGCTGCTCCCAAAAACAATGTGGAGATGAATGAAGAAGACCAGGAAGCTAACGCTGATTAGCTCGAGGATGATGATTTTATAGGACCTACTGGTGACTCCAACATTAATTACCTGAACTACAAATTTGAACATGACGATGATAAACTTCATGAAGATGATCATGGTCATACAAATGCGAAGTACTTATAAAATCACAAACTCGCCAAGCTGAGGCATTAGCTGACGAACAAAGAAGGGGCAACCCTTTACCTTCTTCTTTAGCTCCTAGAGATAAGAATGCAAGTTCTTCATCTCAACTGCAGAAAGTGGCTCAGGTATTTGAATCTATTTCTTCTTTTGACATTATTCATCATGTTAAGAAAACCAAAGTTCAAATGTCAGAAGCCGAATACCTGAGAGCTTTCCCTAGGAAGTTAAATAGGCTAGTCAAATATGTACAATCACCAGGACAATCCAATACATCAAAAGGCCTTTTTCCTAAGCCCAAGGATACTCCTCCCCTAAACAACACAACAGTTGTTAAATCCTCACCATCTTTTGACAAGGTGGAACCTTTCTATGTTTCCTTATTGCTTAATGGTTTCAAGTTAAGCAATTGTATTCTAGATTCAGGTGCTTCTGACAATGTAATGCCTGCCAAAGTTGCTGATGCCTTGGGTCTCACGTTGACAAAAACCATCGGCAGATGTTATTCAATGGAAAGGCAAGTCCCTCTTGTGGGGAAAATCAAAGATGCGCAAGAAGTACTTTCTTCTTTTCTAGATAAAAGACTGAAAATGACTATCCTTGTATCAGACATTCCAGTCTCTTATGGCATGTTGTTGAGTAGAAATTTCTGCAAAGAGCTGGGTGGAGAAGTCAAGATGGATTGGTCTTGTGCGCACATACCAATCAAAGGAGTAAATCAAAAGCTGGAACTTGAGAAGAAATCTAAATACACAGTATCAAAATCTGAGGATCCTAGATCTCAGATCTTGTTTCAGGAATCAGATCACGGAGTCTATTATCTATAAATGGATAAAGAAGAAATTTCAACCGGTGATTCAAGAATCACATCAAATTGATAACAAGATTTGGGCTCTGGAATTTGATGGTAGCTGCTGTTCATTTGGATCCGGCGCAGGCGTTGTTCTTATCTCTCCTAAAGGTAAGGTGCATGCGCATTCCTTCAAATTGATGTTCGAAAATACTAACAATACGGCTGAGTATGAAGCATTGTTGTTAGGCATGGAGTAGGCAAGAACAAAGGGAATCAAACTATTACATGCAAGGGGGAGATGTTGAGCTGATTGTGAAACAGATAAGAGGCCTTTACCAAGTCAAAAAAGACAAACTGCGACACTATAGAGATCGGGTCTACTCTGCTATCCTGGATTTTTCAGATTTCTCGGTATCTTACATTCCGAGAGAACAAAATTCAAGACCTGATTCGCTTGCAGTAACTACAGCCTTGTTGAATCTAGATCAGCCTCCTACATTCTTTTGACAGGGGGACTACAAGGTGGAGATGGTCTTTCGCCCAAAGGTTCCTGACAACGTTCAGCAATGGCAGGTTTTCAATGATGACACGCAGATTACTGCGTTTCTCTAACAGAAAGACAACTTTGAAGGAATCCACTATGAGGGAAGCAATTCACCTCCTAGGCAGACTACTGTCAGAGAAATGGATATGGACGTCTTAGGAAGTCAGGAGATTATCCAACTAAAAGGGATTAAAATTCCCAAAGGCTTGGTATCTCTTGAGGAAATGTTTGATAAGCATGATCAAATGCTTAAGAAAAATGAAGAAAATGAGGAAAATTATTCCTCCGACACATAACTACTAAATTTGGGAGCTGGCAATGATCCCAAATTAGTAAATCTGGGTAAGTGTTGCTCAGAGGCCGAAAGAGAAGCTTTTACTGAGCTTCTTAGGAAATACATGGATGTTTTTGCCTGGTCTTATCAGGATCTAAAAACATATCAGCCTGCAGAAGTTCAACACTACATCCCCACTTAAACCAGAACAGAAGCCTTTCAAGCAGAAGCTTGTGGCGGCACAACCCTACCATTTCAGGAACCATCTTTGCAGAAATCCGGAAGTTGTTAGATGCAAAGATCATCTATCCCATACATCATTCGGAATGGTTGGCCAACATAGTCCCTGTAAGAAAGAAGAGCGGTGAGATTAGGCTGTGCGTGGATTTCTGCAACCTTAATCAAGCTTCACTAAAAGACAACTACCCCATCCCCATCATGGATCACACTCTGTAGGTGGTCACTGGATCTGAGATGCTTTCCATGCTTGATGGCTTCTCAAGTTACAATCAAGTCAAGGTGGCTGAGGAAGATCAATACAAAATGGCATTCATCACACCTTGGGGAACCTTCGCATACCAGAAAATGTCATTCGTCCTGATTAATGTTGGTGCTACATTTCAAAGAGCTATGGATCTAGCCTTTGCTCGCCTCAAAGATATAAGCATAGTGGTGTATCTGGATGATCTGATAGTCTTTTCCAAAGATAGAAGTGTGCACATTTCAAACTTGGAATAGGTTTTCATACAATGCCGCAAGCATGGTATCTCTTTGAATCCCAAGAAATCCATCTTTGCTGTAACGGAAGGGAAACTACTAGGGCACATTGTTTCCAAGGAAGGAACAAAGATAGATCCAGAATGTGTCAAATATATTCAGACATTGCCTTTTCCTACATCCAAAAAAGGAGTTCACTCTTTCTTTGGAAAAGTGAATTTTCTCATAAGGTTCATTCCTGAGTTTGTTGAGATAACTCGTCATATTTCGAATATGATGAAGAAGACACAAGATTTTAAATGGAGCAGCGAAGGGAAGGAAGCCTTTGAGAAAATCAAAGAGGCCCTGTCCAAAGCTCCATTCTTGGTTTCACCCGACTTCAGTAAAGAATTTATTCTTTACTGCTATTCCTCTGAACACACCATGTCAGTAATACTGATGCAGAAAAATCAAGAGGACACAGAAGCTCCTATTGCTTTCATGAGTACGCCTCTTAAAGCCTATGAGTTGAAATACACTCCCATGGAAAAGCATGCATATGTAGTAGTGAAGGTGTGTAAGGCATTCAGGTATTATATTCTTTCCTCACACACTGTGGTTTTGGTCCCAGATATTGCAGTTAAATCCATTCTTACTCAGCAAGAGTTAGGAATATTGAGAGGCACATGGGTGACAAAAGTTCAAGAGTATGACCTAGATATTAAACCAACAAAGTTGGTTTGAGGAAGAGGTCTATGTGAATTAATGACGGAGATGAAGACATCAAAGACAGAAGCAGATCAGGATAGGATAGATGGATATTTGCCTACAGTACTTTTTATAGATCTAGTAGAGGAGTGGTAGAGTAACATTGCTTATTTTCTGACGTATGGAGAATGCCCAGATCAACTTTCCCAAAAAGAGAAACGAACAATCAAACTTAAATCCAAAGATTTTGTTCTTTGGGATAATAGTTTATACAAAAGGGGAATTGATGGTGTATTTCTCAGATGCGTGGACAAGGCTCAACAGGATCAGTGACTACAACAGTTTCATGACATAGCTTGTGGTGGTCATTTCTCAGCCCGAGTCACTGCACACAAGATCCTCAGAGCAAGGTATTACTGGCCCACCCTTTTCCAAGAGACTACAGAATGGGTAGCTAAGTGCCAAACATGCCAACATTTTGTTGGGCGTGTGAAATTGCCTGCATTACCTCTAAAACCCATTGTGATTGAAGAACCTTTCCAGCAGTGGGGAATGGATTTTATTGGAATGCTTAACCCGGCTTCCAGTGCTGGTCATCATTACATTCTAACAGCTACTGATTACTTTAGTAAGTGGGTAGAAGCTATTCCTGTGAAGAATGCCACTTCTGCCGAAGTGTGCAATTTTATAAAAGAAAATATTATTGTCAGGTATGGCGTGCCTAGCAAAATTTTAGCAGACAACGCTCCGAATCTTTCTTCTAAGGAGTTGGTGGAATTCTGCTACACTTATTGGATCCAACTGGTTCATTCTTCAAACTACTATCCACAAGGGAATGGTCAAGCTAAATCTAGTAATAAAAACTTGGTAACTATCATGCGCAAGCTGGGTAACAGACAATCAAAGGATTTGGCATAAAAATTTGTTTGATGCATTATGGGCCGATAGGATCACACCAAAGAGGGAGATAGGCATGTCCCCATTTCAGCTGCTATATGGTAGAGACACAGAGCTGCCTCTTACCTTGGAATTGCCTGCCCTACAACCTTCTAAGTCCCTGGAGGATTCCACATTCACAAATGCTATTGATAAAAGAATTATGTACCTAACTGAACTGAGAGAAGTACAAACTCAAGTTGCAGATAGGTTGATAGAGCATCTAAGGAAGGTGAAAGTCATCTTCGACAAAAATGCCAGGGAAAGAAAGTTTGAAGTTAATGACTGGGTCCTCTTATGGGACAAAAGAAGAGAAACAAAAGGCATGCATGGAAAGTTCGATTCATTATGGAAAGGGCCTTTTGTGATTAAAAGGATCGCCAGAGCAGATAGCTTCATTTTTTCTCATCAGGATGGAGTTGAATTGCCGTTTCCTTTTAATGGGCAACACTTGAAGCTATTTTGGACATGAGAAGTAGGGTAACACCTGTATGTACATAAATAAATCTTTGTTTGTTTTTCCTTGTTTTGTCTTGTTTTGGTGTTGTGTTGTGTTGTGTTTGTTTGCCCGACCCCATGCCCAAAAGAAAAGATACGAAACTAGAGATGCTAGGATCTCATCTTTTCCCTTTGTCATTCTGACAGAGAAAAATCTGTCCACAGACGAAGCCAACTGGTGTCACTCAGATTTCACCCTGAAATCTGCGACTACCCTATCCGAAAAATTTTCGTACTTTTAAAATAATGGGTCATTTTTTATTTTTATTGCCTGAAAGTTCTTGTATTGCGTCAAGATAATCTCAAAGAGCCATATTAGCCTTTTTCGTCAAATACCCAGATGCCCAAAATTGTTTTATTCTATCATCGGGATTTGTCTGCGGAAAATTTGTATTTAATTATTTTGAGCCCCGTATGAAGCTATTTGCGCTCTGTTTTAACTCTATTATGAGTGAATATGTTATTATTCCTATGTGCCAAAAGGCTGTTAACTTATTTTAAGTTTTGGGCTTTATTTGTAACTTTTGGCAATTTTTTGTGTTTTTGTGGTGTCCCGTTTCGTTTTCTGTGAAATTTCTCTGGAGCAATTCCTTTGTCGGGTAAGCCTGATTTTTGGCCTGGAGTAGCTGGAAAACATATACACACATTATGCCCAGAGGAAGTCGTCATCGTAGGTCTGGATCACTGGGAAAAAGTGAAATCGTGCACAGAAAAGCCCCTGCGGGGATGGGCGCATTTTTGGGAAAACAAAGGATTTGAGCTGCAATGCGAAAACTAGAAGCAGCAGGCAAGGTGGGAATTTTATACCTGCCTAGCAAGGTACTTTTTCCCATGTTATAAAATTCACTTAAGCTGCAGTGGAAAAAATAGAAGCAGCAGGCAAGTGGGATTTTACTGCCTGCCTTGCAGGGTATTTTTTCCTGTGATAGAAAATTCACTTAAGTTGCAGTGGGAAAAATAGAAGCAACAGGTAGGTGGGAATTTTGTACCTGCTTAGCAAGGTACTTTTTCCCGTGATATAAAATTCACTTAAGCTGTAGTGGGAAAGTTAGAGGCTGCAGGCAGGCAAGAATTTATTGCTTGTCTTGCAGGGTAAAAATTCCCATGGTGAAATAAAAGAAAAGTGACTTAAGTGAAATCATGAAATTTTATTGCCTGCCTTGTAGGGTAAATAATCTCATTGTCAAAGTCAAATCACTTAAGTGGATCATGGGATTTCCGGGGCTGCCTTGCAGGGTAAAGAATCCCATTGTCAAAAATTCTTAAAAATAGAATTCTATTATGCAAAAAAGTGCGACCCACCTTGGGTGAATAATAATGCATTAAATAAATATTTGTTAATATTTATTCACCCAATTTTGGCACCGAGGCTTGTGGAAAACTCAACAAAAGCAAAGGGGAATAAATCAATTGGAAATAGAATTCTAAAATTAAATAAATTTAATTTATTTAATGCAGCCACTTTTGAGAAGAAATTAATACTTTTTAAAGTATTAAATGATTATATTAATTCCTATTTTCAGTGGCTATGGTCAAAGCACACTGTGAAGCTTAAGTGAAGTGAAGTGTGGATGATTAAATTGAATTAATTTAATTGATTGAATGGCTGTCCTTAAACATGTTATATTTAAAAGAGAAGAGCTTGATTTTTAGTTAATTAATTGCCTTTAATTGTTAGGGCAATTATTAATTATAGAATTGTGAGGGTTATATAAGCATGGGCAGCCATATGGGTGAATTATTTAATTCACAGGTAAAGAATTGCACCCAAGAGGAAAAGTGCGCCCCCATTTGATGAAGGATTTTGTTCAGGCAAGGTGGAAACAAGGCATTTGAAGAAGGATTTTGCTCAGGCAAGGTGGAAACAAGGCTAAAAGATTCCAAATTTGGCACATGCTTTGAAGGAGGTTGATCTTTGTCTGCATAATTGTTTGCACAGGAGTTACAGGAGCTCATGTGTTATTGAAAGGATTCATGCTCTCTTTATGTGTAAATTAAACACCATTTTTTGGGGCAGCAGGCTTGAAAAGTGTAGATTTTTACAATTAAAATTCACTATTCATGCTCTGGTGGCCATTTTTGTCTGAATAAATTGTAAAAATTCGTTATAGGTGCTTTACAAAGGAAAATGAGCTTTTATCAATGTCCAATACATTGTATATATCCTCCGAATCTGAAGAATTGTCCAGATCTGCACCAGTATTGAAGAAATCCGGCCAAGTAAGAAGAAAAAGAATTATTCAGACGAAGATAGACAAAGCTATGGAGAAGAAAGATGAAAAAGAAAGCACAACAGAACCATGCATCACTTCTAAATTTACAGATACTGGAGACACAGATCTAGGCTCGAAACCTCTTTCTGAAATGATAGACAAATCCAGAGCAGAAAAGACTTCACTCATGCGTGCAGGAGAAACTTCACTCATGCGTGCGGATTAAAAGTAGTGGAATTATTCGAGTTGCAGCTTTTCCATCCATAGCCCAGTTGCCAAAGTTTGGTATGCAAGTGCAGATCCATATCCAGATGCAGATGCAGATCTAGATCTCATAGTTGCAAAATATTCCGGCATAAAGGCTTCATCCTCTTGTTTCGAATGCAGCCCGTGAAGAAGACAGTGCGTGGAAAATTTCTTCCAAGATCTTGTGCATGTGCTCTCATCTTCCAGTTGAAGCTTTCATTGAATTTTCATTCACCCTGAGTGCTTTCTAGAATTTTTAATTGCTCATATGCAATTAAAAATAAGGATGATGAGTTATCTATGACCAACCTTGCATTGATGCATGTACAAAATAAGAACTACAAAACCTTCAAGGATAAAAGAGAAGACAATGCGAAGGTAAAATTCCAGCTTGCTTCCAATTCCAACTACTTGCAATTCCAGCGTGTTTCCAAATCCAGCTACTCCCATATCACCTTTGGTGAGAATCAAAGGAAAAAGAATCAGCTGCAGGCAGACATGAAAAAGGACAAAGTCAGATTTCCTCTTCTTTCTTCTTTCCTCCGACAAAGTCAACTTTCTTCTTCCTTCTTCTTTCCTCTCACAAAGTAATTGAGCGATCAATTAAATTATACAACTTAAGTGATTGGTTTAAAAGCCATTACTTGGAGATAGGTGGCAGGCGTTCAAAATAGAAGGTTCTATTTTCAGTTGCAAATCATACATGTCATGCAAAGAGGAATTCCAGGAGGGAGACTGCCAGTTGTTTCTTTTCTGACTTCAACATGTGCCAGTTCAACTAAAGCTTCCAACTTGTAATTACCCCTCTACATTCTATAAGTAGAGGAAGAACCTTCGGGTTAAGAATCGATCAGAATTTGTAAGCAAAAATCCTAAGTTCTAGTCTTTGTGCTGAACTCCTGAGAGCAACTTGGAGCAAAGGAATACAAAGGAGTAGGTTTCCGGAGATCTTTGTGTCACGGTGTACTGTGTTTCTTGCTTTGAATCTTAGATCTCTTGATAAACTTTGTGTTATTTTAGATCTATATCTAGAGCTTCATTTGTTTTATAATTATGTGTGTTCATATCTATTAAGTTTCTTCTATATGCATGTAATTAGCTCTGCTATCTACTAATTAGGATGCACATCTTCCCCATTTCTTCTCTGTATTTCCTTTACTTCTTTCTTCTATAACTTTCCTTTCTTAAACAGCTACTTACTTGCTGCAGAACTTCTTAGTTATGGTTCATGAACTAAGTGGTTAAAGTAAAACCCCTAATAGATAATAACACATTTTATTGACAAATCTGACATGGGAGCCTCACCGGTTAAATGAGGGAGATTTATCTCATGACTGCCTAGGTTTGATGCTATGCAGAAAATCTAGCCAACAGTTTTTGGTGACTCCGCTGGGGAAACAACTATCTTTGCAGATCAAAGCTTTTCTATTGAAGATCAGAGTGTTTTCCATACAAATCTCAACCTGGCTGAACATCCATTCACCCGATCCGTGAAGGTGCAAGGAAGGACTGATCATTTCTTCTGATTGCAGGAGCAATTAAATTTCAATCATCCTCCTATAGTTAGAAGCCGTAGATCTAGTCTCTCACCAGGAAGGAGAGTACACACCCATCCAGATCCGGATCGTATTCAACATAATCCGGCAGCTGGAATTATCCATCAACTCTATCAAGTCTACACAAGGAGGAGACGTGCTCAAGTTAACATGGTGCACCAAATTGTACATGTTCCATGGGGAGCAGCTTTTGGACCTCTGAACTTGGCTCCACCTATCCACGAGCTACCAAAGGGATCCAGAAAGAATTTTCCAAAATTATTTGGAGATGGAAAAGTAAAACCCGGATGATCATTTGGCGGCCTTCTTCATATCTTGTGGTGTGCTTGTAGTGGAGCATGAAGATTTCTCAGTCAGGGTCTTCATTGATACTCTACACGACTTGGCTGGAGAATGGTTCTATCGGCTAGCTCCTGGCACCATAACCAACTGGGTGACTATGCGTGAGTGATTTCTGAAAAGATTCAAGCCTTTAGAGGACGCTAGCATGTTGATCACCCAACTGACGCAGTTGAAGAAAGAGCCAAACGAGAACATGCGGGACTTTATTGCAAGGTTCCAAAGGATTTTGTATAAAATCCCCACTTCTGCTGCATTGAGCAACGAAAATCAAAAGACGTTTTTTATAAACGCTCTATTACCTGAAGTTGGATATCAGCTAAGAAGGGCAAGACCTATAAATCTACTTGAAGCACAAAATGTTGTTGTTGAAATTGAAGATGATCTCATCATGGTTGGAAAGATAAAGAGCAGCACTTCTAGAGCTGAAAGTTCATCCTCCACTACTACTTCCGATTCACTACTGCAAAACTTAGCAAATGAGATGATGCAAATGAAGAAACAAATGGCTCAAATGGCTCAAGGCAGCCCCTGCTCGGAATTTCAACAACAACCGGAACCGCATTGTTGGTTCCCAAAGATTAGCAATTGAAGCTGCTCCCAAAAACAATGTGGAGATGAATGAAGAAGACCAAGAAGCTGACGCTGATCAGCTCGAGGATGATGATTTTATAGGACCTTCTGGTGACTCCAACATTAACTACCTGAACTACAAATTTGAACATGACGATGATAAACTTCATGAAGATGATCATGGTCATGCAAATGCAGTACTTATAAAATCACAAACTCCCTAAGCTGAGGCATTAGCTGACGAACAAAGAAGGGGCAACCCTTTACCTTCTTCTTTAGCTCCTAGAGATAGGAATGCAAGTTCTTCATCTCAACCGCAGAAAGTGCCTCAGGTATCTGAATCTATTTCTTCTTTTGACATTATTCGTCATGTTAAGAAAACCAAAGTTCAAATGTCAGAAGCCGAATACCTGAGAGCTTTTCCTAGGAATTTAAATAGGCTAGTCAAATATGTACAATCACCAGGACAATCCAATACATCAAATGGCCTTTTTCCTAAGCCCAAGGATACTCCTCCCCTGAACAACACAATAGTTGTTAAATCCTCACCATATTTTAACAAGGTGGAACCTTTCTATGTTTCCTTATTGCTTAATGGTTTCAAGTTAAGCAATTGTATTCTAGATTCGGGTGCTTCTGACAATGTAATGCCTGCCAAAGTTGCTGATGCCTTGGGTCTCACGTTGACAAAAACCATCGGAAGATGTTATTCAATGGAAAGGAAAGTCCCTCTTGTGGGGAAAATCAAAGATGCGCAGGCGAGTACTTACTTCTTTTCTAGATAAAAGACTGAAAATGACTATCCTTGTAGCAGACATTCCAGTCTCTTATGGCATGTTGTTGAGTAGAAATTTCTGCAAAGAGCTGGGTGGAGAAGTCAAGATGGATTGGTCTTGTGCGCACATACCAATCAAAGGAGTAAATCAAAAGCTGGAACTTGAGAAGAAATCTAAATACACAGTATCAAAATCTGAGGATCCTAGATCTCAGATCTTGTTTCAGGAATCGGATCACGGAGTCTATTATCTATAAATGGATAAAGAAGAAATTCAACCGGTGATTCAAGAATCACATCAAATTGATAACAAGATTTGGACTCTAGAATTTGATGGTAGCTGCTGTTCATTTGGATCCGGCGCAGGCGTTGTTCTTATCTCTCCTAAAGGGAAGGTGCATGCGCACTCCTTCAAATTGATGTTCGAAAATACTAATTATACGGCTGAGTATGAAGCATTGTTGTTAGGCATGGAGCAGGAAAGAACAAAGGGAATCAAACTATTACATGCAAGGGGAGATGTTGAGCTGATTGTGAAACAGATAAGAGGCCTTTACCAAGTCAAAAAAGACAAACTGCGACACTATAGAGATCGGGTCTACTCTGCTATCCTGGATTTTTCAGATTTCTCGGTATCTTACATTCCGAGAGAACAAAATTCAAGACCTGATTCGCTTGCAGTAACTACAGCCTTGTTGAATCTAGATCAGCCTCCTACATTCTTTTGACAGGGGGACTACAAGGTGGAGATGGTCTTTCGCCCAAAGGTTCCTGACAACGTTCAGCAATGGTAGGTTTTCAATGATGACACGCAGATTACTGCGTTTCTCCAACAGAAAGACAACTTTGAAGGAATCCACTATGAGGGAAGCAATTCACCTCCTAGGCAGACTACTGTCAGAGAAATGGATATGGACGTCTTAGGAAGTCAGGAGATTATCCAACTAAAAGGGATTAAAATTCCCAAAGGCTTGGTATCTCTTGAGGAAATGTTTGATAAGCATGATCAAATGCTTAAGAAAAATGAAGAAAATGAGGAAAATTATTCCTCCGACACACAACTACTAAATTCGGGAGCTGGCAATGATCACAAATTAGTAAATCTGGGTAAGTGTTGCTTAGAGGCCGAAAGAGAAGCTTTTACTGAGCTTCTTAGGAAATACATGGATTTTTTCCGCCTGGTCTTACCAGGATCTAAAAACATATCAACCTGCAGAAGTTCAACACTACATCCCACTTAAACCAGAACAAAGCCTTTCAAGCAGAAGCTGCGGCGGCAAAACCCTACCATTTCAGGAACCATCTTTGCAGAAATCCGGAAGTTGTTAGATGCAAAGATCATCTATCCCATACATCATTCGAAATGGTTGGCCAACATAGTCCCTGTAAGAAAGAAGAGCTGTGAGATTAGGTTGTGCGTGGATTTCCGCAACCTTAATCAAGCTTCACTAAAAGACAACTACCCCATCCCCATCATGGATCACACTTTGTAGGTGGTCACTGGATCTGAGATGCTTTCCATGCTTGATGGCTTCTCAAGTTACAATCAAGTCAAGGTGGCCGAGGAAGTTCAATACAAAACGGCATTCATCACACCTTGGGGAACCTTCGCATTACCAGAAAATGTTGTTCATCCTGATTAATGTTGGTGCTACATTTCAAAGAGCTATGGATCTAGCCTTTGCTCGCCTCAAAGATATAAGCATAGTGGTGTATCTGTATGATCTATCAGTCTTTTCCAAAGATAGAAGCGCGCACATTTCAAACTTGGAATAGGTTTTCATATAGTGCAGCAAGCATGGTATCTCTTTGAATCCCAAGAAATCCATCTTTGCTGTAATGGAAGGGAAACTACTAGGGCACATTATTTCCAAGGAAGGAACAAAGATAGATCCAGAACGCGTCAAATCTATTCAGACATTGCCTTTTCCTACATCCAAAAAAGGAGTTCACTCTTTCTTTGGAAAAGTGAATTTTCTCAGAAGGTTCATTCCTGACTTTGCTGGGCTAACTTGTCATATTTCGAATATGATGAAGAAGAGACAAGATTTTAAATGGAGCAGCGAAGGGAAGGAAGCCTTTGAGAAAATCAAAGAAGCCCTGTCCAAAGCTCCAGTCTTGGTTTCACCCAACTTCAGTAAAGAATTTATTCTTTACTGCTATTCCTATGAACACACCATGTCAGCTACTGATTATTTCAGTAAGTGGGTAGAAGTTATTCCTTTGAAGAATGCCACTTCCGCCGAAGTGTGCAATTTTATAAAAGAAAATATTATTGTCACGTATGGTGTGCCTAGCAAAATTGTAGTAGACAACGCTCCGAATATTTCTTCTGAGGAGTTGGTGGAATTCTGCTACACTTATGGGATCCAACTGGTTCATTCTTCAAACTACTATCCACAAGGGAATGGTCAAGCTGAATCTAGTAATAAAAACTTGGTAACTATCATGCACAAGCTGGTAACAGAAAATCAAAGGACTTGGCATAAAAAGTTGTTTGATGCATTATGGGCTGATAGGATCACACTAAAGAGGGCGATAGGCATGTCCCCATTTCAGCTGCTATATGGTAGAGACACAGAGCTGCCTCTTACCTTGGAATTGCCTGCCCTATGACTTTCTAAGGCCCTGGAGGATTCCACATTCACAAATGCTATTGATAAAAGAATTATGTACCTAACTAAATTGAGAGAAGTACAAACTCAAGTTGCAGATAGGTTGATAGAGCATCTAAGGAAGGTGAAAGTCATCTTCGACAAAAATGCCAGGGAAAGAAAGTTTGAAGTTAATGACTGGGTCCTCTTATGGGACAAAAGAAGAGAAACAAAAGGCATGCATGGAAAGTTTGATTCACTATGGAAAGGGCCTTTTGTGATTAAAAGGATCACCGGAGCAGATAGCTTCATTCTTGCTCATCAGGATGGAGTTGAATTGTCATTGCCTTTCAATGGGCAACACTTGAAGCTATTCCAGACATGAGAAGCAGGGTAACATCTGTATGTACATAAATAAATCTTTGTTTGTTTTTCCTTGTTTTATCTTGTTTTGGTGTTGTGTTGTGTTGTGTTCGTTTGCCCGACCCCATGCCCAAAAGAAAAGATACAAAACCAGAGATGTTGGGATCTCATCGTTTCCCTTTATCATTCTGACAGAAAAAAATCTGTCCACAGACGAAGCCAACTGGTGTCACTCAGATTTCACCCTGAAATCTGCGACTACCCTATCCGAAATTTTTTCATACTTATAAAATAATGGGTTGTTTTTTGTTTTTATTGCCTAAAAGTTCTTGTATTGCACCAAGATAATCTCAAAGAGCCACATTAGCCTTTTTCGTCAAATACCCAGATGCCCAAAATTGTTTTATTCTTTCGTCGGGATTTGTCTGCGGAAAATTTGTATTTAATTATTTTGAGCCCCATATGAAGCTATTTGCACTCTGTTTTAACTCTATTATGAGAGAATATGTTATTATTCCTATGTGCTAGAAGGGTTTTAACTTATTTTAAGTTTTGGGCTTTATTTGCAACTTTTGGCAATTTTTTGTGTTTTTGTGGTGTCCCGTTTCGTTTTCTGTGAAATTTCTCTGGAGCAATTCCTTTGCCGGGAAGCCTGATTTTTGGCCTGGAGCAGCTGGAAAACATATACACACATTATGCCCGGAGGAAGTCGTCATCGTAGGTCTGGATCACTGGGAAAAAGTGAAATCATGCACGGAAAAGCCCCTGCGGGGATGGGCACATTTTTGGAAAACAAAGGATTTGAGCTGCAATGCGAAAACTAGAAGCAGCAGGCAAGGTGGGAATTTTATACCTGCCTAGCAAGGTAATTTTTCCCATGTTATAAAATTCACTTAAGCTGCAGTGGGAAAAATAGAAGCAGCAGGAAAGCCGGATTTTATTGTCTTCCTTGCAGGGTACTTTTTCCCGTGATAGAAAATTCACTTAAGCTGCAGTGGGAAAAATAGAAGCAGCAGGTAGGTGGGAATTTTGTACCTGATTAGTAGGGTACTTTTTCCCGTGATATAAAATTCACTTAAGCTGTAGTGGGAAAGTTAGAGGCTGCATGCAGGCAGGAATTTATTGCTTGCCTTGCAGGGTAAAAATTCTCATGGTGAAATAAAAGAAAAGTTACTTAAGTGAAATCACGGAATTTTATTGGCTGCCTTGCAGGGTAAATAATCCCATTGTCAAAGTCAAATCACTTAAGTGGATCATGGGATTTCCGGGGCTGCCTTACAAGGTAAAGAATCCCATTGTTAGAAATTCTTAAAAATAGAATTCTATTATGCAAAAAAGTGCGACCCACCTTGGGTGAATAATAATGCATTAAATAAATATTTGTTAATATTTATTCACCCAATTTTGGCACCGAGGCTTGTGGAAAAGTCAACAAAAGCAAAGGGGAATAAATCAATTGGAAATAGAATTCTAAAATTAAATAAATTTAATTTATTTAATGCAGCCCCTTTAGAGAAGGAATTAATACTTTTTAAAATATTAAATGATTATATTAATTCCTATTTTTCAGTGGCTATGGTCAAAGCACACTGTGAAGCTTAAGTGAAGTGAAGTGTGGATGATTAAATTGAATTAATTTAATTGATTGAATGGTTGTCCTTAAACATGCTATATTTAAAAGAGAAGAGCTTGATTTTTAATTAATTAATTGCCTTTAATTGTTAGGGCAATTATTAATTATAGAATTGTGAGGGTTATATAAGCATGGGCAGCCATATGGGTGAATTATTTAATTCACAGGTAAAGAATTACAGCCAAGAGGAAAAGTGCGCCCCCATTTGAAGAAGGATTTTGTTCAGGCAAGGTGGAAGCAAGGCATTTGAAGAAGGATTTTGCTCAGGAAAGGTGGAAACAAGGCTCAAAGCTTCCAAATTTATCGCATGCTTTGAAGGAGGTTGATCTTTGTATGCATAAATTTTTGCACAGGTATTACAGGAGCTTAGGTTTTGTTGAAAGGATTCATGCTCTCTTTATGTGCAAATTAAACACCATTTTTTGGGGCAGCAGGCTTGAAAAGTGTAGATTTTCACAATTAAAATTCACTACTCATGCTCTGGTGGCCATTTTTGTCTGAATAAATTACAGGAATTCATTACAGGTGTTTTACAAAGGAAAATGAGCTTTTATCAATGTCCAATACATTGTATATATCCTCTGAATCTGAAGAATTGTCCAGATCTGCACCAGTATTGAAGAAATCTGACCAAGCAAGAAGAAAAAGAATTATTCAAACGAAGATAAACAAAGTTATGGCGAAGAAAGATAAAAAAGAAAGCACAACGGAGTCATGCATCACTTCTAAATTTATAGATACTGGAGACACAGATCTAGGCTCGAAACCTCTTGCTGAATTGATAGACAAATCCAGAGCAAAAAAGACTTCACTCATGCGTGTAGGAGAAACTTCACTCATGCGTGTAGATTAAAAGCAATGGAATTATTCGAGTTGTAGCTTTTCCATCCATAGCCCAGTTGCCAAAGTTTGGTATGCAAGTGCAGATCCATATCCAGATGCAGATGCAGATCTAGATCTCATAGTTGCAAAAGCTTCCGGCACAAAGGCTTCATCCTCTTGTTTCAAATGCAGCCCGTGAAGAAAACAATGCATGGAAAATTCCTTCCAAGATCTTGTGCATGTGCTCTCATCTTCCAGTTGAAGCTTTCATTGAATTTTCATTCACCCTGAGTGCTTTCTAGAATTTTTAATTGCTCATATGCAATTAAAAATAAGGATGATGAGTTATCTATGGCCAACCTTGCATTGATGCATGTACAAAATAAGAACTGCAAAACCTTCAAGGATAAAAGAGAAGACAATGTGAAGGCAAAATTCCAGTTTGCTTCCAATTCTAACTGCTTGCAATTCCAGCTTGTTTCCAAATCCAGCTACTCCCAAATCACCTTTGATGAGAATCAAAGGCAAAAGAATCAGCTGCAGGCAGACATGAAAAGGACAAAGTCAGCTTTCCTCTTCTTTCTTCTTTCCTCCGACAAAGTCAGCTTTCTTCTTCCTTCTTCTTTCCTCTCACAAAGTAATTGAGCGATCAATTAAATTATACAACTTAAGTGGTTGGTTTAAAAGTCATTACTTGAAGAAGTCAATTACTTGGAGATAGGTGGCAGGCGTGCAAAATAGAAGGTTCTATTTTCAGTTGCAAATCATACATGTCATGTAAAGAGGAATTCCAGGAGGGAGAGTGCCAGTTGTTTCTTTTCTAACTTCCACATGTGCCAGTTCAATTAAAGCTTCCAACTTGTAATTGCCCCTCTACATTCTATAAGTAGAGGAAGAACCTTCAGGTTATGAATCGATCAAAATTTGTAAGCAGCAATCCTAGGTTCTAGACTTTGTGTTGAACTCCTGAGAGCAACTTGGAGCAAAGGAATACAAAGGAGCAGGTTTCCAGAGAACTTTGTGTCACGGTGTACTGTGTTTTTTGCTTTGAATCTTAGATCTCTTGATAAACTTTGTGTTATTTTAGATCTAGATCTAGAGTTGCCTTTGTTTTATAATTCTGTGTGTTCATATCTATTAAGTTTCTTCTATGTGCATGTAATTAGCTATGATATCTACTAATTGGGATGCACATCTTCCCCATTTCTTCTCTATATTTCCTTTACTTCTTTCTTCTATAACTTTCCTTTCTTAAACGTTGCTTACTTGCTGCAGAACTTCTTAGTTATGGTTCATGAACTAAGTGGTTAAAGTAAAACCCCTAATAGATAATAACACATTTTATTGACAAATCTGACATGGGAGCCTCACCGGTTAAATGAGGGGGATTTATATCATGACTTCCTAGGTTTGATGCTATGCAGAAAATCTAGCCAACAGTAGCCTAATTTTTTCCACGGTTTTGTACAGTTGGACGGATGTTGGATGGTTATCTATCCATTAGTAGAAGGGACATTCATCTCTTTATTTTTAGAGAGGCATCTTTGTTATTCATATGGATTAGACTGAATGATTGTTTCTCTCATGTTGGAGGGTCAAGTTGGACGTCAGTCTCATTCTAGTCGGATGACCATATTTTCTTTGTTGGATGATTTTCCATTACCTATTTGATGGGTTGAGTTAGACAATCAACTTTCCATTGTTGGACATGCGTCTCTTTATTGTTTATTATTAGACGGTCATATTTTCCTATTAGATAGGTCTTGTTGGATGTTCATCCCTTCATCTATTAGATGTGCATCTCAATAATTCTATTATACGATTGTCTCTAGAACCTTTACTATTTGGATGGGCATCATTTTCCTATTAGACGGGTCACGTTGGACAATTCTTCTTTTCCTGTTGGACGGTCCAATATGTTGACAACCTTTTGTCTATTAGATGGACCATGAGAGTTAGTTATCTACTACCAATTGGATGATCAAACATACACACGAGTCCCTAGACATGTGTTTCCTCAAAACTCTCCACCTAATGTTTTTCACCATGTATCTGGTATCATGAAATCGAGCCCTATATATAGTCCTATGAGGTTCATTTATTTATTTTTTTTTCCATAAAAGTTTACAAATATATAGTGTTCTCTCCAATTTTTTATTGAACTAACATACACCTACAGTCTTTCCCCTCCCTCTCCTGCAACTTTACACCAATTTCCATAGCTTTCAATAATGACTAGCTCCACAGTTACTCTTGCTTCCAAATTCCCAGTATAAAATTCCCATGTGCCCTCATATTATGACACTAATGAAACTCAAACACACACCTAAGGAATGGATGCACAAAACACATTTCACGAGGCTTGTCAACATACCCCAATTCAAAACAAATACTAGCGTCCTTCATTACCTGATTAATTCTTACGGCCAAAAAGACAAAAAGTTTTCCATTCCCTCGATAGATCGTATGGTTTCATTCCACATGGATCCCACAGACATCCATTAATTAATTGGGTTACCTTCTCAAAAACCAAATGCCCATGACTGCAAAGGTTGTCTTAACTAATGAATATAAAAAAAAATTGGAATCTCATTACAATATGTAGGTTAATGGAAAGTTCAATTTTATTTTCTTAATAATACTTGACTACCTAAACATCTAAATTTTCTTGTATCTTGTTGCAGCTACAATTAATAATTATAAAAGGGGCCTTGTTATATAAGGTGTTACAAACAATTTCTTTCATGTAATGATATCACTATTTTAATCCGAGATTGTGTTGCAGGGAAGATCCACGGACATTCCATTTTGAGAAATTCATTATATATTGCGGACACTAGCAGAGAAACAATTCAATTAGTGCACGTAGTTATCCAATCGAATTAAAACAAATGTCAACAATGAAATTTCTAGTATCAATGCATCTGATAAATCCATGACTATGTTTTCTTGTGCCAATTATGTACTTTTTTTCTATCAAGAAGATTTTTACCAATTGTATAACGAAAAAATTCCAATTGCAATAAATGAAAAATTGCTATTGATTGGTTTTTCAACTAAAAAACAAGTAACAATTAATTTTAACATTATAATGATCAATTATTTTTGAATGTAATAATAATAGTAATTTTATCTTCTGCAGAGAAGAATTGTAGCTGTAATATCTCATAAGGAGGCTATTACTCAGGGTAAATCCCCTCCAGAGGCCTCTGGTGATTTTGATATGAATTTAGTAGAATCAAGCCCACTTCAAGTTCCTCAACACAAAAATCTGATAGCTCCACCACTACCACCACCTTTCCCACCATAATTTGTTACAGGTATAAATATTACTATTTATAACTAAGTGACTAGTAGGAATTGTTAGAATTTGAGGATTCTAATAAATACGGATTTAATCAACTTACATATTACATAATGTTACAATAAATATTTAAATAAATATTACATCATAAACATAAGTAAATAAAGAAATACTTACAGGAAATAAATAACACAGGTGACACAATATTTATAGTAGAAAACCCCAATAGGGTAAAAACCACTTTGAAAATAACCTTTTACTTCAGAGAACTTATTTTACATCAAGTAAGATCACCTCCTCCTTTGAAACCCTATTTACCAAGGGTAAAACCAAATCACTTGATTTTCACACCTTTGATATATTTTCTGAATATATCAAATGAAGACCTAACGTCCTTTTTATATAAGATGATCGGGTATGTCTCCCGACCCACCTTTTCAACCTAAAATGGTTGACACATACACCTAGGTTTATAATATTTAATATTAGAAATATAATCATTTCATGATATTAAATATTTAACCCTAAATTATATACCTAGGTTAACATATTTAATAATAGAAATATAAATATAAATATTATTAAATATTAACTTATATATTATTGATGGACCCATATACATTAAGGGTTGGTTAGACCACTTAATCATTATGTTCCAACACTTCCCCTTAATGTTAAGTGGGATAACATATGCCAATAGATTACCTTCATGTGGTACACTACAGGATTTACAATCCTTAAACCATAAAGGTTTTAGGCTAGCATATCGCTAGAAGGAATTATAACACCTTCATCATACTCAAATTACCTTTTAGTAAAAAATGATTTGGAATCCCAAATATCAACCCATGATCAGTGGCTAAGTATGATTTGTGAGTTTTACATGTTCTCACATGTTCTCATAAAAGGTTATTGAATCCAAGCATATAGGATCTTTTTACAACCAAGGGCTTCCTTAACAATATGTTTGTACTAGATGTTTATCAGTAAAATCAATAGCACTAAAGAGTTTACTGAAGACCGTCTTTAATATCTTTTCTACACTTCTTTCTAAAAAAGAAGCTGATGAGGTATACATGCCCAAAGGTATTTTACAAAAACCAAGTTCTATAGGAGGTGACATTGTCATGCACACTCCCTCTCAATGGAAACTTCTACAATCCAATATTTTCACGAAAGTGACAAAACTTTGCAAGCACTCAGGGACTTTGTGAAGGTGTCAGCAACCTGTTTTTCAGTCAACATGAACTTGATATTTATCTCATCACTTTACACCTTCTCATGAGTGAAGTATATATGTATCCCAATTTTCTTCGTCCTTATATGTTAAACTAGATTAGTAATCAAGGGTAATACAACTCTGACCACCACATAGAAGAGAAATACTTCCTTTAGCTTACACGTGTATCTCTACCAACAACCGTTGCAGCCACATGGCTTCTTTACTTCTTCCATTGTATTTCTTTGCCTCAGTAGAAGAAATAGATACTGTTGATTGTATTTTTTATTCCAAGTAATGGTTCCTATATCAAAAAAAATTGAACACATATTGAGTATATTTTATAACACAACATCGGTATGATTAGAATCACAAAATCTATATAAGATATCATTTTCATTCTTATAATGCAACCCAAAATTGATTGTTCCTTTCAAATATCTAAAAATTATTTTTGTAAGATTCCAATGATCTCCAAAAAAGGTTCCTGCATAAACCTTTAAGTAATTCCTACTGTATAGGAAATATTTGATCTAGTTACAATTAGATAAATCAAACTATCAAGTAACAACGTATATAAAATAGGATCAACCTTTTTCATATGCAAATTTAGGATAAATATTTATTCCAACTTCCATTGAAGTAGAAAATGGTTTACAAACAATCATAAGAAATTTTTTCAATACAATGTTGCATATTGTGTTTTTTAAAAAATAACAATAGAATGAATATACATTCATATAAATAAGATGATGTGAGAGACCTAACTCATTCATTTCAAAGTACTGCTTCAATTTCTTTTTAATCCTATTAATTAAATCATAATTGTCACCAAACATAAAGCAAATCATCAAACATAATATACATCTAATGATAATATGCGAGCCTTATTGCTTAATGAATATATCATTGTTAGAAGAACAATTAACAAAACCTAACAACTTAAAGAAGGAAACAATTTTCACATACCAAGCTCTAAGAGCTTGTTTTAAACCATACACCGGATTTCTCAACTTACAAATCATAGTTTTCTTTACCAGTTTCTTCAAATCCTTTAGGTTGAAACATGTAAAGTTCTTCTTTTAAATTGTAATTCAAAAAAATATTTTTCTTATCCATTTGGTGGATTTCCCACCCAAATTGAACGGTAATTACAAATAAGGCCCTAAGAGTACTCATTTTAGCTACAGGAAATGTCTCAACATAATCAATACTAGGTTTATGAGTAAAACCTCTAGCAACAAGTCTAGCTTTATGTTTGTTAATACTACCATCAACATTATATTTTACTTTGTATATCCACGTAGACCCTATAATACTTCACGGCTCAGGTTCATACAAGGTAATTAATGCATGGTACGTATGATGGTTTCTGGTCATTTTCCTAAGGTTAATAAGATTTAAACTTTCTAACATAGATTGAGCCCAATTTAATTTCTTATCTACGAAGATAAGAGTTTCAGAAACATCTATAGCATCAAAACATCATCATGACCATTTACTAAATTAGAATCAAAACCATCATTTAAAAGTATTTAATGAAGTAAATTTAAGAGAAGAAGACAACACATATAAACTTTTCACTAGATTATATCTAGACATTTTATATAAGCTTCGATAATTAACATGTCCTAACCTTTCATGCCATACTTTTGAATTATTCAAACTTTGAGATATAAAACAAGATATAGAAGAGAAATCATCAAAAATATACAAAAATTTTATTTGAATTCCTTCAGCTATTTTACTCTCATTACTATCCTTGATATACCAAGTATCCTTAATGCATAGATTCTATTTATGTCCATATCTCTTTCGGATGTTTGATATTACCAATGTGTAGAAGGTACTCATTATTCACATTGCGTAGAATCATAGAAAGAGCCTCCTACATTTGTTGCAAGAATGTATTCATGTTATCTACAGTTTCTTGAGAACCAATGAGAGTAACCTTAGATCTAGAAGTAATCATCCAGAGTTTTTTGCAATAAATTTTACTTTGACCCAAATTTTGTAGTTGGTTTCATTCAGGATTTGAGTTTTGTCAAGACAGAAATAGTTGGATGCCATTGTTTTCCTAAACTTGTAAAACATACCCCATTATAATATACAATGTACCATAGAGTTAGATATATATTTATCGAAAATAAAAACAAAACTTTTAATAAAATCATATCTAAATTTTATAGAACTAAAGAAACTATTTGATCATAACTAATTATGTCATTATAATGCATACTATTAACCTCCCATGATCAAAATAATAACACACAATATAAAGGGCTTTGTATTATACCCCAGATCTATATAAAAAAAATTCTGACTATATAGAAATGAAGAAGAGACCTCTAAGAATGCATAACAACTTCAAATTTCTAAAAACATTAATGTAGACAAAAATCTGGCTAGCTTAAATTTGATGCCTAAATGACCATCATAATGGCTTATTTTTTGGTCTGTCGTGACGGTCATTTGACAATCAATTTTAACACAATGAAAGTTTCCTGGAACCTACGAGCGTAAATTTGACGTCTAAATAACCATCATATTGTCTTATGTTTGGTCTACCGTGACGGTCATGTGACCGTCAAATTCAATGAAGCCAAAATTTGCTGTGTATTTCCAGAATGTGAAATTCCAGAATTTTTTCTTCTGTATAATGTTAGGGAGGTTATATTTCAGCACATTATAATAACCTATTATAATTTATAATGTAAAATATATATACACTTTTTTAAAAAAAAGGTATATAGTTTATAGAATGTAAATAAAAAACAACATATAGTTCATAAAAATTATAAACTATCTATTTTTTATATAAAAAACACAATATTTATTAAAGAGGTTTAAAGGACATAGACTAGGTTAAAAGAATTTTACCATGTGCAAGTAGATTTATGAGAGTATAGATTAACTTGCATATTTTATAGAGGGGACAAGTAATTTCACCCGACCAATGAAATAAATTCAAATCCCTATTTTCATGAACCTTATTTCCTCCCTTCATTTACTCTTAATTTTACCTTGCACATATTTAAAACTATGGAAATATTGTAAAATATTTTATAGAATTCTTACAAGCTAAAAACTTTAAAACTTTTATGTGGCTATAACTACAAATATTTTAATAAATATTTACCACACTTCACGTGGGCCACCAATAAACTAGCCCCTTTTTTTAATTCTCCATTTATACTTGAGAGTTCCACATTTATACATGAGATATTATCTCATTTTATTCTACACTCCCACTCTTATATAACAGAAAACATTTAAATAGGTTCATTTATATAGTTTTTATAAACTATAAGATATAAATGAATGGGTTCGCCCCCTTACGTGGATAATATAAATGGTTAGGGACACATGTTAGGTTTTATTTAATAGGTATTAAGATTTAAAAAGTAATCCCTTCATGGCCAAGCAATAAACATAGGCCTCATTTCTTAAAAAATAAACACTTAAGTTTTTTTAAAACATATATAAACCAAATCTAATAAAATTTATATTTTAAACAGTTTAAACTAACCATATATATAAAATATGATTTAAATTTAGGTTTGTTTCTTTTTTTAAAAAAACTATATATGCCTAGATTTATAAGTTATTTTAGGCTTAGAATATGGTCTGTTGAATCTTCCCTCAATCCCATGTAATTTTAGTATGGTTAAAGGCTTTTAATATATAGTTTTTTTTCAAAATTATATAAATTTTAATATGATGTTTATATAAATTATTATATAAACCTTATTCTATATTATATATATATATATATATATATATATATATATATATTTATTTATTTATTTATTTAAAAATAATAATATAGCTTTTAATTTATATAAGATATAGTTATAGATTAACTATAAACTATAGTTTTTCAAATTGAATCCTTTTAGAGGGGACCAAAGAACACAGGTATGAATTTACCTTCTGAAATATTTACCCTGCAAATATTTAAAATTATAGAAAACACGAAAATTATTTCATATAGTAATAAATCCTTTCTTTTTCTGTATGTGATTTTCACGTAGGTAAATATTTGAAGCCCCTTTCACCTGTGCACACATCAATCTCCAAACAAACATTAATTCCATATAATTTACAAAATGTAAGTGAAAGTAAGAATCATATCATATTATATCTCCCTCCCCTAAAAAAAATTAGGGATTTAAAATTGAAAAACCCTAAAAATTTTACCAAGAGTTTAATTGCACAAATGTAATGCCAAAATAAATTGGGGAAAAAAGAAAGGAACTGGATACCTTTAAATACCCTTTTGGGTTGGTTGAAAAAACCCGTGTAAATTAAATAAATAAAATACACAACATTTAATCTTAATTTATTTAATTTACCTCACTTTGTTACCATGTTAGAATTTGAGGATGCTAATAAATACAAATTTAATCAACTTACATATTACATAATGTTACAATAAATATTTAAATAAAGAAATACTTACAGGAAATTAATAACACAGATGACACAATATTTATAGTGGAAAACCCCAATAAGGTAAAAACCACTTTGAAAATAAAATTTTACTTTAGAGAACTTATTTTACATCAATTAAGATCACCTCCTCCTTTGAAACCCTATTACCAAGGGTAAAACTAAATCACTTGATTTGCACACCTTTGATATATTTCCTGAATATATCAAATGAGGACTTAAAGTCCTTTTTATATAAGATGATCGGGTATGTCTCCAAACCCACCTTTTTAACCTAAAATGGTTGACACATACACGTAGGTTTTTAATATTTAACCTAAAGTATATACATAGGTTAACATATTTAATAATAGAAATAGAAATATTTTATATTATTAAATATTAACATATATATTAGGAATGGACCCATATACATTAAAGGTTAGCCAGACCACTTAATCATTATGTTCCAATAGGAATCATAAACAAACTATATTTTTTGTAAGTGGTAAATTATTTTAATATTTTATACATTTTTATTTTCAGAAACTTCCAAGTTTGATGGTCTAGATCAAAACTCAGTCCTCAATCACAAGGTCGAATGGTCACATCTTCGAGCATGCAACGTAATTTATAATGTTTAGCATCTTTTTTTAACTTGTAAATATTTAATTTAGTATTTACAAGGGGTATAATGTTTATTTTCTTTAATAATTTTCATCTTGTAGTTAATAGACCTTCATAGCAGATTCAAAAAAGGCCTCCTATACCGCTGACCTCGCACTATATAAAAAAACAAAATTTGTTGGAAGAATATTATGTTTCCTTCCGACTCTGCAAGAACAATTCATCTCGTAACCCCATAATTTCCAATGTTTTTCACTAGGTGGTATCTTGAGTGCAAAGGATACCCAGATTTTGAATCAAATCGAGCTCGACGATGATTTTTTTGGGCTTTGATAGTAGTGACGCAGAGACGGGTAACTATTTTGACACCCATTATATGATACAATATACTCCACCTCTTTAACCACAAACATAACAAGATGTCTGTAAAAATCATAGACTCTCCTCCTCCACCAAGTCAGATTCCACTCAAGGATGATCAGAAGACATATTTTTCATTGAAAATTAGGTATCAGACAGTATGAGGGCCACAATTCAGGAAGTTGTTTTTTCTGATGTGGAATTAGTGCACACTTAAGAGAAAATGTCTAAATTTTTGATCAAATAAATAGTTACCTGATACCATAATCATGCTCAAAGGCATTCATTGTTCATTTTTGTAGAGAGGGAACTAGAAAGGCTTGACATTTTGCTAAATAAAGATCAATCAGGCACAATTTGGTATAATAATGATTATGATGATGAATTTTTTATATATAATGTCAAACAGGTTGGATAATATTAATGTTGAATCTTAGGCGTACTATAACAAATGGGCTAGATACAAAAGTAAAGTTTTAATTTCAAATGTAGAAAAAGCTAAAGTTGTGGTGGATCATCTTTTACACGTAAAATTGTGAAATTATGAGCATTGCAATAAATTATTTATAACTTATCTAAAAGACTAATACATGTTTATTTCTGTTTTGCAGGTAAAATATGAAAAATTAAAGAAATAAGTAGTTATATTTGATGTACATTTGAAGAATGCCCGCAAAATATTGAATGCATTTATAGAAGTGAAGGAAAAAAATTTATTATTAAATAAACAAAATAATACATTGAGAAGGATAATCAAGGAGCATAATATAGATCCATATATCTTACTAAAAGAAAAGAAAGATGTTGATCCATCACTTTTTCATCAGGAGATGTTGTCAGGGAGGAGCACAATATTCTTCAAAATATCAATAGTGCGGGAAATGATTTATATGCATAAGGAGTTTTAGTAAATATCACTATACAAATTGAGAAAACTGCACCTCTTTTGGAGAAGAAAAATATCAAGCTTCTCCTGTAACCAAAAATTGAAAAAAAAAGTTAGTTTCACCATGTGACAGGTGTGTTGTCACAACTTCGACACTGGCATAGGAATTAAAAGATAATGGTCAACCATTTTTTTTCTTTTTTATCCTGTGTGGAAAACATAAGGACAATTATAATTCAGGATCATAGGAATAAAAGAGGATTCCCTCATAATGTGTTCTTATACGAAAGAACTTTCTCGGAAGCTTTGAAAACAATTGACAACCCATCATTTTGTAACTGTATTAGCCAACAATGCTTTATGAAAACATGTATGTCTTCATAAAGTAATCCACCTCTTGCTAGAATGAATACAAGTTTAATTGTGAATTGGAACTATATTTACTGTTGTATCACATTTATTGAAAATTTTTAACAATTTAATATGCAAACTTGTAATCAAATTTCTGCTTACTCCAAATATTTTTTATGTTACTATTTGGAGATGTAAAGCATGGTTTTAGATGTTTGGTGTGTGTTTATTTGAAAGGATTTATGTTTCATTCAAAGATAAAATATTAATCAATAATTACACAGAGGGATCTAAATAAATTATTGTCTTTAGTTCAATAATAAAATAAAATATATAAATGAATTTTTCACAAGTAAAACAAAAAAGTCTATTAAGACCAGTTGATTATCATTAATCAATATTAAATATATCAATTTATCAAATTATTTTCAATAGTGTCAAGAATGTATACAAGAAACTAGAACTTTGGTAGTTGAAATAGATCTAGAGCAACCCATTCATAAGTGTCCTAGAATTTTACTGAATTGGTAGCATGTTTGATGGGTGTGTTTGAATCCCCCAGATCAATAAGAATGTGACCGACTCCTCTTCTTTCTAAGATTGAATTACATAATGCAACTTCTCTCTCATTAAGAAAATTTTCCACAGAGTAACTAGATGCATACAATCTCAAACAACTTTCTAAATTTTTATCCAATCTATTATGAACTTTTGATTTTACAAAGGACAATGCACTAAATACCCTCTCATCTTCAGCAGATCCAAAAATCATAGTTTGACACAGTTCATATAGTCAAAAATACTCACTCAATCCCTCTCACAAAATAATACTTGAATAAATCTTCTTCTAAAGTCTTCTAATGGAACCATTTTCATTTGGTTCATCCAGAAACTGAAATTTCTCTAGCATAGTCATGGAAAAATGTTGTGACTGAGAACTCGGTAGCTTATTTTTCAAAATAACTTCAACAGAAACTTTGTTTATCTCTTCATGCTTACAAAAATGTTCATTTCTAATACTAATGTATTTTATAAATATAGTACGTATGGACGTTTCAGGTATGCCTCCATTTTTTATTCTAAAACTGTGGATTGATAACTCCCATTACTTTAAGTAATTTATCTTTTTTGAATCATTCACAAATATTTATAGATAAAGATTGAGAAATATTTTTTAATTTTTTCAATTGCTACATAATATTGTTTCATATAAATTTTGTTTCACTCTTACTTCTTCCATCTATGGCCCAGCCAAATCTGTTATTCTCTGAAAAAGTATGAAGTGGTATCTCTTTCCCATGAGCTATTATACACAAATGATCATTTATATTGAATTTTAAGTAACAGTTTAGATTTTTAAGGTCTGTTAATGCATTCCAGCTTTCATAAACCAGTCCCTGGAAACTTCCATTTGACAAATATAAACTATCTAGACTCATGCACACATGTTTTCTCAGTCGTATGAAGTTTTTTATGTAGATGCAATGCTCTTGCGCATGCTTCGTCAACACATTTAGCTCATTCAAGATTGGATAAATACCACATAATGTAAGTAAATTTTTAATATCTTTTAGACGATATAAAAAATATTTAGCTTTATCTACTTCCCTATGGTATTTATACATAAAACCTATCAATGAAGGACATTATTTAAATATTCTACAAGCACACTCATGCATTGAAATCTATCTGGTATCTACATCTTTGAGAAGATTTTTCCCATTAATCAATCCAATTGAATTTTTTTGAAATTCTAAAAATCTCTTTGGACTACTTGAATAATATGTATGCAATTCACGTATCAGCTCCTCCGCTCTGGAAACACTTTTGAATGTACTCACAATTTTATAGGTCAAACTCATCCTATGAGTCATGCATTGAATTACAATCATATAGGTGGGAAACAATGTCTGTAGTTTGACGTAGATACCATTTTTGCCCCCTGCATTATAGTTGCACCGTCAGTTCCAACACAAACTAGCTTTGTTGCAATGGAAAAATCATCCATACCTGAAATATCCTTCAAGCTTGACATCGTCAATTTGTAAATGTTTTCATAATTGTAATTTTCACTCATTTTATGAATTTCTAAGAGATGGGTATTTCTTACTTCATTGGCAAAATTGTATACATGAATACAAACCCATGAAGTATTTTCCACTGTTGTAACCTCATTAATTGAAATGGAAATAAACTTTACATTTTTAATAGCCTCTTTTAGATCTTCCTTTTCCACCAGAGAGAAACATTTTGCGATTTCCCAACCACTGCTATCTGACAAATGTGATTATGGAACATTTTGTAAGCCAATAAACTGATACAAAAATTTATGTTCTGAAAAATCTAAAATGTGACTTCCTTGTTTCAATATATGGAATACAATAGAAAATTGAATACTTTTGGCATGCATTTCAATCTCCATAGATTTGCTTAATTTTCCTACAATTGTGGCACCTTTTTCATTTAGATTTCTCAAACATTTTTTTTCTTTTTCATACTCTTCTATGCACTTTACATGCAAGAAATATTTTGAATTTTTCCATTTATGAGATCTTACTATGTGCCCATCCTTTTGATTTTGGGAAATATATATTTTCCCACAATGTTTTTCAAAGGTGTCTAGTTTGAGTTGCATTTTATGATCTTTCCCTTGTTTCAAACTACATATTTTACATCGAAATTGAGTTAGAATATCATTACCATTTTTTGGCTCCACATGTTCAATAAAATGATAGTTGGCTTCACAATCGAACCTAAAATTTCTTCCTATTGTCCAGTTTTTCCTCTTTCTTCTCACATATTTTTTATTACTTTCTTTGACTTCAACTTATGCATCTAGGTTCTCATCAAGAATATCTTGATCATCACGTCTCCTTTTTATGGAAACATATGTTAGAGTAAAATATTCCTATGATGTTGGTGTTGGATGAGAATTTGATGAATCTTCTCCTAGTTTCAATGTCATCAAGGGAACAAATGTTTTCATCAAGATTTTTTTGAATGTGTTTGAGAAATTTCTACATATAAAAGTGTTAGAAAATTAGTATTAGTTGTTCTATTATTAATACCACTAAATAAACAAGAGTACAAAGAGTAAATACTTAATTTATAAAGAGGAGTACAAGAAATCAATATGAAAAATATAACAATAAAATTATGTAAATTAGTAGCTAGTACATACCTATATTTTCCACAGATTTTGAAACAACATTAGTTTTTGTGAGTTTCCAAAATAGCCAAATAATGTCTTGTTACTCTTTTTTGAACTGGTAGTAACCTTCTTACACTTTTTCCATAATCCATGGATATTTCACAAAAACTGACTGTTGGAAGATGGCTACAAGGATGGATGGTAAAGAGTCAGATGGTAGGGGCCAGAGGTTCAAGAGGTTGGGTGTGAACATGGAAAAAATTGGATAAGGATTGGATGAATAAGCTAGATGACATAGGTTTGCACGGATTGAGGTTGGATGGATCGAAGCTAGAGCTAGTAGACAGATTGCAACTGGATGGATTGTCGTTGGACGGGTTTAAGTTTGGATGGCTTTGAAGTTTGACAGGTTGAGGTTGGATGGCATAAGTATCGAAGAAGGGTGCAAACCACACTCATAGATTACAAAAAGGTTAGACATTCATATATGTATTATACCTAGGTGATATGTATAGTATTATAATTCGGTGAATATGTGCACAGGGTTGATTCGAAACATTGGCAAAATACATGCATAATTTCATTTATATGTGTAAATAGTAGACGAACTGATCCATACAAATGACATGTCAACTAGAATTTTTGGCAAACTAGGTGAAAAGTCGACAACTGAATATTCACCATTTCCAATTTCTAAAACCCTGAAGATCCACAAGTTTTTGAAAATTCACCACTAAAATTTTTCCCTGTTTATGCGCTTGTAGTCTATAACAACCATTTTATTTTTCTTTGACATCCTCCTTTTTTTAACATGATATTATTATGCACCATCATCCACCTATAGGTGACTTCTCTATTCACCTTCTACTCATCCTGTGATCTATCTCCATATGCTTTCTCTTGCACATTATTTGGTGGTGCTCCTATGCATGGTTCCTCTGTACTCTTGTGTTATGTTTTTCACAATATTTTATTGTGTCTGTGCATGTGAATTTTCTTCTCTTTAGCACTCCACTAGTGCTCTTTCTTCACAATCTTCTGTGTTCCTGACTCTTTACTAAGTCTTTCACCTCCTTATTTATGTTTCACACCATAATACCTCGTTTCCTTTGGTGTTCTTCCTTTGAATCCTCCATTCTAGCATTCACACCATTAATTTCTTCCCTTACCTTCTCCAACATGTTTGTAACTCTATATCTAAATTTAGTCCCTTCTTCTTGGAAACATATTTCCCTCGTGTGTAATATCATCAACTTCTTAGGAATCTACACTCTAGGATATATTTTTGTATTCTCTACCCACCTTTCTTCATGATTGATCTCATAAATTTCCACGTTAGCTGCCTTATGTTCAAAATTCTACTAAATCCACTCATACAAAGGTATCCTTCTCTAATATCACTTTACATCAAAAAATTACTCCACGATGCTTATATATTTACACAAAAAATTGAAAATTGTTAATGTTTATCTATTTCTCAGTGGAGTTTATAACATGTACATACAGCTTCTCTCTAATGGATCTTACAACTCATTTATGGATCCTTACAAAATTCTATGGTGTGACCCTACATTCCTATCTTAGACTAGTCACACTATTGAATCATATTTAAAGGCCTACGAAAACTTAACCTCTCTTAGTTGGATTTTTTGATTCCACATGCGCATTCTATAACCTCTAGATTTGGTCACGCAACCCCAAAATGGTAAACTCATTACCTTTATATAATCTCATGTGCCCTTCTATTTTTCACACTTCTCTCTCCTCATTGAATTTTCCTTATGTTGGTTGGATTATTCTAAACACTTATAGATTGTCCCACTTAAAATTCAAAATTGAATTCAATAATCATTAATGCTTTGATATATGACACCCTTGGATGTGTGTTCTAGTGCCACTTTAATAATTGTGTTCCTTGTCAACATCCTCTGTCATATTTCTTTTAGACATCTTTTTTCACTTTTTCTAAATACCCATTCTGTCACACACTCCTTTCTCACACTTATCAACCATGCCCTTTTATTCTTCCGTTGCAAACTCAAATACTTGAGTCTCACTTTTAACTCCTCTTGTGCATTGTCTCTAGGTTTATGGTTCTTCTTCAAAACATCTGAGTGCTTATTTTTTCAACCTTTTCTATTGTGAAATCCATCTTATATCCTCATATGTCCTTTGGTACACTCTCTTCCATTGTGCATAACTCCCTTACAATCTTTTGTGCACCTCTATTCTATCTATTCATGCTAAAAATCTACTACTACCAAAATCCTATACACATTTGCCACTCATTATTCCTTCACAAGTGATCTACTCTACAATCCTTTATACACACTACTTGAACCCTATCATCCTTTATACACTCCATGCACTATGCTCCTTCCTAATGACTACTGCACAAAGTACTCGCACTATCCCCCTTTCATTATTTTGTGTCTTTTTCTTTCCTTCTCATGCACATTTTTCACGTTTTGTGCACCCAAACTTAGCCCAAATTGTGCAGGATTGTCTTGAACCTAGGATTATCTTGTATCAAAAATAAACTAAAAGGGGGAAATAAGGGAGGAAAAAAGGAAAAAATAAACTATATTTTCTCTATCAATAAGTGTAATAAGTACCTTAAAGCAATTAAATCTCAAAAAAACTAGATTTAACAAGAAATAATTGAACTCGTTCATATATAAAACTCTAGGAAATCAACCCCAAGGGATTCCATAACTAATAATTTAGAGAGATTATCCATTAACACTATTTACAAACACTTGGATAACCAATACTACTTTGACATGTCTAAGAAACCAAGATTTAAGAAAAAATAATCCTAAAGATAGACTAGCTAGGCTTAACCTACTCACTCTACTAATTTTAATCAAAGATGAAGGCTCAAACTCTAATTAGTAACTACAATTAATCTATTGTCTATACATTAAGACAAAAAATCAAAATAGTAAGACATTTTAGACATATAGAACTCCAAATTTCCTCTTCACATTGAATTTTTGCTGTCAAGATGATATTTACAATGTACAATGAGGTATTTATATGCAAATGACATCTAGGAAATCCTTTACAATCTCTAGAGTCTCCAATTTACAAAAGAGAGGGGGGAAAAACATCTCTTAAACTACCAAGAATTTCCATTGAGACTTCTAGGAATGTAGTCAGTTTTACCCCCATTATAAAAGGAAGGAACCCCATGCGCATCGGCCTATCACCCAGCAGAAGCTGAGTGCTCACCCGAGGCACGCACGGGTACCGAGTCTCTCTTTTATGTGAGTTTAGCAGGAAGCATCATCTATGATTAGTGTAAGATTTTTTAGGAGGGAAGTTAAGACAAACAAGAACCATAGGGCTCAGAATGGCCTCTAGATCCTTGCAGTCACTTCAGACCGAGTACTTTAATAGAATCCAGAACATGCATTATGACAGAAATAATTATACAAGCATTCATACATAGCATGAAAGGAAAGAGAACTCATATGAGAGAAATGTGCATTAAAACCATTGATATCCATGTCTATATATAACAGGTAACCTCATTATATTCATTGATTCATTACAGAGAGTCACAGAGAGCAGACCGCAGTCATGCATATCACTGGACATATGTAACTAAGCTAACAGAAAAAGAAAAATTACAACTCCATGCTTAGTGCATTCTTTCCTGAATACAAATATCCCCTCGCAGTAATTCTGTAGAGCTCTGCCCATTCTCTAACCCGCTATACCTCGTACTTCTAGATATTGATCTCTCTCTTTTTTTTACTCCATAGGCACTTGTATTTATAATTCTCCTACTACCAACTCACCTTCCAGCACCCTCAGATCTGACGCCAAGTGTCGAATGTGGTCCTTTATGTGAGCATGCTCCTCCAGGCCTAAGCTTTCCACTCCATCTCATGATGATCTTCTAGAAGATTCCATCCAGGGCATGCTCTTTCCTGGGCCAGCCTATCGCCAGGCTGGCATCTTATCCATGCAAACTGATCATGCTTTTCACGTGTTCTACCTTGGGTGCCCAAATTGACTAAGTCTCGAGCCTCCTTTCATGCATGTCACGAGCTATGTGCTTCCTTAACTCTTTCTTTCATGCATGCTTTTACCTTGCCTTTTCATAACTGGGACCTTGTGCACCCACGTGCCTTCATACTTGGTTAATATTACAGGGGTCCAACATCACCCCACACTATGCCTGTTCTCCATCCTCGGAAACACTTAACCAAGATGCATGTTGTCTAGGGAACTAATGAATAGCCTTATACTTTACAAAGAAAAGAATAAGGAATGAAAGAATCAGGGGAAAAGAATGAAGAATGGGGGGGACATCAACTCAACAAGCTAGGAAAATCTTTTCGGAGGTCTGCCTCTAGCTTATTCCACACTTCAACCTCACCCTGTGCCTTCTGGTAGAGGTCTCCCACCAGGGTGCTCACTTCATCAAAACTCAGGCCAACTCCCTGGGTGCCCAAAACGTCCATAATCTGCTCCATCTCTTTGCCCAAGTCCTCAAGTTTATCCATCCTTCTAGTGATCTGGGGGTATAGTTCCTTTAGCCGGCCTTAATTGAGCTTCTTAAGGCCTCAATTGCCTCTAATTTCTTCTCTACTTCGGCCAGAACCTTATCTCTCTCCACCATGTTCCCCTTGTTCTTTTCTTGGAATTCTTTTAGTTCCATCTCAAGTGTGGTGACCAAGGAGCTTGCCACCTTATCTCTGTCTGTGCATGTATCATATGTGGCTTCTGCAGACTGGGAAGTGACCTTAACCTCCATGAGTACTTGGCTGTACTTGGCAATGAGCGCTACCACCTTCAACTGGTCTTCCTCTTTCAAGCACATGTGGCCACTTCTTCAGTAGATTCTAGGGCCAAGGGTCATCTCTCCATAGTGAGGACACGTTAGGTCTTCTATACACTCCAGGAGGGACGAGTATTTTTGTGCGGGTGGCGCTAAGTCCAGGTGCTTCAGGAGGATGACACCCTTGATAGACTCCATTTTCTTGTAAAATTCCTACACCTTTACTTTCTCTTCCCTTAACTCATGCCTTAACTGTGTGCTGATCAGTTCTTCCTATTTCAAACTGTTGGCCTTCTCCACCAGTTCTTCCTCCTTCTTCCCTAACTTCACCTCCAGCAGTCTAATCCTGTCGTTGTGCACGAATAATCTAGCCTCAGCCTCGACCGCGACCTTGTTCAGTGCATTGCACACTTGCTCATCCAAGAGCCCCTGAGCATTCACTAAGGGATTGACCCCCTTAGATTCTGGCAGTGTGATGAGTGCTTCATGGTAGACTTCGAAGTCTGGCTCATCAATGTGAGACTCGAATGCCCAAGAGAGCATCTTCTTGGTTCAAGGGTATGCACCATCCTTCTCAAAAGACCCCATGGCTATGAGCCTTTCCGTGGGTATGGTGCTCTGGAATCACATGTGTAACACCTTCCTAGTGTCATCAACATAGCTCATTACAGGTCTTTGTTCTGCATCAAGAGTTCTTCTACCCAAGCGCACACCTTTGGGGAAGCTTACTGTCAGAGCAGGGCCTCCTAGGCTATCATGTTCTTTTTCAATGTTCTCCTCCTTCCCTTCCTTTAGCACTATGTCTGCGTTGCACTCCAACTCTTGGTCTACCAAGACCTCAAGCATTCTCTGTGCTTCTCTCTCTACCACCTCCATGATCTGATCCTTTGTAAAACTTATGGCTCCCTCCTTTTTCCTGGAAACCTCCTCATCCTCCATGTCTTTGGTGTCCTCCTCCTCTTCTATGCCCTTGCACATGTGAATACAAACTCCTGCTTCTCATCTTCACTCTCCTCTTCGAGTCATAGACACTAACCACATGGGGCTCTTGGTCTTTCTCTGTTTCTTCTTCTTCTCTGCCGCCATCTCCTTCACTTTCATCCCCTCTTCCACCCATGTATTTTTCCAAGCTTTCGGTTGCCTCCGAGTCAGCTTCCTCATCCACCCTCTGCTTCTTCCTGAGAGGTGGCTCCTGATCAGGGGATTTGGCCTTATCTTCTTCCTCAGGTGATTCTTCCTTAGAGATGGGTTTCCTAGGTGCCTCTACCTCAGGTGTCTTCTCCTTCACCAGAGACTTCTTTCTCCACATGTAAGTGCTTTGGCTTGGTGCTTGTGGATGGCATGCTCACTGTCTGAGCAGTCAGCACACTTGGTGCTTCTCTGTCTCTTCCTCTCTTCTTTGACACGGGCCCCTTCTTGCCCAAGGGATCTTCAGGTATGGAGACTTCACTCTCTAGATACACACCCTTCTCAAACTTTGGCCTTATGCGCAAGTACACATGCATCGTTGATCCTCCAATGATGGGTAACGTTATCAACCTTTTCATTTGAATCTCATGTGACACGTACTTCTCCACATACGTGCACTTTCCATTAGGGTAATTCATCTTCTTTCTCATCTCCCTGTGTTCCTGGTCTAGCCTACCTAGTTCCAGCCTTAGCTTCTTTGACTCTTTAAACCTGTTCACCCCTGCTTGGAAGTATTGAGCAGTAAATGCAAAGGGGAGCTTGCACCAAGGGCTCCATGAATCGTCTATCAGTTTGAATCTACCTAGGCAGTAGTGTTGATAGACTGTGAACTCAGCCTCTCCCTCAGTGGCTACTGGGAGTTGTTTAGGGATTCTCCACTCTGCCCTAAATGCATTCCTCAGGCACATGTACCATTTTTCCAGCCACGCCTTGTGGGGTGCCGTCATTGTATCACAAGCATATTTTTTGAACCTCTTCATGGGTGAAGGATCCTCGGCTGGGTATTCCCACACAAACTTTTCTGGCATGTCAGGCACTCCAATCTCCATGAATACAATGGTGAGCAAGATGTTTCCAAGAGGATCCTGTCCCCTTCCTTCGCGTAACTGACAATTTCTTCAGCAATGTACGTGGATAGGTTGTATATAGTTCCCTCTGCAATCTTCCTGCAGACATGTAGCCAAGGTTTTTTGACCTGTGTCCATCTTTCCTGGCCATTCAGCTTAGTCACCAGATGCATGGCCATTTTCATTATGGGTCTTTGATGTCTAAAATGTCATAATACTGCGACCCTTTCTTACAGGCATACTCAGTGATGGTTTCTTGAATGGCTTCCTTGTCACCAAGGTCATCTTCTAGGCTATCTCCCTCACATATGAGGCCTGTAAATTGTGAAATTAACTAGGGAGTCACACGCATCTTGCACCCAGCAAAGTGGAAGTAATCTTCATGCACCCATGACATCAACCACTGGTACAAGTGTTCTGGCTTTCCAAAATAAGGCAACTCATAGAGTTACAATAGCCCTGCCTTCTCCATTTTAACCTTGACATCATCATCATATATAGGTAAACCCTCAGGTGTTCATTTGTTGGTGGGGCATACCAATTCCAATGCCATTTCCTTTTCTATTGTGTTCGTGTGGTGATTATAGTCACTAACAGGTACACTTCTCAAGTGGGATTCCCATTCCTTCCCCATCATCACCCCATCTGGTATTGCATCTCTACATACCATTCTTCATTTGTGTCTACCACGGGTTCTGGTTGTTTAGCCTTGGCTTTTCCCTTTCCTTTCTTGGGTGCCATGGTCGGGGTATTTTTATTACTCCAAATCTCTCCTTGTTACTCTGTTTTACTTCCTCCAATCCTTCGATCTCAAATCCATGATATAACTCTTCTAAACCCATGCCCTAGTTTGTTGAACCCTAACTGGGATAAAATATTCACAAGACAGTGCCTCTTTAATTCTTTCCATGCCCGTGTAACCCCTTCCTTCTAGTTCACAATCTCAAACTGGCTGCTTCAATCTCACAGATCTTCCTTCACTCAATCAAATCTGAAAGCCCTAGTTTGTCAAACTCGCTTATATCTCCAACTCTTCTATTTCACAAAGTAAAAATGAGAGTGCCCCAACCCTCTACTTATAGTTTTTCTCTTTTCTGAACATTAAATGCTACTTCACCTACCACCATACTTTGCTCATTTAATGTGGTTTTTTCAAACAAAGCCCATCTTCAATGCCTTCACTTGTGCACCAACTTGCACAAAACTCCTCCAACCTTCTGGCATGCAAACCAATCCAACCTGACAGGAGACTCTTGCACACACGTAACCCATGTCGAAGGCACTTCTTCTATCCTGATCCTTGCTCTTGCCTACCTCATGTTGCTTTCAAATGCACTTTCTCCTCCTCAGTACGTGGGATCTACAAGTAGCTTTACCCTGAGCACCAACCATTCTTCCATCTTCCTCTTTTATATACCTCTTTCAACCCGGCTACTCAACAAGGCTTTTCAACACATCTTCCTTGGTACTTTGATCATGTGCTTCTTCACCTTTCTCCACCCCACACTTAAAGTGATGTGCGGTCCTCTGTGCACTCACAGATTCTCCAAAAATAGTAATAAGGTTACCGGCACCCAAGGCACAAAATGAAACAACAACGCGAAAGGGAAACACAAGAAAGGGAAAAAGCATAAAGGAAACTTCTAAACTAACTAGAAAAACTACCTTATTTACAAACACCAAGAAGACTTATTTATAGTAGGGCTTCAACCTACTGCCATTGAAGTGTCTAGGAAACTTCATCCCATCCAGTGCTTGTAACTGGCACGCACCCAAATCAAGGATGTACGAGATTGTGTAAGGACCCAACCAATGGACTTTTCAACTTCCCAGGATGGTGCAAAAACTTAGAATCATATAATAACACCATCTGCCCAACCTCAAACTTCTTGTTTCTAATATGGCAATCATGCCAAGCCTTTTGCTTTGCCTTTTCTATTGTTTGGCTCCATCAAGCAAGTGATCGTCTCTCATCCAGTTTCATTAGCTCCTCAATTCTTTCTTCCAGTGCTTGTTCATCGGCTAACCCTCTTGCGTGTGCTATTCGCAGAGAAGGAAACATAAATTCAACTGAAAAAATAGCTTCCATGCAAACACCAATTGAAAAGGTGTGGCTTTGTTTAGTCTTTTATACATTGTCCTATAAGCCCATAATACTGCTGATACTTTGTCATCCCAATCAAGTCTTCTGACATCACAAATCTTGGTCAAGGTATGACTCAGTATTTTGTTGAATGCTTCCAGTTCCATTTTCTTGTGGGTGATAGGGCATAGTCTTGTGATGAGCCACCATGAACTCAGATAACAGGATCCTCATGTCTCATTCAAGAAATGCATACCCCTATCACTGGTCAGACTCAAAGGGCATCCATACCTCATGATAATGTTTTCCCACAAGAACCTCACTGTTGTTGCTGCCATGTAATCTTTAGTTGGGGCTGCCTCTGCCCACCTTGTGAGATAATCTGTGCAAGTGATGACATAACATGACCCAGTCCTCCGTGCTGCCAGTGTAATAGGTCCTACAAAGTCTATCACCACTTTTCAAAAGGCTCCATGCTAGGAATAGGGTGCAAAGGCATTTCATCTCTCCTTCCTAGTTTTCCAATGCACTGACAATGGTCACACACTTTACAATAATCTCTATAATCCTTGTACAAGGTTTCCCACCATAAACTTGCCATTAATATCTTGTGTGCATGGTGGCATCACCTACATAATGCCCACCCGCACTTCCTCCGTGTGTGCTTCCTCCATGATGGCCAAGTGCACTCATGCTCTAAGACACACCTGTGTAAAACTTCATCACATCCCAACTTGTATAAGTCTCCACTGATTAACATGTAGGGCATGACGCGTATGGCCAACTAATTTTTTTCCAATGCCTTCATTCCATCCGGCACCACACCTTCCTTTAAGAATACTGCAATCTCCTCTAAATCTGAGGGCACGCATGCCACAACCTAAATAGTTGCACATCTGGAATTGCTTCCTCAATACTCTGCATGTCCTCCCCTGAATCAATTCTTGACAGATGATCAGGCCCACAGTTGCTTTTCCTAGGTTTTACTACAATGGTGAATTCAAACTCTTGAAACAACAACACCCATCGATAGATGTGCCCTTACAGAATAGGCTTGTTTACTAAATACTTCAATGCCATGTGGTTGGTGTAAAACAAAAAGGGTGTTGCCAGTAGATATTGTCAAAACTTGAAGAGCACGTAGATCATTGACAATGCCTCGCACTCAGTTGTGGTATAATTCTGTTCTAGCTGTGTCAGCTTCCTGCTTGCAAAACAGAGAGGATGATCAATAATCCCTTCACCTAGCTATGTAAGCACTACTCCAATGGTGGTCCCTGAGGCATCTACATGAACATGAAAGGGCTTGTCCCAAGAGGGAAACCGTAAAATAGGCATGGTAATAAGCCTATCTTTTAATGTATCAAACACCCTTTGTTGCACCTCTCCCTAATGGAAGGCACTTTTATGTCTAAGCAGTTCCTCTAACGGGTGATCTTGGCATATCCCTTAATGAATTTTCTATAATAGCCTACATGCCCAAGGAATCTACGCACTGCGCTCTGGCTAGTAGGCTCCCTTAACCCCACAATAACTACAACTTTAGCAAGATCTACCAGCAAGCCCTCCTTACATATGATATGCCCCAATAAAGTCCCAAAGGGGGTAGCAAACACACATTTCTTAATGTTGAGGGATATCCTCAACTACCTACACCTCTCAAACATTAACCTCAAATTGTCACAATGGTCTTTAACTAGACCATATACTATCCAGTCATCCAAATAGACCTGAAGAAACTTATGGATGAAGTCTTGGAATGCTTGCACCACTATGCACGAAAAGACAACAGGCGCATTCTTCAACCCAAAGGGCATGACCATATATGCAAAACTTCCCCACTCGGTGGTGAAATTTGTCTTCTCCTAGTCTTCCTTTGCAATCCAGACTTGGTGGTACCCTGAAAATCCATCCGTAAAGGAGTAGATTTTGCACCCAGTGACTCCTTCCAAAATTTCTTCAGTGAAGGGGGTCGGAAATGGATCAATGACACAAACTGCATTCAATTCCCTATAATCCACACAAATCCTAATCTGCCCATATTTTTTTATGTTGATTACCATCGGGCTTATCCACTCTGATTCTTCCACTTCCTCAATGATCCCAGAAGCTATCATTTTTTCTATCTCCTCCTTAACCTTCACGTGTAAATTGGGATTCATCTGGTAGGGCCTTTTCCTGACCGGTGTGCACCATCCTTCAGCTTTATCTTCATTTCCCCCAAGGAGTGGTGAATGCCTTTGAGCTCATGGTACCCACGCGGGAATAAATCCTCAAATTCACACAGCAGATCAATGATCTTTGATACTTCCTTCTCTATCCAGTAATCCCCAATAATAGCTTCCTTAGGTTCTTCTTCTGAACTGATGTTAACTTTCTTCATCTTTAAAGGCTCATGGTAGGCACGTGCACGAGCATCTACACTATCCACTACCTCACATCCCTATAGAATGGCTAACATCTAATCTTTCTGATTCCTCTCCATCAATCACATATACCAACTTTCCCTTCTCTTTTTCCAAACACGCGCGCTCAAGCTATAACTCTTTTGTTTCCTCAACTTCTTCAAAGCACACCACTACACCTTGGTTCACCTAATAATTCCAACAGCCTATCCTCCATCCTGGCACTATCCCCCATGGTAAGGTGCTTGATACCCTGCAAGGCCTTATCAATCGATGGCTTGGTACTCTGATACTCAAAGGTTTGAATAAGGTCAGTCACGAGCTCTTACCAATTCCTCGTCTGGAGGCGTGTCTCTGAATGAATGTACCATGTGCATGCACAACCCTGTAGTGTAGAATACAACTTGTGCACCCAGAGGGATGGTGGCAAAGCTTCCGCGCCTTCTCTCTAGACCCGTTCACACTCCTGGATATGGAAAGAGGTGGGCTCCTTCCCATGGTAGTCCTTGATGATGGTGGGTACATTACTCCTAGAAAATCTGACAGAGAGAGCAATTCTTACCTCGTGCCATTCTAAAAGGCTCTCCTGATGTGTGGCCCACCACCGAGCTGTTGTGCCAAGCAAGACATAACTTAACATCTCCCTCCATTCCTTCTCATTCTTCCACTGAGCTTCTACCTCCTACAGAAAGATCTTAGGGAAGGCTCCTCCTGAATACTTGGGTAGTTCTTTTCCTCCAAGGTGCCTAACCATGCGCGCCTTTGTCACCTTGGTCACCGACCCTCTCAAGTGACATCCCATTAATTTGTAAGTTCCATGCACCCAATTGTCACATGCCAGACTGGTGGTATCACTTACTGACTGAGCATCTTCAAACTAGATAACCCCGTTAGTAGGGTGTATCATCTCAGGGTCTCTGATTGAGCACTACATAAATCTTATCCAGAACTTCTTCCCCCAATGGTTCAATATAGGGCGTCAAATTCCCATCAACCAGGGGTATAATGACCCATTCCTCCTTGTTCTTGAAGCTGATGTACCCTTTGTTGAACCAAAGGTCCGCATTATTCTTGTAACACCAAGGGTGCCCAAGTAGTGCTAGGAAATTTTCCACCTCGGTGAGCACCAAGACTTTGAAGTCCCCAGTAAACTTGGCTCCCTGGATAGTAATAGCTGCATCCTTCAAGACATTGATGGGCATTACCTTAGTTTTTTTTTCCATATACAACACATTCGAAGATGGCTATAATGTAGGTCTCCCCATCTGATGCCATGCATCTAAAGTTAGAATGTTAACCTCCGCCTGTGTCAATGAGGATATTGCTAAGGAGCCATCCATCTAAGACTGCATTCAACGTAATCTCCTTGTCGTAGTCAAGGCTATGAGGGGGAAGGTTCACGTGCAAGACCTATCTCTTCTCCAGCACGTGGTACCTTCTCTCTCAACTAGGATCCTAGCAAAGGAATGATGTTCTCCTACCTTAACATTTTACACACCTCCTTGACCTCATCCAGGTCATCCTTTTGCACCTTGACTCTCCTTCCTTGTTCCTCCCTCCTGGATTGCTCCTTTAGACACTAGATCTCCCCTTGTAAGCTTCGAATAACATCCATGGTGTCCTGATATATCTCCTTCTGATGCGCAGGGTCTGGATATTTTCCATGAACAACCTCCTCCCTCATAACCAGGGTCTTCTATCTTGGTACCTCTCTTGCGCATGGCTTCTACCCTTGTTACCAAGACAGGCTCCAAACCTTCATCTCATGTTACCCAAGGAATCCACTGTATGTATTCCTTCTTGATGCTGACCATCGCAGTGCCCTTGTCTTTCTAGTGCTGCTGATTCATATGCTCAAATAGTTCTAGGCACTCCTCATACTTATGCTTCTTTCCACACCATGAGCACTGTAATAGGTCTGGGCACTCACGCTTGTAATGTTCTGTAGATCCACAGTTGAAACATGTTCCACATGGGAACTCACTCCTTCCTCCTCCATGGTTACCTCGACCACAGAATCCTCCTCGAAAACCTCTCCCACACGTGCCTCCATCTACGCACTCCTCATAATGGTGATCATCATTTTTAGAACCACTGGCAATGCTGGTTTGGTACACCCCATGATCAATGGCCTCATGGATCTGATCAATGAGCCTACAGTCCTTAGTATCATGGGTTGTGGAGGTGCAAATTTTATAATAATAAGATACATTCTTCCTGATCGCACGTTGCAACAAGGGACATCTACTTGCATCATGGTCCCCATGACAGATCTCACAATCTACTATCACAGCGTGTACCATCCTCCAGGGGAAATTATCATTAACGTGCCCCTCTATTTCACAATATATGCACCACAAACCACTGCGAGTCTCATGGAATGAGTTTCACAGACAATTTTTCCAACTGTTTGGCCATAGCAGCAATCTAAGCCTCTAGGAATGGGCTAACGCCATTATCAATACTACCAATAGCCTCGACAAGGTAGCTTCCAATGCTTCAAGGTCTGTAAAAGTCTTATGAGACAAGGCCCTTCTAAAAGGGGTGATCAATCCTCTAACAAACCACTGTGCATGCTGAGAAGGATGGATATCATATGATAATTTAGACAAGAGAGTTTTAAAGTGCACATCATACTCCCACACACTCTCTGCCATTCCTTATTGAATCTCCTTCAAAGTGCTAATGTTTTTCTACTCGAACTCAAGAATGTGGAACTCTACCAAGAATGCATTCTTTAAGGTAGTATAGTCCACCACCATTTGATGAGGGTCATACTTTCTATACCAGCTATGCATGCACCCTTACAATGTGGTCGTAAACTAACTAGCCTTTCATTCTGGTGTTGTGATACCCTTCACGCGCCATAGCAGCTCGCATTTGTGAACATGTTCCATTGCATCCTCAATGCCCCTATAATCTGGAAAATGCAGAGACATTTCAAAGAATACTTGAGGTGGTGGCTGGGGTCCCTGTCCTCCCAAGCCTGATCCTTGGTTCCCACCAGTGTTTCCTCTTCCACCTGATCCACCAGGTCCACCGGGTCCTATGCCTCCAGAGCCACCTAGATCCACTAGAACCACTGGGTTCAATAGGGCTTGTAGGAGCTGTGTCAAGTGCCCCCACGGTCCCACTGAACTATGTGTTGATGGTCTGTGATAGCGCCCCACTACCACTACTTTGTCCCGTACCACTCCCTGATGCGAGACTGAAAGCTTGTATACTTGCCCCTTGTCCAAAGACTCCTCCAAATACTGGAATATGTGTAGCCATAGAAGAAGGAACCAAAAAATTATACCTCCTAGGCGTGGATTTGTCTCTTCCACTAATATCAACTAGGTCAATAACACTTCTTCCTGGATTGAGAAAACCAAGTGCCAGGGCTCGGTCACTAGGTGGGTTCAGATATGCACCAATGAATCTTCTTTCTCCATGTTGACAAACTCTCACTAGAAGCCGAAGGGGTCTCCCTCACGCACTTGCTAAGATGGGGTAGCATAGACTGCTCAGGTTCACATGTCCTCCACATGAACCTCAACTCCTTCCCACAATGTCTATCTCTATAGATCCATCACACTAGTAGCCTTGCATTGTCTAGCAATCTCCCTTTCACGCTTCACTATACTTGAGCCATCTTTCTTCCCTCTCCTTTTCTATCATGATATCTGTCATCTTCCTCCACCCAAGCTCCCTTACCCAGTGCTCAGAATGGTTTAGCCGGCCATTGGGAAACCCTTTAAACTCATGGTAACCATCAATATCTTCATAGCTAGAGGAATAACACGTAGAAATGTTCCTCTAGGTTCTCGTAGAAATTCAAACTCAGCAACCTCTGGACAAGAATACGTGGAAATGGCATATTCTAGAGTGTAACTAGTCAGTACTCCTCTCCACCAATGATCTACAGCACGGGTCCATGTCAGATCTGCATCTTGCAACCTTTGGTAGTCTTCTTTGGCCCATACATGTGATCCATAATGCCAACTTGATCTAGACGTATAGGCTGAAAGCCATTCATATAGTTCTACTGGGAAGTAGCAGAAGAAGGTCTCGTACAGATCATGGTAGAGGTTCTCTTCTACCCATCTACGTGTATTAAACTTAGGTCCAGTGTTGTATCTCTGAAGGAAATTCATCCTCCGTGCTCTTGAACCATGATTCAATGTTCTCCAATGTCAACCGCTCTGTCATTACTCATTACATAGATCATGATGTATGCTATATCCCACTACAACTTTGAAAAGAGGTCCTAGAAATGGAACCAAGATGTAGTCAGTTTTACCCCCATTATAAAAGGAAGAAACCCCATGCACGCTATCCTATCACCCAATAGAAGCTGAGTGCTCACCCGAGGCACGCGGGTACCGAGTCTCTCTTTTATATGAGTTTAGTGGGAAGCATCATCTATGATTAGTGTAAGATTTTTTAGGAGGGAAGTTAAGACAAAAAAGAACCATAGGGCTCAGAACAGGCCTCTAGATCCTTGCAGTCACTTCAGACTAAGTACTTTAACAGAATCCAGAACATGCATTATGATAGAAAGAATTATACAAGCATTCATACATAGCATGAAAGGAAAGAGAAATCATATGAGAGAAATGTGCATTAAAAAAATTGATATCCATGTCTATATATAACAGGTAACCTCATTATATTCATTTATTCATTACAGAGAGTCACAGAGAGCAGACCGCATTCATGCATATCACTAGATGTATGTAACTAAGCTAATAGAAAAAGAAAAATTACAACTCCATGCTTAGTGCATTCTTTCCTGAATACAAATATCCCCTTGCAATAATTCTGCAGAGCTCCACCCACTCTCTAACCCGCTATACCTCGTACTTCTAGATATCAATCTCTTTTTTTTACTCCGCAGGCACTTGTATTTATAATTCTCCTGTGCTACCAACTCACCTTCCATCACCCTCAGATCTGACACCAAGTGTCGAATGTGGTCCTTTATGCGAGCATGCTCCTCCAAGCCTGAGCTTTCCACTCCATCTCATGATGATCTTCTAGAAGATTCCATCTAGGGCATGCTCTTTCCTAGGCTAGCCTATCACCAGGCTAACATCTTATCCACGTGCAAGTGATCACACTTTTCACGTGTTCTACCTTGGGTGTCCAAATTGACTAAGTCCCGAGCCTCCTTTCACGTGTCGTGCTAGCTATGTGCTTCCTTAACTCTTTCTTTCACATGCTTTTACCTTGCATGTCCTTTTCATAACTGGGACCCTGTGTGCCCACGTGCCTTCATACTTGGTTAATATTATAGGTCAGACACATTTAATCAATTTAATCACTTTGACTATTTATTTTAACACATGATTCTCCTCTACGTTCCTCTTTTTTATTTGATTTGATCCTTAAAATCCTTTGTTTACTTATCTTTAACATAAGCTAAATTCACATGTTTTATACTATGTATCTCGGTGTCTCAAAACTCTTGTTTGAAGTTTCTTTGGAAATTGAGAGCATGTAGATTTGTCCACATGGCCCCTCATCCTATTTTTCTATCTCTCTGGTTTTCCTATGCCTCTTGATCTTCCTTTATGAAAACCATGTGATTTTGTGTCTCTAAGGTGGACCAATCTATGAGTCTCAAAACTCTTGGGTTCTACATTGCCTTGATCGATCCTTAGGACCTATGGATTACCTTCATTGGTCCATTTGGTATCATTACTTGCCACTCTCAACTTGTTCCTTGGCCATTTTTCCTACCCTATCCTTGTGTCTTCAAAGTCTCAGGATTTCTCAAGGTATTCATTTCATTTTTATACCATGAAACTCCTATGACCACATAGCTTCGAGGTGAAATGTAATTTGATCCCTAATTCTTGGGATTGTAGGATCTCAGGACTCTCATATTTCTCCTTTAATTATTTTTTTATGAAACATTCAAGAACTAGTATCACGATCTCAAGGGTCTCAAAACTTTCCTTTCATGCTCTTTCCTTGGGATCTTTATTATTTTCTCATGTTCTTCAGAATTCTTTTCCTCTGCAAAACTTATAGTTTCACGAGACTTAAAAACTTTTCAACTGAGATGACAAGACCCTTCCACCTCATCTTTCTAATTCTAATCATTCTTATGTTCTCAGAATCTTGGGGATTCTCTAGAGTTTTAAAAAGAAATTGAACTCTAATTTCCCTAGATACTAATAGGATAAAACATGTATCCTTTAAATTTCCAAATAATGTCAAATGGTGATGTTAAATTTGACGGTTTGGAAACAATACCAAATGCAAAGAAAACCATCATTTATAGTTCTCAATCCTATTTTGACTCCAAAAAGTATCTAAATTTTGGATTTTGACTCCTTTTCATAAATTAAACATAATAAAAATAAAATAAAACCAATGAAATCATGGATGGTGATCAAATCAAAAGTGAATTAGAGAGTTAAAATTTCAAAGATATAAACAAGTTATAAACCTAGTTTATACTCTGAATTTTTTAAAAATTAATCAAAATGCAAAACCAGAGACTTTTAAACATGTCAAACACATTTAAAACCAATATTTAACATTTTATAAAAGGTGGGGCTCCATTCTCTTGTTAAAAGGGAGTGGGGTGTGTTGGTCACAGCAATGTGTTTCATCCTTGTGCAAGGACCATGAAAATCCAAGGTAAATGTGATGGTAAAAAACATGGCAGTGTGGTATATATCTAAGTAAACTTGAGATCAGTCTCCCACTCATCACTCCCTAAAACATTTCACATTTCCATTGCAACCTACAATTTTATTTTTTTACTTATTTTTTGTAAGATATAATCCCACATGCTTGGAAAAAGAGGATTTTTAGTTACTAAAATGAATATCTCCACATAGTTAAATTTAATCTCAAATAATTTTACATAGTCATGCACATTGTGCAACTCATGAGAAAAAGTGTTAGAAGTGTAGCTCAAAAATATTGTCTCGTTGTATTGGTTAGCTTGGTTAGGCTACATTGTATAATTTTTCAAATATTTGGTTAAGATTTATTTGAGGTTAAGTTTGCAATGTGTTGAAATTTTATTGCATGCAATTCATACATGTTAGATATCTTGACTAGAATGAGATATCGACATGGAAACACTGCAAGTTAGAAGTGAGTGAGTATATCTAGGTGTGGACATTAGTTACATAGCTTGGTTCTATTGCAAATATGTCACAACGGGTTGGGTTTGCAGACGATTTTGATGTGATCAACTACAAATTTTAATTTCATGTGGTATTAATCCCACATTTGCAATGTAGAAATATTGAATAATACTTATATGTAAAAACACATCTACCTTGTGGTAGATTCAAGGCTACATCCATTCCCACTTAAGGTTGTCCAAGTTGGGATGTGGTAAGAGCATAGGGCATCTTGATGGATTTTTCCAATACAAATATATAAATAGAACATAAGGATCAGAGTTGAAAATGTTACTTAGAAGAATAAGTCCAATTAAAACCCAATATCCAAGTGACCCCTATAATAAAGACCCTTTTATTGCAAAAATCAGTATTTTGCTTCTTTTAATAAAAAAAACCAGTATTATTAATTTTCTCTATATTCATACAAAATTATTATTATCATAAACATAAAAATGATGTAATGACATAACGCTAATGATTCATTTCCACAAAGTGACAATGTGCTACTTAGCTAATGTATAATGTGACGGTGTACTCCTCATCGTAGTGAGAGCACACAACATGATTAGTTGTCGTAATGTGACTGACATAACACATTGCACAAGGTGACATATAAAAAACTAAACTAAATCACATAAAGAGGATCTATGACCTCAACTTACGGTTTTGACACCATATTTCATGTACTAAAATACACATGGAAAATTTCTTTATTTGTACCCATTTTCTACATCTTCATGTTTATTCCCAATTATACCTTTTCTCAAAACTTAAGAAAAACTTCACACATGTAAACAAGAATACCCATTAAATTATTCATTGAATATAATCAAATCAACTAAAATGAATTGTAACCAGTATTGGTCCTCAAATTTGTATCCCTTGTTGGACTGACAGTAATATCTCCTCAAAGGTAAGGGGGAGAGGGATTGTTATGGTGGTAGACTAGGTTGGTATGTCATTTTGTATTTGGGTATGGGTCTAACACTTTCCTTGGGATGATTGAGGGGCACATAAAAAGGAGATGGCATTTTCATGGTACTTTTGGTCTTGCCTTGAACCAGGGTGAGAGGACTCACGGTGTAACCTGAAATGTAGAGGGGGAGATGTAGTTATGTGTTCCCTCAATTTATTCTCAAGTGGTAATTCAATCTGGGATAAACATGGCCAATGGACATAATACTGACTCTCGGGAGTTTTCAAATAAGATGTTTATGTATATATTTACTTTTCTAGAAATAGGTTACTAAATATAGTTAAGTACAATTGCTCTAACATTCTCTAGGTAATGAGATCAAGGCTAATCAGACACCTTTAGTGATATTTTTAGAGAAACCTGGTACTAAACTAGAACAAAAGGACATTTTAATAATGGGTGGGATGGGGTTAATTATGACACGTATAGCTTCTTAGAGGGTAATTAAAGGAAGAGAGCATTCATTATGGTAAGGAATTTGTCACTTAAAGAATCCTACAATCCTAGGAAAGAACATAAAAATTGGATCAAGAAGTAAAACTTTATGCATATAAAGGTTTACATTCATTGATACCCAATAGATGGGAAAGTTTCAAATCAATCTCTAAAATCCATTGACACAATAACTTGTGTAAGAATTTTCAGTGAAGTTATTTACTGCTTCATCTCTCATACATCCAAGATACACTCAAGGAATAACAAAAAGCTATCAGTACAATATGTTTATGACAAGGGTTTTCTAATCTAATTTCAATACTGCAAAAGGAAATATCACAACACAATATCAAACTTAATGACCAAAATATGAGCATTAAGGACATAGATATAGTGTACGATGAGAGAGAACCAGTAAATGTAAGATCGTAACAGAGACTATGACTCATCAATCAATAATTTTTCATCCAAAATGTAGTAATTTCAACTTAAAATCAAACATATATTATTGACTTCTTGAACTTCTTAACAAGGGAACACCAATTGAATGTTCTCAAATCTCTCCAATGGTTGTACACTTGCAACCACCTTGACAACAAAAGTGTGGGAAACTAAACTCTATAACGCATTTCATAAAGGAAAAATGTGGTAATCACAACTTTTATCTCAATGCCTCTTTAGAAATTTAAAGACTAAACCCCTTCTGATCAAAATACCAAAATTCAAATCCTTTACTGTGATGATAAACCCCATATTTTTACAACTTCATGTCTCCTTACAACCCAGTTTCCCCCAAAAAATTTCAACAAACCATCCTAGATAAGAAGCAGAAAATGAGTTCCACTTTTGGGAAATATTTTTCAATCATGAAGACATACCTTTTATTTCTTAATTTGATTCTGATTCTAGATGCTAACATGGATGTATGCAGAAATCTTTGCTTTTATTTTTTTAATCATTTTCTGTCCTATCTATGTTTCCACCATCACTCAAACTGACTAGTCATGAACCATTTGTTTCCTCATGTTTTTATCTTAACTGATTTAACACCTTCCCTTTTGGGGAATATGCCCTTGGGAAACATATAATCATTTATACTCCCTCATATTTTAAGCCTTTTCTATGTGAATTTCCATTTCAAACATGGAAATAACCTTTTGAAATATATCAATCCACTCCAGACCCGTGCAATTTTTTAGAATTGATTCTTACATTCAATTATAAGATGGTACCTCACATCAATTACTTCCAAACCTCATTCTCTTAAAAATTAACATTGTTTTTTCATAAAATTTCATCTTTCCTTCAAGCCTTCTGAGTGAAAACTGGAAATAGTTTGTGTCCTTCTCAAGAAATAGACAGATATGGTGTTAGGAACTAATTTGAAGGATATTTATTTGGAGAATTTTGCATTCAATTTTGAGCCTTTCTGGTCCTAATGAAGCATTTGTAAGAATTTTGTTCGAGATTTATGATTAGACGAAGATTGATGGGCCACTAATATCTTGCATTATTTTGGTAGCATTAATTCAGATGCTCATCAATATAACCCCTTTCTTTATCCGTATTTTAGGTTTTGTATTATCATTTATTTCATGTGGAGGACTAAAAATATTCTTAAAATGTTTAAGAATTTTTAGTTCTGATTTCTGCCTATTAACAAAAAAAATAATCATTGATATATCTCCTTTATTCTTCAACAAAAGAATTGGAGTGGAGAAATAAATTCCAAATGCCTCACCTATAAAATGTTTTGTTGATGATTCCACAGAAGATATATCATCAATTTCATGCAAAATCACCAAAATGGAAAAAATACTTACTCATCTTGAGAAAACACCCGCAGAATATTCCTATAGGATAGCTCTTTAAGTGCCGTCCACTTCCCACGAAGGAGACGCAGATGGGGCAACATCTAATCTAGCTTGTGCAAGTTCAGCTCTATTTCTATGGATGAACCTAAATCTACCACCTACAACACCGTGTCATATTCGTGGGTCTTCTTCATCTTTAAAAGCTATCTATCCAATGCGGGTACCAAGGCCTACTTCAAATATGGGTCTAACCTCCTTGAATGGGTATTCCTCCTACGGGGATAAAATTGAAATTAATAAAAAATATTAGAAGGTCCAAAAATGAATATCTCAAAGCTCGTGGAACTATGCATGTCCCATGACCTTATAGGGGACATCCAATATGTCCATAGGGATGAAGACCACAAAGAAATTCAGTTCGGGAAGAAGAATTTGTTGAATCGGATTCCTCCTTTTGTAGAGGAATGTGTAACCCTTAATTGATAATGTACTTATTTTGTCATAAACTCATTTTATCATATACATACTATAAGCTATATCAATTTCAAGGGATAGGGCCCCTAAAGAATCCCCATTTTGTTCTTAGTATATACATATACTTCATTTTTACTTCATTTATTAACTCAACACTTAATTTTTGTAGCTGAATTTATCTTTAAATAGTACAGTAAATTGTCTGTTGAATTCATGGTGTACAATTTAGATACCTCATAGACAAGGCTGATGATAGAATTTTTTATTCTTCTGACTCTCTTGTGGTTGTCAAGATCCGTAAAGTGTGGTCCCTTGTGATAAATCATGCTATGAATTTTACTTATACTTTCTTTATATCCATGGTCTTTTAGTTATCTTTTTTGAGCTTCCTCGTAGCACTTTGGCGGAATTTTTTTTAGTGTCTAGTGGCTTTTTTAAAAATCCACAAAGTACTGAATTTTCTGAAAAACATGTCAGTAACATATAAACCAATGCACTGCATGTTTTTTTTTTTTTCAAACAAACCACATTCCCTTATCTCTTACAACCATTCATCTGCGATCAATCGTTATCTTGCTTAATATTGATAGATAAAGTAAATTTGGATAGTTGCCATTTATTCTTGAATAACCTCCCTAATCATTATCTTCATACATCTGCACATTTTTTGGAGAAATCCACATAATATTAAGTTCTTCATTCTACATATTTCTATGTTAATGCATTGCATATTTCTTAGAATTGGATATTCATGTCCATCCTTTAAGTTGGTGATTTTTATGGGAAGGGATGATTATGGGGGATCAAAAAGCTCTAGTGACAAGCCCATATATGTAATTTTGGGTCCTTATATGGTATAAGGTATCATTTTGTAATGCTCAACTAGATAGGGCTCAAAATAGGCACCAACAAGCAGTATATATATATTAACAGAAATCCCAAAAATTTATAAAATAAATCATTATCTATTGTTAATCAATGAATAATAACAATTTTTTACTCCTAAAACATGTCATAATAATAACTAAAGAAAATCAAAACAATATAATGTGTTTTATCAAATGTGGAATGAGCCACCTAGTCTCATAATGTCTCTGAAATAATAAATGCATAGTTACGAGATGTGACATCTTTCTTCGCTAAGAGAAAGCATCATCATAATGGTTATTACTAAAAACAAAATAAATCAACTAATAATTAAAATGTGGGTACGCTCTATGGAATTCATCATAGTCTTCTCAGGTATCACTCTCATATAAATATTGGTCTTGCATACCTTACACTGAGAGACTTACCTATTTTGTAAGTGAAGCTTACAAACCTTAAAAACCTATAGGGTCTCGACTAGAATCACTCCTGGATCTTATAATTAAAATTGTTTGAGTTCATCCATCATCTTTTTCAAACCTAGGTGACCTACATAAGGAGCGTTATGTCTCTCTTCCAATACTAGGTTCCTCAATCCATCAAGTTTAGGTATAGATATTCAATATTAGAATCTAAGAAGTCCATATCTATCAAATAGGTAACCCTTGTATCTATGATTTCATCTATTATTTGGCCAATGAAAATTTTATCTTCCCATAAAAAGTATCTAAATATATCTTACTCAAAAATTATTGTTTAAAAAATGGTCCTCGCTAAGGCTATGGTTGTTATATGTCATCTATTGCTAAGGGCATCCGCAATTATGTTTTCCTTTCTCTTGATATATCCTATATCAAGATCATACTCACTCTTGAATTCTAACCAATGTTGTTTTCATGAGTTCTAACATTTAGGTTGAGTGAAGATATATTACAATCCTAAATGATCTTTTTTGAGTAAAAAAGGATTCCCCAAAAGGTAATTCCTCCACATTTCCAAAGTATGCACCACAGTTGTGAGCTCAAGGTTATGTGAAACATACTTCATCTTCCATTATCTAATTTTTCATGACTCATAGGCCACCACCCAATTTTCCAACATCAACACACCTCCAAAACCTTCACTTGATGCATCTGTGATGACATTGAATTATCCATTAGGATATGTAACTTTCAAAATTGGTGCATATGTCAAATTTTCCTTATGAACTTGAAAATATATTTCACAACTTTCAGAAATTAAATAAATATTCCCTTACTTCTGAAATGAGTTAATAGGACTACCAATCTTTTAAAATACTTTTACAAACATCTTGTAGTTCCCTTCAAGTCTCATAAAACTATGAACTTTATGCAGGTTCCTATGTGTAGGCCATTCTATAATAGCCTTTATTTTTTAGATCAACTAAAATTCCATCTACTAATAAGATATGGCCTAGATAGTACACTCTTCTCTAGAAGAAGGAACATTTTGACAACCTTTCATAAATCATATGTTGTCTCAACTTTTTCAATACTAGTTACAAGTGAAAAATTTGTTCTTCTTGTGTTTCTTAATAAATCAATATATCATCAAAGAATACTAACACAAATATATTTAGGTAGTATATTAACATGTTATCCATAATTTTCATTAAACTTTTTCATTCATTTTATTTTCATGCATTTTTGCAAGTCCAAAAATTCAAACTTGAACCATGACAACTAAGCTCAAATGTCAAAATTTGCTTGAATATCCCCCTGAACCCCCTCTCTGGATCAATTTGTCTTTTTTATAATGCCCATCCTGACATTTCATGTCCTACTTATGTGTTGAACAAGCTTATCATAGTATTTTAAATAATGTAACAAGGTCATTCATCTCATTCAGTAAAGTGCTTTCAAAGGCTAGTTCTTGATAGGCCTAGAAAGGCCAATTTTTGTCATTTCAAGGCATGTGTGCACCCTCTGTGAAGGATTTGAAATCATGTAATCATATGGAGGTGGTAATGGAGATTCATGAAGGTTTTGGAAGTTATTTAGGAATATTTAGGGAAGGTTAATAGGTTTAGGGACGATTTGTGTAAAAGTTGGTTTTTCAAGTGTAAGGAGTATGCAGTCAAAATTGGAACCTAAACTTCTCCAGAGAATTTTGGTAGCTCTGTAAGGAATCGGAAGAAAAAAAATAGGAATTTTAAATCTTAATTAATCATATACATGGTGGAATCACCACATTTTTCACAAGACATTTTTGTTTCTCGAGGAATCTTAATCTTGGAAGAAACATTTTGTTGTCCTAAAGAAAAAGGAGCCAATTTTTTTATATGAAAGTAGAGTTTAAGTTATGAACCAATTACATTTATATTGAAATTTTATTTTTATTCAAGATCGTATAAAATTTCATATGAAAAAACCATCTGGAGCTCCAAGAATTATGTCTTCAAGTTCTCTCTTGTGCAAGTGTGCTTCTCGTACCTAGCCAAATTTTGAAGTGAAAAGTGTCATCTTCTAGCTCTATGACACACTATTATGTCCCTATTGTCCCTTTAACAAGGGGGTATAAGGAACAAAAAAAAATTCCCCAACTCGTATGTCCTCTCTGGTCCCCCATTTGACCCTCCTCATCCCAGCGAAGAGCTTAACCGGTTAAGCCCATCTTCCCAAAACTGCACCAAATGATGACAAGTGGCACATCTTTCTCAAAGTAATTTTTTGTGTCCTTTTTTCCAAGGGGACATATGGGAAAAAAATATCCCCATATTATCCCATTCTAAGGTTCCTCAGGTGACCCAATCTAGGCTCTCAAGTGCTCAAGCAAGTTTTCTCCATCTCCCTCACAATGCACCATAGGATGACAAGTGTTAATATCTGGCTCAAAGCTAATTTTCTTGTCCATATTATCAATTTTTCCAAGGGTATAGAGGGGGAAACAATTAACCCCAAGATCATGCCATCAAACCCTAGTTTTAACCATGCTCAGCTTTCTCTCACTAGGAGTTACATTTTAGTCAGCAGTTAAAGAAAAAGTGAAAGGTAAACTAAATTTTAACAAAACTAATTTGCATTGTTCATCCATACTCAATTGTTGCACCTAAAAAATATTCAAATGAAATATGAACACAACATCCATGCTTCCCAATACATTCCATAACATCCATAACTGCAAAAAATAGAGCTTTTCCCATAACTCCTCATCCAAAAATTTGATTGCACCAATGATTTAACTGATTTCTGTACTCCCACGAAACCTTGTGATCACACTAAAGCTTCAATATTCCATTAATAGATACCATCACATAGTAGAAAACCTGAAATCCTCCATCCCAAAATTTTCCTTATTTATTTTCAAGAGTTTTAGCGAATAGAAAACAACAAAATTTGGAGCACAAGATCATTGTGCAAAGTTAAATCTAGCAATGGTGTTTTTGTTGTGAACCGACACCAGTTTGACTAGTTACTAAAAGTAGAATATTGTTTTTACACTCACATGTTAAAAATAGTAAACATCTCAAAATTGCAAGCTCCAATCACTTAGAACATCTAGAAACAATAAGGAACAACAAGTAAGGGAAAATGGGTCATTTTCCCAAAATAACAAGTTCCAAAATAACAAATTTCAAAAATAGAAAATTGGTAAAAAAATGGTAAAGAATCATCAACGGAGGTTAATTGAGTGTGCTAGGAGCTTTAGAAGACAAGACTCGACAAAAAAAGAAAAATTCCCAAAATAGTAGGTCATGGTCCCACCTACTAAAAATAGAAAGTTTCAGGTTTTGGTGCAGAAAGTTATAGTTGGATCCGTTTTCACTCATCTCGCTAATGTTTAACATCCTCATGTGGTTGTAAGTTTGTATCACTTATCAAAAAATAAAATAAACCCTCCAAATGGATCCTAAAGCATCATTCTTATCACTATTATGTCAAGGAGTGAGACAAAACATATCAAGGTGCAGCAGGTGAAAGTTGAGGACATTGTGTAGTTGGAAAGGATTTGAAAAGTGTCATGGGCCCCATTGAAATCCAATATCATCAAATTATGTGATCATAATCATATCTAAAATGAGGAACTCATCATAGGCATATGGTACAAAGGTATGCAAGCATCCTAGGTATGATCATATTCAAGTACTCTGGAGTAACAAAGGCTAAAGAGGTGATATTCTTGTGTGGCATCATGATGCAAGAACAAAGAATCGTCCTAATTTCATTTAATTTCATAGTGTTCTTAAACACTCAATAAAACACCTAGTAACATTATCAATCCATCAAAGGATGTCGTCATAACTCATTGGCAAAGTTGGAAACATCATATCTCAAATCCATTATCTTCTCTCTAAAAAGAAAACAAATTGATCTATTCAAATCATCTGAGTATTCAACACACCATGTGTAAATAATAAAGAGCTCATCCTTATCTTTAGAAGTATCCAAATATGTCTTCTTCAATGGCATATTTTTCCCACAATGAACAAGAATTGATCCTAAATTTTTGGGGTTAGACCACACCAATGTTGTACAGATATATATTCAATTTAAGCATATAAGAAATAAACATAGAAATTAACCAAAAGAAAAATAAACAAGAGGATAATGAGTAACACAAGATATAACATGGTTCACCCAATGTGGGCTACGTCCACCAAGAAACGACCAATCTATTATTCTTTCTTCACAAAGGAAATACAATGAATATTTATAATTTTCCACACCTCTCACGGATGTACAGTACTCTTTCCTCACAAACTTCTCTGAGCTTTCTCCAAGAAAACCTTCTTACAATAATAATCAAATCTCTTCTTCTAACCCTAGTTTTCTAGCTTATAAGCATATACGAACTTTAGGGCAACTTAGTTATGCATTTACAACCATTTGATCACCTTTATAACAAAGGGTTGTATTTAATCCACATCAAACATAAAAATATGATCTCACAGATAACCGATGCCAGTTACCGAAACGATGCCAGATTTACCTAAGCAATTGATGCCAATTACCCAACCGATGTCAGTTCCTGTTGAAACCAACAAACCTAAAATGCATGCCATTTGTGAAGCTATTTAGCTCCACAACTTAACCATATCCCACTTGGAGATAAATTTTTGCATTATACCGTACAACTCCATCCTTGGATCCTTTCCTTGGTTTGTTTCTTCCTCTTCAAGTCTCAAGATTGAATACCAACAGAAGGTTAGAAAATATCCAACTTCTCCTTTGCCAATGACTTTATTAGCATATCCGCAAGGTTCTCACCTGTATGAATTTTCTCCAGTTTTATCTACCCATCCTCCAACACCTGTCATATGAATTGATATCTCAAATGAATGTGTTTCATTAATGAATGAAATGGTGATTTATTTGGCAAATGAATCACACTTTGACTATCATTGTACAGTCTACAATCCTTTGGCTCCTTTCCCAACTCTTCCATGAACATGCTCATCCATATCATCTCTTTGTTAGCCTATATAGTTGCAACATATTCAGTCTCTATAGTAGATAAGGCCACAACCTTCTGTAATCTTGAAATCCAACTAACTGGCGTGCCACCTACTATGAATACATATCCAGTGATGCTTCTCCTACCATCCAAATATCTAGGCAAATCTGAATCAACATGGCTGCATAAAGAAGTATCTGACCCTCCATAGCATAAATGCATGTTGGATGTCCCTCTCAAATATTTGAGTATCAATTGGACTAATTTCTAATGTTTTCACCTAGATTGGCCATAAATCTTCTCACAACTCCCATTGCCTATGTAATGTCTGGTCTGGTACAAACCATTGCATATATAAGGCTTCCAACTACTAAAGCATATGGAACCCATGCCATGTACTCAACCTCCTCATGTGATGTAGGAAACTAATATTTTCTTAATTTAAAGTGTCCAACCATAGGTGTACTTAATAGTTTTGAACAATCTTCCTGAGACAAACAATTTCTTGTTCTTCTTGTCTTTATGAGTTTGCATGCCAAGGATTTTATTTACAGCTCCTAAATCCTTCATTAAAAATGTATGAGCTAACTTTTCTTTAAGATCAGCAATGTCATGCATATTATATCTTGCAATAGGCATATCATCTACATATAGTAACAAAATAATATAGCTTCCATTTTATAGCTCCTTGAAATAAAGACAATGATCAGATTCACATCTCATGTAACCATGATCATTCATAAACCTGTCAAACCTCATATACCATATCCTTGGATCTTTCTTGAGCCCATACAAGATCTTTTTCAACATGCACACAAGTTTCTCCTTACCCCTAACTTCATAACTAAGTGGCTGTTGCATATATGTATCTTCCTCAAAATCACCGTGAAGGAAAGTCGTCTTAACATCAAGTTGTTCTAAGTGCAAATATTCTATTGCAACTAAACTCAAAATAGTGCGAATAGAAGTCATTTTTACTACAGGAGGAAAAAAATCACCAAAGTCAATACCTAGTTTTTGTGCAAACCCCTTTACCACAAGCCTTGCCTTGTATCTTTTTTGGTCCACCTTCTTCCTCCTTGATCCTGTAAAATCATTTATTCTACAATTTTCTCTTACCCGCTAGCAACTTAACCAAATCCCATGTCTGATTTTGTTCCAAGGAGTCCATCTCCTCATCCATTTCATGTTCCCAATTCATATGAGTATCCTCCAGCATTGCTTCTTCAAAAATTTTAGGCTCACCACTATAAATCAATAATAGATGAAATAAGGAATGTGAAAATCTTTATGGAGGTCTACTTACCCGTTTTGACCTTCTCACAAAAATATGGGGTGTTTGAGGATCATTCTATGTGTGCTACATATTTGTATTAACCTCTTATAGGTACCAACACCAGTCACCTTTTACTGACATCAGGCTTGGTTACCAATGTCAGTCTTGTTCTTCTATTGATGTCAGTCTTGGTTACTGACATCGGTTACTCTCACTGACACCAGTTCCTATAGGTTCCTGTTTTAAACCCAAAAAATTATTTTCTTCCATAAACTCATCAACCGGTTCATCCTTAGGTGTAAAAATCTAGTCCATGTACATTCTCTTTTCATTCCACTCAATATCACAACTCTTAACAATCTTAGCATCATCTAAATCCCAAAAACGGAATCCGAAATCACCATATCCATAACCAATAAAAGTGCATCTCTTAGATTTAACATCAAACTTCTTCATATTTTCATTATCAACATACACAAAATCTACTGAACCAAATACTCTAAGAAAAAAAAGATCTACCTCTTTTCTAGTCCAAGAATCTTCTAGTATTCTACCATTTAGTGCACTTGAAGGCCCATGGTTGATTAAATATAATGCCATGTCTACTACTTCTACCCAAAACTATAAGGGTAATCCAACATGTACTCTCATACTTCTTGCACATTCCATGATAGTTTTGTTCATCCTGTCAGCCACACCATTCTCCTGTGGTGTTCTAGGAACCATTATTTCTCTATGTATTCCATTCATTGAACAATAATAATTGAAATCCTTATTACAGTACTCACCACGATTTTTAGATCTAAGGAATTTTAACTTTAAACCAGTTTCATTTTCCATGAGGGATTTCCATCTTTTAAAATTCTCAAAAACATCAAATTTACACTTTATACAAAAAAACCCATACCTTATGTGGCATCATTAATGAAAGTCACATAATATTGGGATCATCCATGAGAAGCTACCTGAGCTGGTCCCCACACATCTAAGTGCACAAGCTCTAATTTTTTCTCCTTCTTTGTTGTCCCAACTTTAAGAAATCTCACTTTCTTTTGTTTTCCAATTATGCAATGCTCACATAAATCAAGATGTAAATGTTTCAAATCTGATAAATTACCCTTTTCCTTTAAGATCTGCATTCACTTTTTACTCATATGCTAGCCAATTATGCCACATGCTTGCATTTGAATCTGAAGTAGATAGAATAGAAAAAGAATCAATAATATAAGTAGACAAATACAATGTTCCTACCTTATTTCCTCTTGCCAGAACAAGAGCTCCCTTGGTAACTTTCCAAGATTCAACTGTGAATGTAACCATGTAACCAGTATCACCTATTTATCCTACAAAAATTAGATTTCTCTTGGGGCTTGACACATGCCTCACATCTTTCAATACCCATGTATTTCCATTCTGCAATTTTAGATGAACTTCCCCTTTACTAGTAATACTGCATGGTTCATTGGCTCCTAAATAAACATGCCCAAAATTACCCTCGACATTTTCTAAAATAAACCTTATTAGGGGTAGCATGGAAAGAAGCTCCTGAATCTAAAACCCAATATTGTATTTTATTATCGAAAGAGTGAATGAAGGCATCTTGCATTACCTCAGTTACAAAATTTGCCTCTTTACCTTTATTTGATAGGTTATCTTTGTTTTCCTTGAACCAACAATCCTTATTTGTATGTCCTTTCTTTCCACAACTCTAGTAAGTTATTCCTCTACCTCTGGATTTGTATCTTCCCATCTTTTACTTTGATCTCCCATTATTCTTACTCTTGGATCTCTCCTTTTTCCTTCCCCTACTTTCTACATTCAAAGCATTTCTAGATGATGACTCTCCTATAATTTTCCTTCGTATTTCTCCATCCATTATTATATCAACCACATCATCAAAATTCAAAATATTATTAGCAAATGTTGTATTACTAACAACCATTACCAAGTTATCCCAACCATCTGGAAAAGAGCATAAGAATAAAAAAAATTCACTTCATCATCAAACAGAATATTAACCAATTTTAATTGATTTAAAATGGACTGGAAATCATTCAAGTGGCTTGATATAGATCCACGTTCTTGCATTTTTGAATTAAATAATTTCTTCATCAAATAAAGTTTATTTGAAGCACTTGGTTTTTCATATAAATTAGCTAAATATTTCATCAACTATACCGTGGTTGTTGCTTCAGTAATATTTGAAGCTATAGATGTTTTCAAGCTCAATCTTATAGGTTCCAGAGCCTTTCTGTCAAGAATATTTCATTCTTCATCAGTCATTAATGTAGGATTCACTTTCACATCCAATGGTAAATATTAATTATTTTTATACATATAATCTTCCACTTTCATCTTCCATAATTGATAATTACGGTCGTCAAATTTCTCCACTTTGTATTTACTATCTTCTGCCATTGTTGTTCTCCCACTCAATCATAAATCCCTCTGTGAGTAAATCTATCAACACAAAACCCTCAAACAAATATCTGATACTAGTTTTTGGAGTTAGACCACACCAATGTTATCCATATATATTCAATTTAAGCATGCAAGTAATAAACACGGAAATTAACTAGAAGAAAAATAAACAAGAGGAGAATGAGTAACACAAGATATAATGTGCTTCACCCAATGTGGGCTATGTCCACAAGAAATAATCAATAAATTATTATTTCTTCACAGAGGAAATACAATGAGGATTTACAATCTTCCACACCTCTCACAGATGTACAATACTTTTTCCTCAAAAGCTTCTCTAAGCTTTCTCCAAGAAAACCTTCTTACAATAATAATCAAATCTCTTCTTCTAACCCCTAGTTTTTTAGCTTATAAGAATATACAAATTTTATGGCAACTTAGTTATGCATTTACAACCCTCTTATCACCTTTATAACCAAGGGTAGGATTTGATCCACATAAAACATAAAAATATGATCGTATAGATAATTGACATCAATTATCAAACCGATGTTAGTTCCATCTAGGCTACTAATGTTGGTTACCCAACTAATGCCAGTTCCTATTAAAACCAGAAAACCTAAAATGCATGCCATTTGTGAAGCTATTTAGCTCCACAACTTAACATACATCAAACTCCTTAAAATTCTCAAGAAATAAACATCATGTCAACTCCTGAAGATCCATTCCCATGTATTCAATAATAGCTTGAAATTTAGCCAAATAAACCACATAAATATTCTCTACCCAACCTTGAATATATCATGAAAATATTGAAATCCAATCGGAGGAAGAAGGCCCAAAAAACTTCTTGATTCCTCAATGGTGCCTCAAGAAACCAATACGAAGTAGTTTTTAGGCCTAAGAATCTAAAGCCTATTGAGGAGATGAATCTTTCTACCTATGAGTTGATCTGAATCTCATTAAGTCAAGATTCGCATGAGGGTGACTCTCATTTGTTTAAGGAATCATCTTCCCACATCCTTTCTCATAATGAAGAGTACAAGCAAACAATTGATAAATTAGAGGAACATGTAAATATTTTGTGTTACTTGATCATTCTTCGCATAATCGAAGTAAACATTGGAGTATTTATTCCTCCAATCACTAGCTTTGACCCTGAGAATATTAAGAACATCAAAAAAGGTGTTATAATATGCTTGGAAGGAATAGCTCTAATACCAAGACCTGGATCTGAAAATATCGTTGAGATCAATCAAAGTGACATTAGTTTCTCAGATTTTTTAATATTTTAAACGAATTCTCAATTTTCTCGCATCACATGTTAAAATTGTCTCAAGTAAACATCAAATTTTATCCTAGTTGATTTGTCCAATACAATTTTTCACTTTTTCATCGAAATCGGATGCTCAAACTTCATTTACTCATTTTGAACTCCCTTGGAATTTGATCTTGCAATTGAGAGCTAAAACTTGGCTAAAATATTAAACAATAAAATTAAAACAAATTATAAGCAATGAGAAGAGTACATAAGACTAGTGCAATATGAACAAACTATAGTTGATAACGAATTTTCATACATGTGGACTAATATCCCTGGTCTGCTTCAACATACAAATTGAGTTCAACTTACAATCATATACAATAATACATCTCCTTAATACATTGATTCAACTCCAATGTTACAGGGCTCATAATGATACTGCACCTAGAAATCCTATGAATGTACTCCAAGAAGGCTCTGTGATAGCTCTCACAAAACTATAAATAACGCTACTTTAACTTGTTTACTCAACAAACTCTCAACTAATATAGAGGTTCATCTCTCCTATTACAAATAAGGCTTTGTTTCACTAACTCATGTTAATAATCTAACGGACTCTTTCTCATTTTTCCCACACAAATATGCATACAAATTTCTTCAATATTACATAGGTCTCATTAACTCACTCATGTACATATATGGGTATTACATTTAACTCTTTATAGGGGCAATATGATCATTTGAGCTCTAATCTAAATATGATGCCTAACAATAAGGGCCTTAGTTCACCCATGGGGAAAGCATATCATGTACCTCCTCATGTTTTACATATGGGGTTGCATTAGCAAATAGGTTAACCACCTACCAATATAAGTAAATTGGTTCCTTTTATAATGCTTCCAACAACCACTCTGTATAAGGTTTTCTAAGAGAACCAACAACTCATAAGAAGATTTTGGCTAATATAAATAGCCAAGCCATGTGTGGCATAATGGTTTTATAGGGTGAACCAATAACTGGACATGGAGGTTTTATAATGGAGACAACAATCATGTCCTAGCAGTGTAGAATTTAGTTCACATCCAACTTCTTAAATTAAGGGGATAATACATGAAATTGCTCACACTTTGGATCAAATTTTGAATATGAGCTCTTATATGGGTTTTAACCCCACATTTTTTGCACAGGCAGCAGACAAAGTCTTTAACATACAACCATTTGACTTTACTCTAGCTCATGCTATGTGGCCCCATGACTTTTGGCATTATTATTTGAGAGCTCATTGATTGACCTCTTTCCTCTGTTTCCTCCTGTTAGGTTGTGGATCCTATTTTCATGTGAGAAAGTGTTGAATACTTTACACTAAGAGTATTATTGTACACTTTCCACAGTTTTCTCGTCGGGGTTTGAGGTTGGGCCGGTAGCCCCCGATAGCAGGGGTTCAAGGGCACAGCCCAAGTTTTAGCCCATGGTTTTAATACCCACGATTTTGTAAAATTGCTTAAGCAGTTGTCTATTTATATGGTTTTGTGCATATGGTAGGTTACATTAAAAAATTTACATATGTGTTTTGAATTAGGGTGTGAATTTTGTAGAGTTTGTTGAGCATAGCTCCAAACAGATCTGGGTATTGTATTGAGAGAGCAATGGCTTGTAAAAAATATGAGCAAGTGATTCTTGGTGGACGTATCCCAAATTGGGTGAACCACATTAAATACTATCTCTTTGTGTTGTGTTATTTTATTCTACAACTTATTTGAGATCTGTAATATTTTTTGCGTATTATTTTCTACTGTTATGATTCTGTGAGAGATTATTCTACATATTTTATCCCTTATATCCTAACAATTGGTATCAGAGCCTAGTTTGGTTTGTTGAAGTGTTTGAATCGTAGGGAAAGTTTTATCTTGAGTGGGAGCTATGGAAGATGATGGAAGATCTAGCATTGATAAATTCAACAGGAAGAATTTCAGTCTTTAGAAGATGTTGATGGAAAGATTACCTTTATCAGAAGGATCTTCATATTCTTCTGTCCTAAGAAGGTGAACAAACCATCGAGCATGACAGATGCAGAATGGGATTTACTAGATAGGAAGGAACTTGGGACAATCCAGTTGTGTCTTACATCTTTAGTATTATTTAATGTTTCAAATGAAAAGATTACAAAAGAACTGATTGATGCATTAGGGATGTTGTATGAAAAACCCTCTACCTCTAATAAGATATTTTTAATGAAAAAGTTGTTTAATATGAAGATGGCTGAGAATGGTTTAGTAGTAGATCATCTAAAGGATTTTAATATGGTTTTAAATATGCTAGCTTTGGTTACAATAGAATTTGATGAAGAAGTTAGGGATTTATTAGTTCTATTCTCTTTACCTGTGAGTTGGAATAGCCTGGTAATGGCGTTAAGCAACTTTGACGTTCCAGCTAACTCAAAGTCAAAGTTTGAGGATGTTGTAGGGGTGATTCTATGTGAGGAAATGTGAAGAAAAATCTCTGGTGAATCTTCTACTTAAGGGAATGCTTTGACAGTGGAAACTAGAGGGAGATAGAAGAATAGAGGAAGATCATGGAAAATCAAAGGATCGGGAAATGTAAAAATCTAAAATCAAGATAGTATGTCGGCACTGTGGAAAGTCTTGGGCATGTAAATAAGGACTATTGGGAGCTCCAGGATGAGAATAAACAACAAGAAGAAAATAAGGAGGCAATGTGGCAACGGGTAATGTATATCAAGATGATTTGATTCTTTCTTTGCACAATATTACTGAATCTTGGGTTTTAGATTCGGGGGCTTCTTTCCATGCTACTCCACATAGGGATTATTTTGTTGATTATGTTCAAGGAGATTTTGGGCATGTTTTTCTTGGTGATGATGAGCCTTTCAGCATAGTTGGAAAAGGTTATGTTTAGGTTAAGATGCAGAATGGGAATACTTGGCTATTTAAGGATTCAGACATGTGCCTACATTAAAACAAAAATTGATATTGATAGGGCAGTTGGGAAGTGATGATTATATTGTGATATTTACAACGAACTCTTGGAAGGTTTCCAAGGGTTGCTCTTGTGGTGGCAAGAGGTAAGAAGCTTTAGAACCTTTGATTTAACCACTTATATCACTAATGATTGTAATCTTGTGGCTTTAGAAGTAAATACAACATTGTGGCACTATAGGCTCGGTCATATGAGCCATAAGGGCATGGAGATCATAAAGAAGTATTTTCCTGGAAATACAGAAATAGGTTTGGAGTTCTGTGAGGACTGCATATATGGGAAATAGAAGTGTGTAAGGTTTCTCAAGGTTGTACCTATAAAAAAAGAGAGTAAGTTAGAGCTAGTGAATTCTGATGTATGGGGGCCAACTCAATTATCATCTCTTAGGGATTCAAGTTATTATGTTACTTTTATTGATGATGCAACAAGGAAAGTTTGGGTTTATTGTATTAGAAACAAATCTGATGTATTTGACACTTTTGTTAAATGGAAAGCCTTGGTAGAGAATGAAACATGTCTTAAGCTAAAATGTCTCAGGTCAGAATAATAGAGGGGATTATTGCAACAGTGAATTTGATTATTATTGTTCTAAGAATGGAATCCACAAGAAAAAGATAGTTCCAGGAACTCCTCAGTAGAATGAGGTGTTAGAAAGGATGAACAGAACAATGATGGAACATGCTAGGAGCATGAGGTTACATGTAGGACTACCTCTTTCTTTTTGGGCAGAAGCAGTGAGCAATAGTTGTGTACTTGATAAATAGAGGACCCTTAAGTGCATTTGATGGAGGCATACCTGAGGAGGCTTGAGTATGGTAAGAAAGTTGATTATTCATTTCTTAGAGTCTTTGGATGTGATTTGTTTGTCCATACAGACAAGGATGATAGGACCACGCTAGAGGCTAAATCATAAAAATGTATTTTCATTGGTTATGGTGGTGATGAATTTGGATATAAATGTTGGAGTGTTAAGGACAAGAAAATCATTTTGATCTAAGGATGTGGTCATTTCATGAGAAAGTCATGGTATAAGTCAGTAATTGTTGGAAAAAAGGGAATAATCCAAGAAATAATATGTAGCGGTAAAGGATCTTCCGGATGGAAAAGTGACACATGAATCAGTTCAGGAACCTCCTCAACAGGAACCCCAAACTCCTATATTAAGGACGTCTTCTAGGGTAAGAAGATAACCTAAAAAATTTTCTCCTTCTCTTTATTATTTATTAGAGATCCAGAGAGCTTTAATGAAGAAATGCAAGTAGATTCCAGGAAGAAGTGGGAGCTAGCCATGGATTAGGAGCATCAAGCTCTCATAGAGAACCAGATATGGGATTTGGTGAAGCTACCCAAAGGAAAAAGAGCATTATAGAACAAGTGGGTGTTCAAAGTCAAAGAGGAAGAAGGAGGCAAGAAAATATACAAGGCCCAGTTGGTGGTCAAGGGGTTTGCACAGAAAAAAGGTATAGATTTTGATGAGATTTTTTCTCCTGTCGTAAAAATGACTTCTGTTAGAACCGTTCTAGGAATAGTTACAGCAGAAGACTTGAACTTAGAATAGTTTGATGTAAAGACTACATTTCTCCATGGTGATTTGGAGGAACTATATATGTAGCAACCATAGGGCTATGAGGTCAAAGGTAAAGAGGAGATGGTGTGCAAACTAAAGAAGAGCTTATATGGCTTGAAACAAGCTCCATGTCAATGGTATAAGAAATTTGATAGATTCATGATGGAGCAAGGTAATATTAAATTTCATTCTAACCATTGTGTGTATACAGAGAAATTTTAGGATGGTAGTTATATTATCCTTTATCCGTATGTGGATGACATGTTGATTGCACGTAAAAATATGCAGTGAAATAAAAGTACTCAAGAAGCAGCTAAGTGAATCATTTGCTATGAAAGATTTGGGGGCAGCCAAAAAAATCCTTGGTATGAGGATATCTCAAGAAAGGAAGGAATAAAAGTTGACTTTATCTCAGAGAAGAGTACATTAAGAAGGTCTTGGAGAGGTTTAACATGCAGGATGTGTAAACTGCCCACTAAAAACAACCCACTTGAGACCCAAGAAACAACCTAGGATTAGTTAGGGAAATCGAGCATTGTTTAAAACCAGTCTACAACTGGGTTACAAGACAACAGTTTTCACTAATAGGATCCAAAATAAATTACTAATTCATTAGAAAATAATTTTCTTTTAGTTAAGCACTTATTAGAGGTACATTTAGAGTCCAAAACCAAGGGTTAGAAGGTTCAATTAGGTTCAGAGGGTAATTCCTCACCATACCCACTCTTTGAACAGGGAGCTGGGGAAAAGTTTCAACAGTGATTTTTCTCACACTTAAAGCATTCAAATGTGATTCCCTAAATCATTCCCATTGGATAGGAAATTTCCTCACACCATTGATATAAAGGAAGTCCTCCTAAATCCTCATGATTTGTCAAGTTATGGGCCTAGCGGGCTTGGGGTGGAAAGTTTTCCCCAAGAGCAGGCCTGTGGGCCCAAGGGTGAAAATTTGCCCAAAGGGCGGGTTGGCGGGCCATGGGGAGAATTTAGGAATATTTCCCATGTGGGGTAAAAAAATAACTTTATGCCCGTGCACCTGTGGGTCCGCAAGTCCACAAGGGACACGTGGCACTTTGGGGCAAACCAGTGCGGGGAGAGCGGGGCGGCGAGAGACGTTTGGAAATACATTTCTCACGCGGGGCAAAAAGCCAACATTCCACCTGCAAGTCTACAAGCTGTAAGCGACACGTGGCATCACCTAGAGCCAATGCAAGGAAAGCAAAGTGCCAGGAAGAAGATTTTTCTTAACACCCTAAAGAGCTAATGAGGATAACAAGGACCTGTGCCTCCACCGACACCTCATGATGCCACGTGGCAGCTCTGGATTGGCTGCGGGTCAGTGAAACAATGGGGAAGACATGGAAAATTTTCCCCAAAAATTTTTGAAACACAAAAGGGCAAAAGGGACACTACCCAAAATTGTAGGGTACAGTACCACCAGAACGATGTTACACATGCCCTAATGATGATAGAGGTCGCCTCGCAAGGTGTTCAAATCTAGAAAAGCTCACAAAGTATATGTTAGCATCCCAAATGCTTTATTCATGTTCCTTATGCTTTGTTTATTCCTCTACCCTTCATTTCTTATCTTTTTTCCCTTTAGTGACGAAACCGCCACCCTGGCAGGGCAGCGGTCCTACACGCATCTTCCAGCACGTTCTTCTGATCATGACTCACGTAAATTTTCAACTTTTACCAGCTTTTTTCCACCGCCTTGGCTTGTATTAATGTTTTATGTCCCCTAGAATAGTGTTTTTCCATTGTTTAATGGTAAAAGAGTTCTAATGGGAATCACCTTTGGGTAAATGTGAAATCTATAAATAGCCAGCTTGTTTGATCAAGAAAATGGCCCCTCATAAACTACCCTTCAACTTCTCATTTTCCATTGTTTAGTCTGTCAATTTCTTGTTTAGAGCTCATTTTTTTTTCATGTTTGCATCCATGCTAGTTTTTATCTTTACTTTAAAGAATTCATTCGATCTTATTGCTTCAGTCTTGTGTATTGTTGTCCATACAAATTAAGTTTAGAGAAGAATAGTTTCAATTATAGATTGCATCCATTAGAGTTGCAGGTTTTGTTCTTCATGAAACGTAGATTCTAGAATCTCTTGGTACACTTGCATTATATTCCCACAATAAATCCTGCTAGGAATTGCATATGCCAAGCTCTGTCTCTTGCGATGTCCCTCTCCTACTCACATTATATTCGGTCTATATCCAAAGCTGCCATTGTTCAAATACCTTCTTTTATTGATGCTAGCATATACACGCTCTTATGGATTCACGTGAACATGAAGGAATGAGGAGATCATTCTGAGGGGACAAAGTCATACACTACTGGATTCACCACTGTTATGTAAATTCCAGGTTTTATCTTTCAAAGTTCTAGTTAAAATATATCAAATAGAGTAGTGAAACATTTCATTTCCAGGTTAAAGTTTCATTCACGATATTGCCTGGGAAGCTATGGGGATTGATAGTTTCTGAGAAACTATGATTCATTCCTCACTTATGAGGTAGGATCAAGAATCTTTCAGTTAAGTTAATTAGCTATCTAGTTATTTAGGATAAAACTCACAACTGCACAGGAAAGTAGCTACACCGGGCTAACTTGTTTGTTTTAATTTTGTTATTAGATTAGTTGTCATTTTCTGAATATATTAAATTAGCTGCTTATTTCAATTCCATTCAAAATCTTATCAAAAATACAAAATAGAAGAGTGTATATATATATATATATATGTATATGGATATATATATATTGTAGATATATCTCGCATAGTTAGTTTATTTCATTTCAGTTATGCTTATATTGATCTTATATGACAATCACGGCACCTAGGGAGCCCAAGGAATACGTTTTTGAGTCAATCGTGCCTCAACCAAATATTGTTGTAGCAATAACTGACATAGACCAAAATATCATAATTCAGGTCTTCCGAACAAAAACAAACTTACAAGAAATTAGCTCACAGTTAAGAGGATTAAACATAGAAGATGACAAAGCACACATGTTCTGGTCAACTCAAATAAATTAAAGATTGCCTTAATAGATATCTGTATGACTGTAGAAGGACCTGAAAGAGAGAAAACATTCAGTTGTGATCCACTAGTCCCACAGCCAGACACAGTAGACCTCCTCGTTGATATAGACACTAGCTCACGTATCCAAGTTACCAGAACACCTGTTAGATACTCCGAGAAAATAGTGTAACTTCTAGTTCTAAACGTAGAGGCCGAAAAGGCATACGATTATTGGATACTTGAGATCAGAAGAAGGGATTAATTCTTCACGTGACCATAGGAGGTCCACAATAATCATAAACTTATGGTTGTGATCCAAAGTTCCCGCAACCCAAGGAGCTTGCAAATCAATCCAATGTTCATGCTGGTTTGCGAACATTAGTGTTTAGATCCTCTCCACTCCCACCAGACATTATCATACAACTATCATTATTAAACATAGTAGCTAATCAAGCTAAAGGTTTCTGGACTAAACCAGAGAATCATCCATAGAGCACCAAAAGGTCCATTACACATTTAACCATCCATTTTCATGACCTTGTCGGGAGACATATATGAAGCACCCATAGGCTATCTTCCACGTATTCCACAACCCATAGATCGGATAACGGCAGAGCTCGATATTGATTGAAGCCTTCAAGAAGCTTATCCTCACTAAACGATCTATCACACCAGTTCAGGTTAGGAGGGCCTTCTTTGCTTTATATTTTTAGATCCCGCCATTACGTGTTGAAGACATAAGATTACCTAACTAGCTTATCTGCATCTCGCATATATTCCAAACCACCGGCTGTCTCGGCACGACCTCGAGAGGTCAGGTATGGGGAAATTTACTTACCAATTATCATCCTCACATGTCAATTTTTTGTCGTACAGGGACCCACTCCTCCATCGATTCCTCATGACGCCACATAGCATCACCTAATTGGTCACGGTCCGACGGGGAAAATTTGGAAATTTTTCCCAAAAAATTTCCAGGAGCACTAAGTTAAAAGGAGATCCATCCCACCGCTGACACCTCATTATGCCACATGGCAGCCTCTTATTGGCTATGGGCCAGTGGGGGTGGCAGGGAAAATTTGGAAATTTTTCCCAAAAAAAATCTTCCTAAGTGTTTAAGGGAAAAATTCGAGCCACGGGCCCGCTAAGGAAATTTTTCCCAAAATTTGACACCAAGGAAGAAAAACTTCATAAGGCCATAACTTTTGATAGAGAGCTCAGTTTTGGGAAAATGAGGACTTTCTGGAAATATCTCAATGTCATCTATGTAAAAATATTATTAATTTTTTATTTTGATATAAATTATGGGGTCAATTTTAAGAAAATGTCCTGCAGGATTTTACAGTGTGAACTGGTAAATTTTAACTTTTGAGATTTATCCAATTTGATTTTCTTCCTCTCTCAATCATGTCAAATAGACATGGGGAAATGTTCTTAGATGGATTTAGGATAATTTTGTGAGGTATATCTATTTGATTGATTCCAATTCAAAAAAATTCAATTTTGACAGCAAAACAATTGTAAAACGGTTGAGCCCAATTTGGCTAAGTTTTGAAATATTTCCTTTAAGTGTTTTTGTCTAATTGAATTCATTTAGGGCCTAATACTTCAATTTAATCATTAAATTTGTTATTTTATTGTTTTAGGTTCAAACTGTGCATTTTTTTTGTTTTGATAATTGCCAGTTTTAAATTACAAAAAATGGGGATCAAATTTTAAAGGGTCTAATTGCCACTTCCTTCTTCCAAGTATTTAAAATACGTTCCAATTCCAATCTAACACATTAGTTTATTTTATCAATCTATTCAAGACCAAAATACATTCCTGATTTCAAAATTGAAATGATCAAATTCAATACAACAATGCAATTTGAGAAAAGTATTGCAACACTTTATTGATTCCAAAATGCAACATTACAACCTTCTTCTTTTATTCCTTCAAAAACATATATTATATACATAACAGAATGATACATTTTCCTCTCACGTGTTTCATTTTACCACTTTTCAACCAGGGATTTCATAGTGAATGCTAAACATAGATTTCCAATGGAATAAAAATATATGGACAAGACAAAACCACTTTCGTTAATTTAAATGAACTCTTACAAATTTCTTTCCCTTTGGTTTCAAAATGTAACATACAAAAAAACATGTATCATTCTTCCACATTCTTTCCAAAACAAAATAGATAGTATGGCTCTTTTACATTTCAAATTTCCACTTGCAATCAGTACAACATCTTTCAATTACAACCATTTACAATTTCATTCACTTCAAGTGGGAAAGGTTACAATGAGATTTTATTTCACAAGGGACTATCAAATTGTCCTTTCTCAGCTCTAAAACAACAACATGCATTCTTCACATTCTTCCAATTTGATCACAACAGGAGTAGGGGAAAGGCAATGCTCTCCACCCAACCAAGACATCCAATGAAGAGGAGAATCCATCCTTCTTCATTGGCCCCTGAGCCCTAACCACAAAGAAATAAAATATCTGACCCAACTCATGGCAACAACAAGCTTCCACAAAACATACACATAGTATTTTCATAAAGAAACACAGTCCTAAACAAAATGTAGTTTACAACCATATTAAAACATGACAAACAATACAAAGGCTTCATCAAGCAAGCCAAAGGAGCAAGAAGCTATGGGGGATGTTGCTTATACCTCCGAAGGGGGAAAATGGGTATTACCACCTGAGTACAACCCACTAAATATATATATATATATATATGAATATCATTTCAAACCCTGTCATGCCTTTATGCCTCCCCCAAGTACCCCTTATTCCTCACATTTTCTTATGTCTCCCCAACCTCTTATGGAACCCCATAACGAGTAAAGAAATGCAAGCTATTTCTTTTTAAGGTAGAACCCAAATCCCAACTCCCTCTACCCTTATACCTCCATAAAACCACTTGTGCCTCCCACAAAATTACCCCATAGTCTTCTCCTACATCGTTCCTAGGCCATCTACCCAACAGCCCACAATATATACCAAAACATTCACACAAGAACATTTACATATATACAAGAAGAGCATTTCAAGAGCCAAGATCCTACCTCTCCATGATAGAATCATTCCAAGTTCCAAAACATAAAGCTTTATCCCAATACAAGCAATCCAAAACAGCCAAGCACAAGCATGCAACAATCTTCCAAAACTTCTCCAAGCAAGAGCTCCCAAAACAGCAAGAAAAATTCACCCAAAATGAAGTCCCCCAAAAGTGAAGCAACCCAAAACAAGGCAAGAAATTCTAATTTTATAGAAGAGGGAAGAGAAGAGGATGAGGTGGATCTATGTTGGATGCCACATCACACATCCTCAACACCAACCCCAAAAGTCAACTTCATTCTCCAAAGTATAATAAATAAGTGGGTGAATAATATGACAAATTTACTTACACACTTAAACAAGCCCATACACCATAAGGACTGAAATTAAATTATGTAAGAAAAGTGCAATTACAACATTCAACTTGACTTGTAAAAATGCATAAAAAGGTCTAAGTTTAACCCTCCAACCATAGGCAAGGTTGGTATGTAAATTTAAGAGGTATGGGACAAGTTTAACTTGCCCCACAAGCCTCCAAGGACAAATTCAAGTTTCCAAGAAGGTGGAGTGTTTCACACTCAAAAGTTAACTTACACATCACTTACAAGGTCACTTACACATTCTTACAACGCTTTAAAACATGGCCAACAACTCTATTAATTATATTCTTATGACATCTTTTAATTAATTAACTAAACAATATGATTACTCACAATATTAACACCACATTAAATAAATAATGAAAATGGTAAGTGCACCACATAAAACACATGCAAAACTTAAACAAAAGGGACCAAATAAAAGAAAAACATAAAATCCCTTGGTCACATTTAAAGGTGATCCCCCCATGGGAAATCCCTAACACAAACAACACACACAAACAAATACAGTTGCCATGGTGACCTTGTTGAATTCATCTAGAATTCCAAAGTGGTTGGTCTCTAATCCCCCGATGTTTGTTGTGATATTTTTAACTTGCAAAAATACAAATAACTCCTTTGGCCTCATGGCCATATCAGAACATCCAAATGAATATAAATATAATTTAAAATTCCAAAATCATCTAGATATATGAATCACAACACATCAACGCAATCTAACAATTATCATTAACAACTATATCATCATCAATTTTAATCTAATTTTCATTTTCTAGGTCTAATGAAAATATCCAATTATTACAAGTCTGAATGACATCCATAATATAACCATGTCAATCAATATATCAACATCAATATATAAAAGTGTCTCTAATAATCCTCATGCATTGTATAAGAATCAAAGTCAACAATAATCCATGACCAAATATCTAACATTATACTGAATCAAAACTATAATAATGTCCATAATATAGTCAACCGTGTCATGATTATTATTAAAAGGAGTCAAAGGGAAGTGGGCACTACAAGGCACTACATCCCCCTCCCCTTCAACTCGACTTCCTCCTGGAAGTCACTGGAACAAATGTGGAAACTTAACTCGTAACAAAGTAGCATCCTCCCATGTAGCTACAGTCTCATCATATCTATCCCGCTACACCCGAACCTGATCAACCTCTCTACATCGAAGGCCCAGGGTCCTGCGATCTAAGATGCAAATAGGTTCCACCATCACCTATCCCTGATCCTGCACCTGAAATGATATCCAATCTAACACATGAGAATGATCTATAACATATCTCCCAAGAACTGAAACATGAAACACATCATGTCCATGAGACAAGCTAGGTGGCAACGCTAGATGGTAGGCCAAATGGCCGATACGCTCCAAGATCTCAAAAGGACCCATGAATCTAGGAGCTAATTTAAAGCCTTTTCCATAACGGATAGGACTCTTTTGTGGCCTGACACGAAGGAACACCTTCATGCCCACATCAAAACTATGGTTGGTCCTATGCTGATCTATGTACTTCTTTTACCTATCATGTGCCTCATGTAGTCTCTGTCTGATCAAAATCACCTATTGCTTCATGTCTTACAACAAAGCTGGTCCAAGAGAAACCATGTCCTCTAGCCTGTCCCAGCTAAGAGGTTCTATATGTGTAGGAAAAATCTGCTAAGTACATGTACTCCTCCCATCTAGACTACTGATCCATCACATACATCCTGAGCATGTCCTCTAAAATCACATTCACCCACTCAGTCTTTCCATCTATCGGGGTGATATACTGTGCTGAAATTAATCTTCATCCCAAGGGCATGCTGCATGGTAGTCCAAAAATGGGAAGTGTACAAAGGATCACGGTCACTTATGATCTTCTGTGGAATCCCATGCAACTTGAAAATCACATCCAAATATACCCGTGCCACTATAGTAGCTGTATAAGTGGTCTTCACCAGAGAAAAGTGAGCTACTTTTGTCAATTTGTCAACCGTGACCATGATGGTTTCGTGGTGATATCTCAACATCGGTAGTCCAACAATGAAATCGATGGAAATGGTGTCCCATTTCCACTTCAGTATAGCATGAGGAAAGAGAAGGCCAACTAGATGCTAATGCTTGGCCTTCACTTTCTGGCACTCTAAACATCATGACACGAACTAGGCCACGTCTCTACGAAGTCCTCTCCAATGATACAACTATCTCAAGGTGGTGTGCATCTTCTTCACCCCGAGATGGGCTGAATAGGGTGCACGATGTGCCTCTACGAAGATGTCCTACCTCAATCCTCCCTCTCTGGGAACATAAATCCAACCTTTGTGCCTGAGAAGACCATCTGCCTCTAAGGAAAAACCATCAAAATTCCCCTTGAGGGGTCTCTGAGACTCGATCTTCTACTCAAACTGTAATGTAGAAGCTGTCAAGAGGAAGCTGCTGAAGAATTCTGCTCCACAAATATGTTCTCACTGAGGTGGCCATAGCCACATGTATTTGTCTACTAAGATCATTTTTACCACATTCTCCTTCCCCTTCACATGTTTTATCTCCATATCATACTAAAAAAGTAACTCCATCTAACACCATTGACAAGCGTTGAGATTGGGCTATGTGAAGAGATGGTGAAGACTCAAGTGATCTGTCCTGAGTGTGAATCTCTGACCAAGAAGAAAGTGTCTCCATCAAACCAAGGCATGCATAACTACTGCAAGCTCAAGATCATGAGTCATATAATTGAGCTCATAATCCTTGATTTTACGAGACTCAAAAGCCACTACTCTACCATCATGTATCAACACACCTCCAAGCCATGCTAATGATGCATTCATGCAAACAAAAAACTCACCCTGTGGATCTAGCACTACAAGAATAGGTGTTGTAGTGAGGCATTCCTTTAGTGTACTAAAGGCCTACTCACACCTGTCTGACCAAACAAACTTATTCCCTTTCCTCTGTAGGGAAGTGATGGGTGTGCAATCCAAGAGAAGTCCTGAACAAATTTTTGGTAGTAACCTGTTAATCCCATGAAGTTGTGCACCTCAGTCATAGTAGTGGGTGCTGGCCAATCCATAATAGCTCTAATCTTGGAAGGATTGATGGAGATACCTTCCTCAGAAATGATATGGTGTAAATATTGCACCTCCATCTAAAATAATGCACACTTCTCCAAGTTCCCAAAAAAAAATTCTCCCGAAGACACTGAAGAACCTGGAAAAGGTTCCCCTCGTGCTCCTCATGCATACGTGATTAAATTAGAATGTCATTAAGGAAGATGAGCATGAATTGATCTAAGAAGTTCCTAAATAACCCATTCATCAAACTCATAAACACTGCGGGGATATTAGTCAAACCAAAAGGCACCACTGTGAACTCATAGTGGCCATATTTCATACGGAAGGCGGTCTTATGAATGTCTTCCTCTGAAATCCTTAGCTAATGGTAACCTGACTTAAGTCAATCTTAGAGAAAATCATGGCTCCTTTCATCTGATCAAGCAAATCATCAATGCATGGAAGGGGATAATGATTCTCGATCGTTACCTTGTTTAGTTGGCAGTAATCAATACACAACCGCAAGGATCCATCTTTTTTCTTCACAAAAATCACTGGTGCACCCCAAGGTGATATACTTGGATGGATAAGGCCTTTCTCCAAAAGGCCCTCAAGTTGTAACTTGAGCTCACAGATCTATGGGGCGGTCATCCGATAAGGTGCTCATGAGATAGGCTCCACTCCCGAAACTAGGTCTATATGAAAATCAATCTCACGTGATGGTGGTAACCCCGGTAGCTCCCCTAGAAAGACATTTGAAAACTCTCTAAAAATGGGGTAATCATCTAGTGATGGTCCACTAGACCCATCCTTTGATTTTTCATTGAATGTAACAGCATACATCTGATAACCCCGTCGCACACACCACTTAAGCTGCATAGCAGAGATGGTGCAAATAGAAACAGGTCTTCTGACCCCTGAAATCACTGACTCAACTCCCAAATCATCTACACCAAATATAATCTTGTGGTAACAATCCACTCTGTCCTTGTGTGCAGAAAACCAATCCATACCCAAGATGACTCCATATGAGCTCATAGGAAGGATACGGAGATCCGAGGTAGTGGTGAAAGGTCCCAAATCCACCACACACTCCTTAACTAAGGATTATACATAGAGATCTTGGCTCCAGAAGCCATCTCAACATCCCAACTATGACCCTACCTAACTACCACTAGCCTACATTTCTCTACTAAAGATGGTGCAATGAAAGAATCAGAAGAACCAGAATCAAACAAGATGGAGGTAGGAATACCACCAATGCTACCTGTAGTCTCAATAACTATACTCTGATGCTCTACCTGGTGGTTCTCTACTGCTGTATACATCCTATGACTTTGCCCCATATCACCAACAATAGGCTCTGAGATCTTTGTCTTACCCTTGTTGTTAGGGTTCTGTGGGTAGTCTCTCCAAAAATGTCCAGTAACACCACAACTAAAACAACCGCCTGATCCTCTCCCCTGTGTAGTAGGTCTAGTTGGTACTTTAGAGGTCTGTGGTGTGGATCATGATGATCCAGTTACAGTCTACTAAGGTCTTTGTTGGCAAGCTCCTGCTGAGTGAGCTCTTTGGGCACCCTGTGTCCCTGATGGGACCCCTAGGAGGAGGCCCCATACTCCATCCTCTCTATGCATCAAACCTCTGTGGAGGTGTATAAGGTGGGTGGGACTACTGCTGCTATGGTCTAAAAGATGACTATGTTAAACCCTATCCACCATGAGGAAGAGGTACTGACCCCCTCGATCTGCTATCCTGCATCTACTGTATGTTACTCTAGACTCGGTCTCTAGCCTACTAGGTCTTTCCTCGAGTCTCCTCTGCTATATAGGCCTTCTCGACGGCCTCAGCTAATGTCTGTGGAAAATGGATCCATACTACACCTCGAATGTCTAGATTCATGCCCTAGATGAACCTGTGGATCTGCACCTGCTCATCCTGCATGTAACCAACATACTGGAGTAGATCTAGAAATCTACTCTCATACTCAGCCACTCTAAGAGATGCTTGTCAGAGGTCATGGAACTCATCTATCCACTGCTGTATGAACCTCTGTGACAAATATTTGTTCCTAAAATGCTCCTCAAAGAGCTCCCAAGTAATTGTCTCATAATCAACATGGAGCTTCTGCTCCTCTGTCCTCCACCAGACACCAACTCCATCCCTCAGTAGATGGATTGCAACACAAGATTTCATGTTGCTAGAATAAGGATAGAGCTTGAAGCATCCACTCAAGCTCACCAGCCATGCCTCTACCTAAAATCCACTTATGTCACCAGAATAATGTGATGGTTGAAGCTTCAAGATCTCCTCGAATGTGATCTGCAGCTGTGGGCTGGCGGCCTCTAGGTCTCTCTGCATGCTCATCCCTAAGCCTAGCACTCCAAGACCTCTCTCTATGTCCTAAAACTTGGTCACCATGTCCCCTCTATGGTGACTCTGCCCTGACTGACTCTGCATGGGAGTTCTCTCCTCCATGCTCCTCACTGGGTCGAGGAGATACCTGACCCTCAATGGAAGGGACTCTGTCATGTCTAGCTTCATGTCCTCCTACTGATCCTCTATGTAGAGTGGCATTAACATCCTGAAGAGTCTACAAAATCTGGGGTAGGATGACTATTACAGCATGATCTAGTGGTGGTAAGTTTGGGTCTATGTGAAACGAACCCTCTTCCCATCTACACCTCCTGCATAGACCAAGGTGAGAGTTAGTTCATCTTTCTAAGTTTTATTCAATTTCCATGTTTACTAAAATATGTAATTTCTAACTAAGTTGCTTTCTAGATTTAAAAGTGTGATAGGTTTAAGTTTCATGTCTCAAGTTTTCTAGTGTGCCCAATGGCCCAATATTTTGAACCATTGCTCTGATACCAAGTGTAACGCCCGCTAAAAACAACCCACTTAAGACCTAAGAAACAACCTAGGATTAGTTAGGAAAAATGGGGAAAATTGTTTTTTTGTTTAAAAGAGTCTACAACCAGGTTACAAGACAACAGTTGTCACTAACAGGCTCTAGAACAATTCTAATCTATTAGAAAATATTTTTCTTTTATTAACAATTATTAGAGGTCATAAGGTCCAAAATTTAGGGTTAGAAGGTTCAATTAGGTTCAGAGGGTAATTCCTCACCATACCCACTCTCTAACAAGCTTAAAGTTTCAACTTGATTTTCTCACACTTAATATATTCAAAAATTTCCTAAATCATTCCCATTGGATAGGAAATTTCCTCACCTTTCCATTGATATAAATAAGTCCTCCTAACTTCCTCATATTTCTCAAGTTATGGGCGGCAGGCCTTGGGTGAAAATTTTCCCCAAGAGTGGGCCTGCAGGCTCAGGGGTGAAAATTTGCCCAAAGGGTGGGTTAGTAGGGCCGTGGGGAGACTTTAGAAACATTTCCCATGTGGGGCGAAAAAAAACTTTATGCTCGTGCACCCGTAGGTCTACAATTCCACAAGGGACATGTGGCGCTTCTCAAACTAGCGCGAGGAAAAGCAGGGCGACGGGAGACATTTGGAAAAATTTCCCGCGTGGGGAAAAAAACCAACATTGTGCCCGCAAGTCCCGCAAGTCCGCAAGGGACACATGGCATCACCTAAGCTAATGTGGGGAAAGTGGAGTGGCGATAAGAAATTTTGCTTAATGCCCTGAAGGGCTAAGAGGATAACAAGGACCCGTGCCTCCGCCAACACCTCGCGATGCCACGTGGTAGCTCTGGATTGGCTGCGGGTCAATGGAATAGTGGGGAAGACATGGAAAATTTTCTCAAAATTTTTTAAAACAAAAAATGCAAAAAGGACCCACTCCTCCACCAATGCCTTGTGACGCCACATGGCATCACCTAATTGGTCGCGGGCCGACGGGGAAAATTTGGAAATTTTTCCCAAAACTTTCCGGGAGAGCTAAGTTAAAAGGAGATCCATCCCACCAACACCTCATGGTGCCACATGGTAGCCTCTGATTATCTATGGGCCGGCAAGGTGGTGGGGAAAATTTGGAAAATTTTCCCAAAAAAAATTTTCCTAAGTGTTTAAGGGAAAAATTTGGGTCATGGGCCCACCAAGGAAATTTTTCCCAAAAACGCCAAGGAAGAAAAAAATTCAGAAGGCCATAACTTTTGATAGAGAGCTCATTTTTGGGAAAACAAGGACTTTATGGAAATATCTCGACGTCCTCTTTGCACAGAGATCATTAATTTTTTTTTTTATAAAGTTTAAGGGGTCAATTTCAAGAAAATGGGCTGCAGGCTTTTATAGTGCGAACTGGTAAATTTTAACTTGTGAGATTTATCCAATTTGATCTTCTTCCTCTCTCAATCATGTCAAATAGACATGGGGACATGTTCTTAGATGGATTTAGGATAATTTTTTTAGGTAGATCTATTTGATTGAATTCCAATTCAAAAATTTACCATTTTGACAGCAAAACAATTATAAAACGGTTGAGCCCAATTTGGCTAAGTTTTGAAATCTTTCCTTTAAGTTTTTTTGTCTAATTAAATTCTTTTAGTGTGCCTACTACTTCAATTTAATCATTTAATTTGTTATTTTATTGTTGCAGGTTTGAACTGTGCATTTTTTTTGTTTAGATAATTGCCAGTTTTAAATTACAAAAAACAGGGATCAAATTTTAAAGGGTTTAATTGCCACTTCCTTCTTCCAAGTATTTAAAATACGTTCCAATTCCAATCTAACACATTAGTTGATTTAATCAAACTATTCAAGACCAAAATGCATTCCTGATTTCAAATTTTTCACATTCCAAAAAGACAAAATACTATATTTTTCTCACACGCATTTCTTCCTTTCAAACAGAGATTTCAATACATTGAAATGATCAAATTCAATACAATAATGCAATTTGAGAAAAGTATTGCAATCCTTTATTGATTCCAAAATGTAACATTACAACCTTTCTTCTTTTATTCCTTCCAAAACATATAATATATATATAACAGAATGATACATTTTCCTCTCACGTGTTTCACTTTACCACTTTTCAACCAGGGATTTCATAGTGAATGCTAAACATAGATTTCCAATGGAATAACAACATATGGAAAAGACAAAACCACTTCCATTAATTTAAATGAACTCTTACAACTTCCTTTCCCTTTGGTTTCAAAATGCAACATACAAAAAAACACGTATCATTCTTCCACATTCTTTCCAAAACAAAATACAGAGTATAACTCTTTTACATTTCAAATTTCCACTTGCAATCAGTACAACATCTTTCCATTACAACCATTTACAAGTTTCATCCACTTCAAGTGGGAAAGGTTATAATGAGATTTCATTTCACAAGGGACTGTCAAACTTTCTTTTCTTAGCTCCAGAACAGCAACATGCATTCTTCACATTCTTCCAATTTGATCACAATAGGAGTAGGGGAAAGGCAACGCTCTCCACCCAACCAAGACATCCAATGAAGAGGAGAATCCATCCTTCTTCATTGGCCCCTGAGCCCCAACCACAAAGCAATAAAAGATGTGATCCAACTCATGGCAAACAACAGGCTTCCACAAAACATACACACAACATTTTCATAAAGAAACACAATCCCAAACAAAATGTAGTTTACAACCACATTAAAACATGAAAACAATACAAAGGCTTCATCAAGCAAGCCAAAGGAGCAAGAAGCTATGGGGGATGCTGCGTATGCCTCCCAAGGGGGAAATGGGTATCACCACTTGAGTACAACCCACCAAATATATATATATATGAATATCATTTCAAACCTTGTCATGCCCTTATGCCTCCCCCAAGTACCCCTTATTCCTCACATTTTCTTATGTCTCCCCAACCTCTTATGGAACCCCATAACGAGTAAAGAAATGCAAGCTATTTCTTTGTAAGGTGGAACCCAAATCCCAACTCCCTCCACCATTATACCTCCCTAAAACCACTTGTGCCTCCCACAAAATAACCCCATAGTCTTCTCCTACACCATTCCTAGGCCATCTACCCAACAACCCACAATATATACCAAAACATTCACACAAGAACATTTACATATATACAAGAAGAGCATTTCAAGAGCCAAGCTCTTACCTCTCCATGATGGAGTTGTTCCAAGTTCCAAAACATCAAGCTTTATCCCAATGCAAGCAATCCAAAACAACCAAGCACAAGCATGCAACAATCTTCCAAAAACTTCTCCAAGCAAGAGCTCCTAAAACAGAAAGAAAATTCACCCAAAATGAAGTCTCCAAAAGTGAAGCAACCCAAAACAAGGCAAACAATTCCAATTTTATAGAAGAGGGAAGAGAAGAGGATGAGGTGGATCCATGTAGGATGCCACATCACACATCCTCAACCCCAACCCCCAAAAGTCAACTTCATTCTCCAATGCATAATAAATAAGTGGGTGAATAATATGACAGATTTACTTACACACTCAAACAAGCCCATACCCCATAAGGACTTAAATTAAATTATGTAAGAAAAGTGCAATTACAACATTCAACTTGACTTGTAAAAATGCATAAAAAGGTCTAAATTTAACCCTCCAACCATAGGCAAGGTTGGTATGTAAATTTAAGAGGTATGGGACAAGTTTAACTTGTCCCACAAGCCTCCAAAATCAACCTCCAAGGACAAATTCATAATTTCCAAGAAGGTGGAGTGTTTCACACTCAAAAGTTAACTTACACATCACTTACAAGGTCACTTACACATTCTTACAACACTTTAAAACATGGCCAACAACTCTATTAATTACATTCTTATGACATCTTTTAATTAATTAACTAAACAATATGATTACTCACAATATTAACACCACATTAAATAAATAATGAAAGGAGTAAGTGCACCACATAAAACACATGCAAAAATTAAACAAAAGGGACCAAATAAAAGAAAAACATAAAATCCCTTGGTCACATTTAAAGGTGATCCCCCCATGGGAATCCCTAACACAAACAACACACACAAACAAATACAGTTGCCATGGTGACCTTGTTGAATTCATCTAGAATTCCAATGTGGTTGGTCTCCAATCCCCCAATGTTTGTTGTGATATTTTTAACCTGCAAAACACAAATACCTCCTTCAGCCTCGTGGCCATATCAGAACATCCAAATGAATATAAATATAATTTAAATTTCCAAAATCATCTAGATATATGAATCACAACAACATCAAACGCAATCTAACAATGTCATTACAGTTTTAACAACTATATCATCATCAATTTTAATCTAATTTTCTATTTCTAGGGTCTAATCAAAATATCCAAATTATTACAAGTCTAGACAACATCCATCATATAACCATGTCAAACAGTATATCAACATCAATATATAAAAGTGTCTCTAATAATCATCATGCATCATATAAGAATCAAGGTCAACAATAATCCATGACCAAATATCTAACATCATACTGAATCAAAACTATAATAATTTCCATAATATAGTCAACAGTGTCATGATTAGTATCAACAAGTTATCAAAGGAGTAGTTTCCAAAGATAGATTAGGAGAGAAACCACATGGCCAAGGTACCTTACTCATCAGAGGTTAGCAGTTTAATGTATGCCATGGTGTACACCAGGCTTGATATTTCCCATGCAGTGGGAGCGGTGAGTAGATTTATGAGTGATCCAAGTAGAGATCACTGGTAGGAAGTAAAGTGGATCCTTCGGTATTTGAGAGGGACCATGGGGATATTTTTGTGCTACAGTAGATTAGACACCACCTTTTGTGGTTATGTAGATTCAGATATGGCTAGAGATGTAGACAAAAGGAGGAGCACGACAAGTTATTTTTACACTGTAGGTGAGACAGCAGTGAGCTGGATTTCACAACTACAGAAGATGATGGCTTTATCAAACATAGAGGATGAGTATGTTGTTTCCACAGAGGCAAGAAAAGAAATGATTTGGTTACAACAATTACTTGATGAGTTGGGGCATAATCAGGAGGAAGGAAAGTTGTATAGTGATAGTCAGAGTGTTATACACCTAGCTAATAACTCTGCTTTCCACTCTAGGATGAAGCATATATAGTTAAGGTACCATTTCATCAAGACAACTTTGGAGGAAGAGAAGTTGAAGCTGGAGAATATTTATACTAGTCAGAATCTTGCAGACATGATGACCAAGGTGGTCACAAGGGAAAAACTGAAGTTGTGTTCATCTTTGGTTGGTCTTCACAGAAACTAGTGAAGGGTTAAGAAGCTTGCTCAAAGGAAAACTAGTCTCCAAGTGGGAGATTGTTAGGTTGTGGAGCCTATTTTCATGTGAGAAAGTGTTGAAGATTGTACACTAAGAGTACTGTACACTTTCTAGAGTTATCTTGTTGGGGTTCAAGGCCGGGTTGGGCCCTAAGTAGGGGTCCGAGGGTGTAGCCCCCGAGAAAAATGTGCCCGATATACCGGGGAAACATGATTTTCTCATATGGGTAGGATTTTGACCCATAGGTTTATGGGATGGTTTTGGCCCATGGTTTTGATACCCACGGTTTTGTAAAAAATGCTTAAGCAGTTTTCTATTTATATGGTTTTTTTGCATATGGTAGGTTACATAAAAAAACATTGCATATGTGTTTGTAATTCATGTGTGAATTCTATAGAGTTTTTTTAGCATAGCTCCAAATAGATTTGGGTATTATATTGAGAGAGTGGTGGCTTGTAATAAAATATAAGCAAGTGATTCTTAGTGGACGTATCCCAAATTGGGTGAACCATGTTAAATATTGTCTCTTTGTGTTGTGTTATTTTATTTTGTAATTTTATTTGAGATCTGTAATATTTTCTGCATATTAGTTTCTACTGTTACGATTCTGTGATGGATTTTTCCACATATTTTATCCCTTAAATCCTAACACCTCCTTCCTCCATTATCTTATTCTTAACTCAGAAAAATTTCCTTTTTGAAGCTTAGTTTGAAAACACCCCCTCAATTGAACCTTATAAAGCTTGAAAAACTCATTGTTAAGTTTAAAACAATTATCGTTTCCGATCAGATAAGATCGGTGTCGATTCACAGAATAGTTTTCAATCCAAAAACAGAATCAATGACAATTCACATAATCAGTATCGATCCAGAAACATAATTGTTGATGATTCAAAATCACTTTCAACAGGCATAATTTATGTTGATTTATGACCAGGCTCATTGGCGATATAAAAAATTATTGGTGATTGTTGCGATTGTTGGTGATTCTTGCGTGTTGAGCACAAACTTCAGAAAATGGCAATGGAAGCTCCAAAAATCTTGAATGTGTATCCTAAAGGAAAAGGTTTTGTCCTGTAAGGAATCTCATAGCTCGATATAACCTACTCTGATATAAAATGAGCTGAAATTGAGATCTTATCTAATCTAAAATAACAACAATTATATGAAATAATAGAATAATGAAGATACAAAAATTTACTAAGCACAAATTATATAGTAAACACTCTTATTACATTTTCAATATGTTTGGAGCTATTACATGGTGAGTGATCTTACAATATATAGGAAAATTATCTCCTTAATACAAGGATTCAACTCCAATCTTTAATCCCACAATATACTCACCTATCTCTCCTAGAATCACTCCCAAATCCAAAAATCTCTCACACAACTCTAAATTGCTACATGAGTTGTTTATTCAACAAAATCATGACTAATATAATTCAACCTATATTGTTAATAATTAGTTTTTTGATAACTCATATTAATAATCTAACACTATTTTATTTTTCCCACACAAATATGATATTCATATCACAATATTAACATCTCACTAACTCACTAATGTAATTTATAAATATTACATTTAACCCTTACAAATAATCATGTGAGCACTAATCCAAATATATTCCTAATAGACTCTCACACCCTTGTGAGTAAAAATATTTATGCATCAGTTGTTGAAAAATTGTCCCGAGTTAGGATCCATATCATGGATACAAGATATGGAATGCTTGAAGATGCCATCTTCGAAAATTGACTCTTGTGGGGAAAAATTATTTTGATATTTTGAATGAGTATACAATTGTGTTCAGAGACTAGAGTTCCCTCCACTCATTGAGAATTCATCATCAGAAGAACTCATTGTCTCCTTTCAGGAGTTGGTCAAGAAAGAGGTAGGTGATCCTCTTTCCTTCAATGAAGACACCTTAAAGTACCTTTCTAGCATCAGAGAGGATTTATTTCTAACATTTCACAAGATCACAAAGAATGGTCTAATAAGTGTAATGATATCAGTAATGTTTCAAATATATGGATCAAAGTGTTGAGTTGTATTTGCATTCTATAAGAAGATAAGGTAGAACCTACGGTGTCTTGGTTCAGTCAGGAATTTAAGGGATAAGAACCTATTCTAGGAACTATCCCTCAGAGATCATGATCAGAAAGTTCTCCATCATACACGGCTTCATCTTCAGGATTTGATCAACTCCCTTCTTCTTCTCCCTCTTTCTTCTCTCCCCTTTAATAATCCTTCATTGTGTATGATCATGGTATTTTTTTCTTATACACTTAAGTGGATCTCTAATGTTTCATTGTCAAAGTTTGTTTTGATTTATAAAAATGGTACTTATTTCCTCACTTCCTAAGAAGATGTAATGTCAAAAGTGGAATATGAACATGAAAGGGAATGTTGGGGTAGATGAAAGAAAAATTTGTAATGTTAGAAATTGGAATGGCTTATCCATTCCAAAAGGGATCTGGAAAGTTATTTTTTTGTATCAATTGTGGATTTTTGTATGGTTTTTGATATTTGTATCATCATTACACAATAAATAAGAGATACATTTCTTTCATTTCCTTTCTTGTGCTTTCCTCTATCCTCTCTCTACTCTGCAACTTTGCAAGAATAGTGATCTTAAAGAAGCAAGAAGGAACTTAGTGTCCTTGATTGATGAATCTAAAGAGTTGTGGGTCTTTAGCTTGTTATTCTTTCTAATTACTTAAATTTTTGTTTTCTTATAATTTTTTGTGGACCTACTCTAGTTATTATGTGTGAACTCTTCTAGTACCTACTCACAACAATAACCCTCTCTTTCCTAATTACCCCAGCTCTCCTTAATCCCTCATCGCTACAATTTTTACTCCCTTTTACTCCATAAAATCACTTTGTCATGGGCTCAGTGAAGTGTTCTTGTGTGATCCTTAGATTATTTTTCCACCCCACAATATTTAGATATAATTAGGATAGTTTACATTCAAGAATGGGAACATCCCCATACATAATAAGGAGGGGCGCATCCCCATGAGCATTGGTCGAAACACATAATTTGCAACATGAAAAAATTATGTTCACCAACATAGATTTATATATTAAACTCCATATGTTTCATTAGGATTTTATTTTGTGCACCCATAAAGATATTTGGATGTTGCCAAAAAAGTCTCTATACTCTTTCTATAAGGCATGGAAAAATGGTGCTTTCATAATTCACCACATTAGATTTTGAAGGCAACTCTCTCAGATAGTAGGAATCCTATGTCAACCATTGAATACTACGCATCACACATTCAAAAAATTTGAGATTGGTGCTTAATCAAGAAGGTTTGAGTTTATGTTGGATATGCCATAAGATGTATGTCCATCACTCTTTTCTACAAATTTTTTATCAGGCATTTATTCTATAGTTATATCTTGCAAAAGTAAACCATTATTACTGAGTGCACTTTAAAATAATCTCTTGACATCATAATGGGCACAATTACATATAGCATATCCATCTTTAGACCTAAGATTCATGTCTAGCTAGCATTTCATATTTTAGATAGTCATTTTACATTATTATATGTCTATGATGGTGTAAACACATAATTATCTATGAAGAGAATTTCATCAAGTCAATAATGGCTTCAGTTCAATTGGATTAATCCTTAGGGAAACCTAACTCATGCACACATTGTGAGCTCAATTTTTATCATGAATCCTAGAGCTCTATTGCAGTAAGATTTTTTCCTCCTGATATAAGTAGCTACTATAGCCAATCAATAAAGATTACTTGCATCATCCTACACAGGTAATAGTATATCACTCCACAAGTATCATGACTCAGAAATTTCCAAGCACCCTCTTTTGTCTCCCTGCCATATGAGACTTCTATACAAAAAACCAAATTGTATATGACAATTTGGTTTGAAATTGGAATTTTCATCCCAAACCACCCAATAATCATTGTGTAAAGAATTTTGACCATCTTTGAATGGAAATTGGTGATTTTCCTATAGGCCAGCCTTAAATACATAAACTAAATGTATAAAAGCTGATGATAAGACAAGTCAAATCCACTCATTTACTCATGCGGCATACATTTGTAATGGTCAAGAGAAACACTTACAGAATACTCATCTTCATAATAAATCAAAGCTCTCCTAAATAACCGTAAAGAAGCAACATAGATTAGGTAGAAAGCCCTGATGTAGGTTCTAAAGTGACACCAAACATAGATATTAGAGTCAATCTTTGCAAGCCAAATACCACTAAATCCAAGTCAAGCATAAGCAATGGAGGATCATCGAAAAATCATTATCATAGTTGAAAAACCAGTTCATCAAATTCATTTTGTCTTGAGGCACAGCCTATTATAGACATCACATGTATACAAGAGATAAATATTCTTATTATATGAAAATTGAGACCAGTGCTTGCCGAAGTAGTGCACCAACCATAAGCGATGTATCATGAATTGTATCTTCAATGCCAACCACTAAGACTCTTCTTGAGGATGAATTTGAGGTAATCATGGATAGTTTTCTTTCCAATTTTGAATCTTCAATTAATACACAAGTTCAAAATGATGGAATGAAGAAAATCAAAGAGTCATAATTTTTTCTTGATACAATCATGGATGAATAAATGGAGCATGGCCTCTCTAAGGATTTTATGTCCTTTTCATCACTAAAGGGATGTGATAGTTGTCATAACAATGAGCATGGAATCTTCCCTCCTCCCTGTAAAGAAGAAGACTTTGTAGGAGATGTTCAAGATGGAGAAGATGATTATCTTCATGTGGTAGGGATAGTGTATAGACTATCCAATTGACATGACCTCCTTTTTTTGGCGTAAACTGATCATTTTTTCAATTGCGAGGATAGTGTACTATATATATAATTGGGAGCTCTTGCTCCTTATTGTTTTGAATTTCTATCAACTCAGACGAGTTGGGCTAGCCAACTCGGTGAATTTATCAACGTTGAGTTGATTTGTTGATAACAATGTCAGATAGATATTTAAGAGAGACCATATAGGATTTGCGATATTATAGGGGTGGTTAATGGTTAAGAGTGCCAGGTTATATTGATCAACCTAAGCCTTAGATTAGTGCTATCGGTTTGTGGAGGTAAAATGATTCTTATATAATCAAATAAAGAGCCACTATTGAACTCATCACAGTCTGCCCCTGCATTTGGCGAGGCCCTTATTTGATCCTTGTAAGGTCTCGCTAGATATGCAAGGCGGAAACCTCAAAGACATATGTGGCCTTATCAAATCAAGTTTACCTTGGTCGAGACCTGGCATCTGATTTCCATTTACCCCTCTCATGCCCTCCCCATCTGGTTGACTAAACCTCCCAAGGTAAGACTAGATGGGAACCCACGCAATGAGATAGTCGAAGAGCATGTGAAACCATATATCCCTGTGGTCCCTACTCCATTCATTTTTCAATTGATAGCTATAAAAAGTGGTGCAATGTAAAAGCCTAAGAATATGGCTATAGACGTTGTGAAAAACTATAGATCCCCCCTTACATATACCATTATTAATATAAGGTTTTTGTTCAATGGTATACCAATGCTAACCCACGTAGAACTCATCATTTACTTGCATCACTTCTCTATTATACTCTAGTTTTATATAAACTATCCCAATGAATTTCTTCATACCTATAGTCTATAGTACATATTTATCATGCCTATATAAATCAGGTAAAAAGAAACTATATAGAATTACTATTTTATTTTCATTTCTTTACTATTTTTATAAAACATAGTTTATAATAAAGGACGTTTTTAAACTATAGTATATAAAAATATATAATTCATATTAACTATAAACTATAGGTGCAACCTTTAAAGAGGGTCCAGAAAGGACATGAGATAATTTTTTGAAATTGAAAGTGAAAATAATGATTTTACATCACCAGGGGACAAGATGATTTATCCAACCAATAAGAAAATTTGTAACCCCTATTTTCTGGACTCTTGTCTCCTCTGTGAACTAGGTTTCACTTTGATTTTTACCCTCTCTTTTAACATCTCGTAGTAACCTGCACACTTTCAAAAACTATAGAAATATATAAAATATTTCACATAGCTATTTAAACCTTACCTTTATTTTTCAGGCCCTTCGAGTTCTAATTTTCACACAAGGGTTAAAATATTTAAAGAGGTTTTCACTTGTGCACACCACATTCATTCATCCAGAGAGGGAAGGGGGGTTAAATAGGATACTAACCAACTAGCCACCTAAATTCTCAATTGTTGCAACTTTAGAAATAAATTAAATTATTTAATCCCGCTCTGGTACCATTTCAGGACAAGGGGATGAACCATATATTAAAGTTATTTAATAAACTTTAATGAATGCAAATAAATACAAGAATACACAAAAAAAAAATAACACAATAACACAAGATTTAACATGGAAAACCCCAATGGGGTAAAAAACCATGGTAGAATAATTTCCACTATATGAGAAATTTTTTACATCCAGTCAAGTAAACTCCCTCCACACTTCTACTCCATGTATTTACCTGAATCCATTGATTGAATTCTAAATATGACCTATAGTCATATTTAAAATAACCTGAAGAGTTATGACCTTCTTAAGTGACAGGGTACACCTCCCTAATTAATATTAGTTAATAAATAACTAACAACCTAATATATAGTTTATATTTAAATAATAAGAATATAAGTTATTCTATTTTATTTAACTATAAACTAAATATTACGATCACTTAATATTATAGTTCTAACATAATCCAATTCCAAGTTTGTTGGGATTTGGGATGAAACCAAAACACATGTGATATAGTTTCCAAATGCCCCACAGAAGAGACATTTGGGAGAAGGAACACTAATATGAACTAGTCAAACCCCAACTGGAAGACCTTGATGTAAAATAAACCATAGGAAATGCATGATTTTAGGTTTGACACAAGCAGACCAAACTATGTTGAATCTCCTTCTTCAACAAGACGGAAATGAATTAATCCCCCACTGATTGTTAAGATTACCAACCATGGGCATATGAGTTGAAATCCAATGGTATCCTTTTCTAGCCGCATAATTCCGGAATGGGGTGTCCACAAACCACTTCCATTCTATCCACCAAGGATGCGACGGAAGAACAGAGATATTATGAAGCATATGATCAGGAACAGTGGAAATAATTTTCATGATAACATTTCGATCAGGCATAGCAAGCCTGGAATCGGGTTTTTAGATCATTCCACGGACACCAAGATTGAAAGTGTTTACTGTAGAGGTCTTATATTGAGTGAATTTCACACCTGAATAACTTAATTATAGGAATTTCAGTGATCATTTAGATGCACCTATCCTAGATTTGAATGATAGGCTACCACCACAAGGAGTGTTGGTTGACAGAAAGACTGTTGCAAACAATCATTGTCTTTATATTATAACCATGGTTGATACCTCCCATGCTTTCCAAATAATTTTGAGCACAAATATTCTACAACATTTATGGGAACCAGAGAAATGAGGAGATTGGAAACTCCTAATACTTTCCAAGTAGTGTGGACACAAGGGGATCCCTCCTCAATTTCATGTCACAGTAGCACTTTCCAAGCTTCTTGGCCTTCGATGCAGCGAATTATCCATTTAGCAGAAAGTGTTTGGCCTTGGGCACCAGATATCAATAAGACCCATTCCAACAAAGGGAAGGAAACAAGTTTCCCAGGCCACTTTGTGAAACCATTTCCCGAAAGAGGGAATTTTCCCAAAGACAGTGAAAGATCCCAAACCCATTTTTCCCTGAATAATTTTTTTCAATATATATTGCTCTGGCTCAAATCTGAACTGATAACACTCAAAAGGACCCATAGAACACCATACTAAAATTGCATAGATAAATTAAATAAATAAACCCCGTAAACTAGGTGAATACAGAAAAGTCACCTAGGGTTTAACAGGCAGATTTCTTATAAACAATTCAGTCGTGTATTTAATAATGATTTTTGATGCTAAATATTACGGCAATACAATTATAAATCTGCAGATAGATTAATAATAAATATTTTCCAAAACCCACTGTAAAAGATTCAAACCAAATTGAAAAATAATTATCTATCAAGAAAAATACCTTAGATACTGCATAAAACAACTGTAAAAGAAGTCGCCCAACTCTAGATGAAGTCTGTATGCCCACCTACTGCAGTTTATTTATCTTTCTATCTGCTGAAATGATAAAAACCTGTGAATACCATGAAGATCCCCTGAATGGAAACTTCTCTCACTACTCCTGGGTTTTCCGTCTACAAGAGGAATAATCTAGAGGGTTTCTGTCCTTCGATTTTGTCTACAAAATCTTAGTGCTAACTGCCAGAGAAAAATAATTATAATCTGAATGCCCTTTCCCCAAGTCGTAATTTTCCCTTATAGCCAAAAAAACCTTCCAAAGGAACAAGTCACACTTTTGCCAACTCCTCATACTTAATTTTTAATTAATTATTTCCTTTTTCCAACCCATTCACATTTTTGGCTTAGGAATGCACATTAAATAATTTATTAATTTATTTAAATGCACTTTCCTAAGTTAAAGTCACTTAAACAGTCTATTAATTAATTATATGTGCTTTAATGATATTTTACTTTATTTTGAGCACAATATAATAAAATTAATAAACCGAAGTCACCCTTGAAAACACCCTTTGGCCGTCAGGGAGACAAAACAGGCCAAAGGTCTTCGACCAAACTATCCGAGAAAGAGGGACATTACAGTCCTCCCTTCCCAAGACTGCTTGTCCCTAAGCAACTATAGATCTGGATGTTGTAATATAGTCTCACCCTCCCATGTAACATCCTCTGTTGGTAACTCTTTCCACCTCACCAAGAACTCCCAAATAACTCTATTCCTTAGTCTCCTCTCTCGGCTGTCCAAGATCTCCTCTGGCACTAATTCCAATCTCCCTTCCTCATCTAGGGGTGGTAACTCTGTAGAAGAAATAATGTGCTAACCCAAGGCCTTTTTCAAGCAAGATACATGAAATACATTGTGTATCTTACTCTCAAAAGGAAACTCTAGCTCATATGTCACTTCACCCAAATCTCCTCAACACCCTGTATGGCCCATAGAATCACGGCTTGAGCTTTTCAGCCCCACTCTTCTTGACAGTACTCTGTCTGTAAGGATTAAAACATAGAAATACCATGTCTCCTACCTTAAATGATCTCTCCACTTTGTTCCTATCTGCATACATCTTCTACTGATTCTAGGCCCACTGAATATTTTCCTTAAGTACCTTAAGGATGTCTTGACTATCCTGTAAACTCTCTTAAGCCTTGGGAGCTCTATTGTCCCCAAACGCCATATCAAAAAAAGATATTGCATCATACCCATATAGTTCTCGGAATGGATTCATACCAATAGACATATGGTAAGTGGTGTTATAGCAATACTCACATAAATATAGTAACTTTACCCATGCCTTTGGTTGTCCTGCAAATATAGTTGCGAAGATAACCCTCTATTCGTTTGTTCACAATCTCTGTTTTCCCATCTATTTGAGGGTGATAACTAGTGCTAGGAGTCAACTCAGTGTGAACCAAATAGAAAATATCCTACCAAAATATGCTCAGAAACCTGTTATCCTAGTCACAATCTATGTTCTTCAAAAGTCCATACAACCTGAATATCTAACGAAAGAACAAATCAGCCACATGAGGTGCCTTAAAGATGGTAGGGATAGCGAAAAAGTGTGCATATTTTTTCAACCGATCAACTACTACATAAATGTGATCATTCCCTTGCACCACGGGAAGACCTGTAATGAAATCCATCGAAATACTTCCCCACTTCTGTTCCGGAATTGGAAATGGCTGTAATAAACCTACTGGGAAAGTATGCTCTGACTTATTTTGCTAACCATTCATACACTCATGGACATGGCACAAGACATCATCCTTAAGACCCTTCCAGGAGAATCTCTCTTTAATTTTCCTGTATGTTTTAAAATACCCTAGATGTCCTGCAAGTGGTGCATCATGGAAAGCATGCATAATCTTCTCCTTAAGCTCAGATTCAGGAACTAGATAAATTTTTCCCTTATACAAAATCAAATCAGCTATTACCTTATACCAGCCATCATGAATGTTTCCATCCATAATGTCACATGTCCAAGTGTTTTTGGAATACACCACTAACAGTTGATATTTCTAATCTACTGAAATCTCGCTCAAAGAACATAGGGCAGTGAGATGGGGTTTCCTGAAAAGTGCATCAGCCACTACATTCTTCGTCCCCTTGACATACTCAATGTCAAAATCATATGTCTGGATTTTGCTGACCCATTTTTGTTGCCTCTCATTGAGTTCATTTTGTTCTAGGAAATATTTCAAGTTGTTGTGGTCAGTTCTAACCACAAATTTTCCACCCACCAAATACTGTCTGAAATTTTCCAAAGCATGCATAATGGCAAGCATCTCCTTATCATAGGTGGAATATAGTCTCTCATTATCTCTCAACTTCTAGATCTCAAAGGCAATAGGATGGTGATACTACATAACAAAGACACCAATCCCCAATCTCGAAGCATCACACTCTAAAATGAAGGGCCATGATAAATATGGAAGATCCAAAACTGAACAGATGCTCATAATCACCTTGAGCCTCTCAAATATTACCTGTGCCTCATCTAAGCAACTAAATGCACCCTTCTGTGTAATATCTATCAATGGATCTACCAGGTGAGAATAACCCTTCAAAAACCTCCTTTAGTAACCACATAACCCCAAGAATCCTTGCAAGTCAGAGATATTCCTGGGTGGTGGCTAATCTTACATTGCCTGTATCTTCTCCTAATGGACCTTGACCCCAATGGCCCCAATGACATGTCCAAGATACAATATCTCTGTAAGTCCAAATTCACACTTGGACATCTTAGCAAATAAATACTGAGTCTCCATTATGTTAAGTACCTCATCAAGATGCCTCAAATCATCATCCCATGTCCTACTATATATCAGAATATCATCAAAAAATACCAACACAAATTGTCTCAACTACCTATTGAAGAGATGGTTCATACATGACTGAAATGTAGTAGGGGCTTTAGTGAGTCCAAATGGTATCACCAAGAAATCATAGTGCCTGTAGTGAAACCTAAAGGTTGTCTTGTGAATAACCTCATCCCAAACTCGAATCTGGTGGTAGCCTAATCCAAGATCAATCTTCGAAAAGTAAATAGATCCATGCAACTCATCTAACAGCTAATCAATGCAAGGAATGGGATACCTGTTCTTGATGGTTTTCTTGTTCAGTGCACGATAGTCAATGAAAATCCTCATGGTCCCATCCTTCTTCACCAAAACAACTAAAGAAGCAAAGGGACTAGAACTACGAAGGATTTGTCCCATCTCTAAGAGCTCTGTAATGGCCTTATCTATCTCATCCTTATATGTCTTAGGATGGTGATAAGGTGTAGTCACCATGGGTTTAGCACCCTCCTCAAGCCCTATAACATGATCAAACCCTCTATCCGGTGGCCTACCTAGAGAAATGTCACAAAACACTAGGTCGTGCTTATCCAGTATGGACTGGATGTCAATGTGAAAAGGCTGCTCACTATTTGAAGAAGATTTGGATGAAATGAAACATTGGGCTGCCCATGCAACCTCTCCATGTCTGACTATAGACTCCATCATGCATGCTGAAACAACTCTAAGCCCACCATCAGAAGATCCCGAAGCACAATCTTGTTCTTATCCACCATAAACTCCAACTCCATCCTCCGGAAATCCTGCACATATCTTCCAAGGGACTATAACCACTGAATACCCAATACTATATCAATCTCACCAAGTCTAATAACATAGAAGTAATTGGTCAATGTGTAGTCCCCCATCTGAATACTAAGTCGTGGAATCCTCTTAGTGTAACTAATAGCAAATCCATCTACCACCCGTATACTAAACCCCTCAAATTCCTCAACCCGTAACCCTCACTTCGTAGCCAACCCCTCATCAATGAAGTTGTGCATAGCTCCACTATCAACCAGACAAACAATCTATTATCCCTTAAGCACTCCCTTTAGCCGAAAGGGATGGTACTATTGTTGTAGGATCACAGCACCCCTGGATGCAAATCAAGCTTCTAGGTTGATCACTCTAGCATCCAGTGTGATTGCACAACATGGAAACCTCTCTCCAAGTGTGGGACTTGTGAAACTAAGAGATGAATCTCCATATTAGAGGCTAGTTCCTCAAACTCCTCTGATTTAGATCTATATTTGCACAACTACAGAGGTTCAGATCCTAATCCTACTCTAAATTGCAAGGAGATAGGGGTAGAAGTGCAAAAATTGAAACTAACTAAAGATGGTGATGCACCAAAAAGGAGTGGTGAATATTTTTGTCATGAAAATAGACACAAACCAAAGATTGCAGGATAAAACATACACAGGCTGATAAGATATAATTTAGGGTCTGAAATGAAGCAGATAATACAAAGGACTGAAATCCATTCACAAAGCTTGCATTATCATTTCCAATGTCAAAACCACTACATTACAACCTCAGAGAGGTAAAAAATTGTTACAATCTTTGAAGAGGTCTGATTCTTCAACAACCACTTGCTGGAGGTGAAAGAAGAAGTCTGCTATGCCAAAAAATGTTCCCCATTTGGTAATGAGCCAAAACTGGCTTTTTCATTGCATGGGTCGAGCCCAAGAGAGAGAAAACATACAAAATGTGGGAAACCCATTCCTCATTGACTGCAAATACATTAAATCAGCATGGAGGACCTTACAAACCCATACCCTGCCATTTTTGACCGAAATGGAGGAGAATGCGACCCATTCTGTATTAAATCTGGTCGCTGAAACGTCACTTCTGGCCATGAACACATGTCAGAGCCATTTCTTAACTTTCTCTCTCCATACTAAACCAAAATTCAATATTGACCCCAAAATCATGTAGAGAATTTTATAAGCTTTTCAATGATATAAAGAACGTGCAAATCCGATCTCTAGATCGAAAGATATGGCGATCTGAAGATTTAGGGCACAAAACAGGCAAAAATGGATTTTGAAATTTTTTCCCGCGCTCTGCCACCTGGATGACACGTGTCAAGCATTGATTGGATGTGTAATTCTCTCTCCTCCATCTTTCTGTAGGTTTCCCTTTGAAAATTTGATGTTTTTAACTCTTTGGAACATTTTCTACTTTTTCCCCGTGTCCCCACCACTGGGGACACGTGGCATGATCTGATTGGAGGACAGGGGCGCGGGGTCATCCTTTACCTTTGAAATTTTTGCCAAAACTCTTGCCAAATTCTCTAATTCATCCCCGAGCTCCACACTTCCCTACTCCATCAGACACGTGTCCTCTTTTTATTGGCTCGGGCCAGTGCTTCAAACCTTGCCCTTTGAAATTTTAGACATTTTCCCTTGTGACACGTGGCGTTTCCTGATTCGTCCTCAGGCCTGCCGGCTTTTCACGTCTTTTGGGCCCGGGTGTCCTAAACCATCTAGGACAAATTCCTTCAATCTGCTTGATTCGGGATTCACTGTCCCTCACTCAGTCGATGACACGTGGCATGATTTGGTTGGCTTTCAGCTCCTTCGGCTCCCCGCGTCCACCGCGTACTTCTGGCCCGACTGTCCCAATGCTAAAGTTCTCTATTTCAGCCGATCCAGACGATTCACGTCCTTCACGTCCTCACATCCCAAATGTCCCAACTGTGCCGCTCAGCAGTTAGTCAATTTTCTCACCTTCGGCTGGATCGGATTTCCACGTCCCGCGCGTCCCCATGGTCCAACTATCCCAAGTGCGGCCTAGACCAGGACTTAGCCAATTTTCATGATTTTTTCTGGCCCAAGCTTGTTTTTTAAAACTTTTTCACCTTTTCTTAGAACTTGCTCCTTCTTCTTGGACAAGAGGAGTTAAAAAAAACCTGAGGGGACCCTAGAAACATGATTTTTGCCTTGCATCAATCTATTTGCCTGGTACTTGAGTATTCTGATGCATGTTATAAAATTTACCCTGGGGGTGAATTTTGGATAACAATTTGGTGACTCAGCAGGGTCATCTGCCTGCTAGGATGAAGTTGATACTAGTTTTCTGAAGCAGTCCATTGGGCATGGAGTCATCAAATATTCTACTTAGAACCCCAACTGACTCAGAATGTGTAAGGATGAAGATGGAATATCACCTGATGGGAGCAAGGACTGCAAAACATTTCCATGGACAGCAAGTTGTGCCAAAGCACTTAGAGAAAACAAAACTAACCTACAGCAAAACAATGTGCACAAGCACTTGCAGGAATGAAAATCTAATCTAATATTTACAAAGTAGTGAATTTCCCTCTAGAAGCAACGCTTGAGATAGATTCCATTGACTGGAATCTGTAGTTCTTCACCATCCAATGAGGCCAATTGGAAAGCATTACTGTTCTTGCACTTCGTGACCATGTATGCGCCACTCCAAATGGCATCAAATTTTGAATGCCTTCTCGATTTTTCTCTATCCATATCCCATTTCAACACTAGATCTCCAACTTGAAAAGATCTATCCTTGGCCTTCTTATCAAAGGTCTTCTTGATCAAAGCTTGATCCTTTTCCATTGCTTAGGATGCCTGATTTCTGATCTCTTGCAGCTCCATCAACTCTGCATACCTCATCTCCATGGGCTCAAATTCAAGCAACTCCAGCTGCTTCATCAGTTCCAATGTTGGCAACTCAAGTGACATGGGCAAGATTGCCTCTCTTCCATAGACAAGCCTGAATGGAGAGTTACCTATGGATCTTTTGGGAGTTATCCTATCAGCCCATAAGGCTGATTTCAGTTTGGTATGCCAAGACCTCTGATTCTCGTCAAGAGTCCTCCTGATGATCCTCAACAAGTTCTTGTTTGTAGACTCGGCCTGGCCATTACCCTAAGGGTAATAGTTCGATGAAGTGCTTAGGTAAATACCATTCTTGACAGCCCACTCAGTCACCTTAGATCCAATGAATGCCAAGGCATTATCAGAGATTATTGTAGCAGGTACACCAAATCTGGTTGTTATCCCCTCATAAAAGTCTAAGATGCTAGACTCATTTGCCTCTTTGAGTGCTACTGTTTCTGTCCATTTGGTGAAGTAGTCAGTGGCTGTCAAAACCCATTTGTGCCCTTGGCTTGAATTGGGATTGATGACTCCAATGAAATCCAAACCCCATTGCATGAATGGCTGGTCAACTGAGATTGGATGTAATGGAAGGGCAGCAAGCTTCTCTTTTCCTGTGAAGAATGCATAATTCTTACACCTCTTGATCCATGCATAGCAATCACTGAAAATTTTAGGCCAATAATAACCAGACTTCATGATTTTTAGAGTTTTCACTCTTGGTGCAAAATGACCACCAGCTGGTCCACCATGGAACTCTTCCAACACCCTTTGAATCTAATTTGTGCTAATGCACCTCAGCAGCACTCCATTCACATCTTTCTTGAACAAAACTCCATCAACAATGGCATACAGGACAACCTGTAATCTGAAGTGTCTCCTTTGGGTCTTGTTCATCTCCAGAGGGCATAGGCCTGTTTCTAGGAAGTGTATAATGCCTTGCGTCCAGCAAGGAGTGGGGGCAGCATTGTCTTCTTCTTGATTGCCACTTGTCTCATGGCTGTCCTGGACTGTCAAAACAGCCTCTTCTTCATTGCATACTTCTTTTTGCTTCCCCAAAACCAGCTGCTCACACAATCCTTTCCCTCTTACCAGCTTGGTGATCTTGATCTCAATGTCATACTCCATGACATGGGTGATCCAACCTACCCTTTTCTCATTCAAATCCTTGTTGAGGAGGAAGTCCTTAACCCCAGCATGTGAGACCAGCAACTAGACCTTGTTGTTTGAGATTAAATGCTTGAATTTCTTCAAGCTTCTGATTACTGCCAGCACATGCTTCTCAATAAAAGAGTACCTCACCTCATAGTCATCTAGACTCCGGATGAAGAAGGCAATTGGCTGCTCATCATTATCCTTGTTCTGATGTACCAAGATGGCAGAAATAGTGTCATTACCTCCAAATGCATAGAGGATGAAATCCTTGGAGAAGTCTGGGTTGATGAGAGTTGGTGCTTGGGAGATGGCTTCTTTGATTGCTTCAAAACTCTCCTTGCCTTCTGCTGTCCACTTGAAAGCCATGCTCTTCTTTAACATTTTGGTGATGGGCTTGACAAGGGCTGCAAAATCTGGAACAAACCTCCGAACAAAGTTTATCCTTCTCAAGAAACTCTGAAGGGCTTTCTTATGGCTTGGCAATGGTAGTGCTCTTATGGCTTCGACCCTCTCTAGATCAATTGCTAATCCTTCCTTAGAGACAATATGGCCAAGGAGCTTTCCTTCATGTGCAAGAAATATGCACTTCTTAGGATTCAAAGACACTCCAAATCTCCTGCACCTTTTGAAGACTTGCCTCAAATGAGAGAGGTGGTCTGCTGCATTTTTGGAAAAAACGGTGATATCATCAAGGTAAATCAGCACCACATTGTTAATCAAACATTTGAATGCCATTTCCATTTCCCTTTGGAAGGTAGCACCAGCGTTGGACAGCCCAAATGGCATTTTCCTGTATGCAAAAGTTCCCCATTTGGTTGTGAAGGTTGTCTTGAACTGGTCTTCTTCCTTCACCATAATCTGATTGTAGCCTGAGTAGCCATCAAGCAATGAGAACCTTTCTGAACTAGCTACAACTTGCAATATTTGCTCCATGGAAGGGAGTGGGTAATGGTCCTTGAGAGAGGCTCTATTCAAGTCTTTGAAGTCAACACACAATTTGATCTCTCCACTCTTCTTTCTGACTGGAATTAAGTTGGCAACCCAACTAGAATGCTTGATTGGGAATATGATCCTTGACTCAATTAGCTTGTCCAATTCTTTCCTCATGAGAGGCTCCATGTGTGGATTGACTGGTCTTTGTTTCTGCCTGACAGGCTTAGTATTTGGATCCAATTTGATGGTATGCTGAGCTAAGTTGGGATTGAAACCTTTCAAGTCTTCATAGCTCCAAGAAAACACATCAAGGAACTCTTGACACAGTTGTATGAACTCATACCTTTCTTGTTCAGTTGTCATCCTTCCAATTTGCAATGGTTTGTTCTCTTTTACCAAGATGGATACTGAATCCTCTCTCTTGACCTGAATGTTTGCTTTCTCCTTTCTAAACTGATCATTAGGGTTAAAATGGACTCCAAAGTGATAAGTCCCTTGGGTAGCTTGTTAGTTCTCAGTTGTACCACTTGGTCACCATACTGTTGTTCCAATTTTTCTTGATTCTTGGCTGAGATCTCAGCTTCTTCTTGCAAGAAATGGATGATTTACTGGTCATTCTCAAACACTTGCCAACTAACATTGTTATCTGGCACTTAAGGCCTCACAATCACGTGGATGTTTGGTTGTACCTTGTCTTGTTGAATGCTTTCCAAAATGTCAAAGGCTTCCCCTACTGCTGCAAGCCTGTCAGCAGCTTGATTCTCTTTCCTGAGAATGGATTTGATGCCAAAGCCCTCAAAATCTTCCATGAGGTCCCACACCCTGTTCTTGTAGCACCTGAGAAGATCATTCTTGGCAGCATGTTGTCCCTTGACCTAATTTACAATCAATTCACTGTCACCAAAGACTTGCAAGTTCTTTATGTCTCTCTTTATTGCCCAATGCATCCCTTACACCAAGGCTTCATATTCGGCAGTGTTATTGGAGCATGCAAACTGAAATCTAAAAGCTGAATAGTACTTTATTCCTTGAGGTGAAACAAGCATAGCTCCACCTCCTACACCTTGTCTACTCCTTGATCCATCAAAAAATAGCTGCCATACCTCATTGTCATCCTTGTGGTTTGGCTTGGTGATGCTAGGAATAGGCTGATTTTCTTCATGTGTGCAATAGACCCCTAGCTCAGATTCTTCCACTTCTTGATAAGGATCAAATGCATGTATCTTTCTTGCCCATTCATCAAGAGTTAGATCCGGGATGCTTCCAACCTTAGTGTCAGCCTCATCAGTGCTTGGGTGATCTTCTTGATCAAATGCTGAGCAATTGGCATTAATCAGACTTGGAGTGTAAGGCTCAATGTGAAATTTTGCAATAGGTTCTGACCTGATTGTAGCCTTGGTTCCATACCTCATTCTGAACAACATGTGTGACCAATCAGCAGACAAATATCCCCCAATCTTGGCTGTGAAGTCTCTTGACAAACATAGGGGAAAGAGTGGTGGAAGGTCTATGACTGATAAATCTTGTAAAACAACAACATTTGGACATGCATGCAAGGTAAGACTCAAATTTCTAATCACTCCAACTGTTGTTACTGCTGTCCCATCCAGCTGCACTACCCCTTTGGATATTGTTTCATACTGGAGCCCTAGCTGATCAGCTATTTGTTTAGGCATTACTGAGCTACTTGCCCCGAGTCTATCATGCAATTGTGCACTAGCTGATTTCCAATGATTAATGAAACATAGAAAGGAGGGGGTTTCAACATTTTACCTTGTTGTCCTCCATGATTTCCCTCAGGCTAGGAAGCATTTGTAAGCACTTTGTCTTGCATCTGAACTTGCTGATTCGAAGTTGGCCAGTCCTTCGTGGCAGCTTGCAAGCAGATCTCTTTGGCCTGGGATAGATAGGGATTCCCACATTGATATATTGACGTTTGTCTTCTTCATCTGATCAATGATACTGAATGGTGATGAAGGATCTCTTTTCTGTCCCTTGGTTTACACATTCACTCCTTGCACATGGGCAGCAATAACTGGTATTTGAGTTGGCCTAGGGGCTGTTCTTGGCTGCCCTTGTGCATTTACAACCGGATTTTTTTTGCCAACCACTTGTGAAACCATGGGAGGTTGTGAATTGGTTGGGGCTAATGGTTGTTCATCACCCAAATTCCTTCTCTTCGACCTTGTGCTGGCTGCAACACCTTGAGAAACTGCTTGATTTATGCCACAGAAATCTTCTGCTTGCCAATTCACCAACGTGGTGTCATTTGGGGCTGATTGCTGTTGGAAGGTTTCTTGTTGTTGGTTGTGTCCTTGACTTCTCTCACCCTCCACACCAGTAGTTGTCACCAGTTAGTGCTTGATTCAAAGCACCATTGAAGCACATGGATTGGGTATGAGGCTCATTGCATGGAAAACACTAGTCATACTCTTGAGAAATGTTGTTTTATGTTGGCACCAATGCCTTAGAGGCAGATATGGCATTTGGGATTATAGGGCTGGAATGGTCTATTGGTAGGAGGCCTTGTTTGATTTATATTTGCAAGCTAGATTAGGAGGCCTTTGTGGGTTGAGATGGCTGCCTATTAGGCTGAGCTTGGGGTTGATAAGAAGGTCTAAAACTTTGGGCCTGCTGCCTTTTGAGAGTAACCAACTCATTGCCTAAGTTTTGCAATTGCTTCATGACTTCTTGAAGCTCATTTGGGGCACTTGGAGATGAAGTGGAAGCTTCATTTGAACTCTGATTTCTAGGAGTGGGAGAAGGAGCCAAATTAGGTGCTTGAGTGGTGTTTGGGACTCTCTAAGCTTGGAAACAATGGCATGGGAGGGGTCTAGGGGCAAGTTTTCCAGCTTGGATTAAACAATTTTCAGCCCAAATGGCAATGCTATAAGCCATAGGGATAGTTATGCCTCCCATGCACTGAATCAACATAGAAATATCAAAATTTAGAGATTTGAGATAGTAGAGAAAAGCACCTTCTGCTGTTGGCCTGACTGCCACTGGAATTCTCTTCCAAGTCTTTTGAAATCTGAAGTTGAAATCGGTCAACTGCTCATTGGGAGATCTTTTGATGGTTGTCAACTGCTCCCAAGAGAGACAAGTTGTCTCCCTTTTCCTCCAAATTGCTCATGAAGTGCTATACACAGCTGATTCCAATTTGTGATAGAACCAGCTCCAAGGCTCCTAAACCATTGCAATGCTTTCCCCTTGAATGAAGACGCCAGCAACTTGACAACCACTTACATCTCATTGATTTCATGGATTGCACAAAGGTTAGCAATATCTTTAACATGATCACCTGGAGTAGTCTGATTTTCTCCAGTGAAGTAGGGAATGTTCTTCAAGGCTGCAATCGGAATTGGATGTTGTGCATTGAGGGCAAGTGGGCTGCTACCTGTGAAGTTGACATAGGGGTTGTTTTGTGCCATTATAATTGGGTCTTAAAACCCTTGTTGACTGAATGAAAGGCCTACCAGGTGGAGGAGTTGAGAGGAGTTCTGTTTGATGGAGATGGAGACCTTTGAATCCTTCTTCCTCTTTGCCTTCTTCTTGGAGATAATTGTAGGTATTCAAACATCACTTCTTCTTCTCCAACTCTTGACCCTGTAGTGACTCTTCTCATGAGCTTTCAGGCCTGCACTGCTGAAACCAATTGATTCTTCCCCTTGGAGTTGCCAGATATGCAAATAATAGCTCTTTTTAAGCAAGAAAATTACAGTAGATGCACATCAACTTTTCTACAATAAAAATGAGACCTCTAGTCCCATTGGGCATGCCAAAACTACTATTGCAGGATCACAGCACCCCCTAGATGCAAATAAGGATTCTAGGTTGATCACTCTAGCATCCAATGTGATTCCACAACAGGGAAACCTCTCTCCAAGTGTGGGACTTGTGAAACTGAGAGAGGAATCTCCAGATTAGAGGCTGGGTTCCTCAAACTCCTCTGATTTAGATCTATATTTGCACAACTACAGAGGTTCAGATCCTAATCCTACTCTAAATTACAAGGAGACAGGGGTAGAAGTGCAAAAATTGAAACTAACTAAAGATGGTGATGCACCAAAAAGGAGTGGTGAATATTTTTGTCATGCAAATAGGCACAAACCAAAGATTGCAGGATAAAACATACACAGGCTGATAAGATATAATTTAGGGTCTGAAATGAAGCAGATCATAAAAACAAAGGACTGAAATCCATTCACAAATCTTGCATTATCATTTCCAATGTCAAAACCACTACATTACAACCTCAGAGAGGTAAAAAAACTGTTACAATATTTGAATAGGTCTGATTCTTCAACAACCACTTGCTGGAGGTGAAAGAAGAAGTCTGCTATGCCAAAAAAATGTTCCCCATTTGGTAATGAGCAAAACTGGCTTTTACATTACATGGGTCGAGCTCAGGAGAGAGAAAACATACAAAATGTGGGAACCCATTCCTCATTGAATGTAAATACATTAAATCAGCATGGAGGACCTTACAAACCCATACCCTGCCATTTTTGACCGAAATGGAGGAGAATGCGACCCATTCTGTATTAAATTTGGTCGCTGAAATGTCACTTTTGGCCATGAACATGCGTCAGATCTGTTTCTTAACTTTCTCTCTCTAGACTAAACCAAAATTCAATATTGACCCTAGAATCATGTAGATAATTTTATAAGCTTTCCAATGATATAAATAACGTGCAAATCCGAGCTCTGGATCGAAAGATATGGCGATCTGAAGATTTAGGGCATAAAACAGGCAAAAATAGATTTTGAAATTTTTTCCCGCGCTCTGCCACCTGGATGACATGTGTCAAACACTGATTGGATGTGTAATTCTCTCGGTCTCCATCTTTCCATGGGTTTCCCTTTGAAAATTTGACATTTTTAACTCTTTGGAACATATTCCACTTTTTTCCCCGCGTCCCCGCCACTAGGGACACATGGCATGATCTGATTGGAGGACAGGGGCGCAAGGTCATCCTTTACCTTTGAAATTTTTACCAAAACTCTTGCCAAATTCTCTGATTCCTCCCCCAACTCCTCACTTCCCTACTCCATCAGACACGTGTCCTTTTTTTATTGGCTTGGGCCAGCGCTTCAAACCTTGCCCTTTGAAATTTTGGACGTTTTCCCTTGTGACACGTGGGCATTTCCTGATTCGTCCTCGGGCCTGCCGGCTTTTCGCGTCTTTTGGGCCCGGGTGTCCCAAACCATCTAGGAAAAATTCCTCCGATCCCACCCAATTCAGACTTCACTGTCCCTCACTCAGCCGATGACACGTGGCGTGATTTGGTTGGCTTTCGACTCCTTCGGCTCCCCGCGTCCGCCGAGTACTTCTGGCCCTACTGTCCCAGTGCTAAAGTTCTCTGTTTCAGCCGATCTAGGTGGTTTCGCATCCGTCACGTCCTCACGGCCTAGATGTCCCAATTGTGCTGCTCAGCTGTTAGTCGATTTTCTCACCTTCGGCTGGATCGGCTTTCCGCGTCCCCACGGTCCAACTGTCCCAAGTGCTACTTGGACCAGGACTTAGCCAATTTTCATGATTTTTTCTGGCCCAAGCTTGTTTTTTACAACTTTTTCACCTGTTCTCAGAACTTGCTCCTTCTTCTTGGACAGGAGAGTTAGAAAAAACCCGAGGGGACCCTAGAAACATGATTTTTTCCTTGCATTAATCTAGTTGCCTGGGACTTGAGTATTCTGATGCATGTTATAAAATTTACCCTAGGGGGGTGAATTGTGGATAACAGGTACCTAGGAACTCCTGAGAGTGTAGCAATAGTGACATCAAATGAATCCAATGCCTCACTCTCGCCAAGCTCTATTTGGGGCTGCTCCTCCTATGCATCATGGTCACTACCCTCATCCACTACTTCTATATCTAGTGAGTGATAATCCTCCCTATCTGAAATCAACTCAATGAGATGCACCTTTCCTTTACCAAGGCAATGATTTCCAGGTTCCCAATGATCTTTGTAATGAAAGCAAAGCTTCTTCCTCCTTAACTCCTTACGAGTCTCCTGATCCACCTTACGATGTGGTGCACTCTTCTGTGGAATAGTAGAGTGTTGAAGTGGCCTAGAGCTCATGGGAAACTTTCTTATTGGGCTAATAAGAAGTGGGTTGATAGAAAGTGGGGGATGTGTCCAAATCCAATGTCATCTAGATGGCATCATGCAATGTCCTAGGATTAAGATCCTTCACCAATCCTATCATCCTATCATGAAGGCCCTCTATAAATAACATCACCACCCTCTTCTCAGGCATCTCTGGAACCATAACTACTATCCGCTGAAATTCATTAATGTCTGAATCAACATGTCCACTCTGTCGGAGCTATGCCAAGTCCCTGTAATACAGCTCCACATCCTTGTGATCAAATCTCACAATCAACCTCTCACTGAAATCCCTGTATGACCGTAGAAGCTCATGACCCTGTGTAACTAACCCATGGTGCCACCAATCATAAGCCACCCCCTCAAGGTGTAATATATCAAACTATATGGCCTCCTGATCCCTCATGGGTTTGAGGGTAAGATAGGTGTCGATCTTGTGAATTCAAGTCTTGGCACTGATCTTTCCACTACCATCAAAAGTGGAGAGGATTACCTTATTAGTAACCTGTTGTAAATCCTTGTTTTGTTACGCTCTAGGCCTCCTGTATTGTCCATCCCCTCATGTTATCTCTCCTCTAAGCACAATACTATGGGAGGGGAAATACATCCCTCACATGCTGTGGAAAACTCCTTACTCATCACTAACTGCCATAATAGTATCCAAAAAATCTTAAGTCTTTCGGTCGTCCCTCAATCTCTGGTGGGTTACCTCTAGGCATGAAGTTAGGCTACATAGGCATATCTACAGTCCACGTAGGTCTCCTCTCATCTGTATGAGTGTGTCTCCGCTCATCTGTATGAGTATGCCTCTGCTCACGGCGTGGTGATCCCCTAACACTCCCAAGCTCTGAAGGTGATCTGTTATGATCCATGTAACCACTGGAAACTGATACGGATCTATCCCTCTTGTCGTTCATGTCCCGTGGCCTATCTAGTGCCAACCTATCCAAGGTAGTGCCCATAGCGTTCCATGGTTTGTAACAACAGCCTCTGAGTGGCTGCTATATCTCAATTGAAATCCCTATTTGTATCTGCATGTTCCTCTCGAGGAGGACTCTCAGGTCTCTCACCCCAAATATTCCATTCTGTCACCTCCTACAATACCAGCTTCAAGTCATGCTCATCTGCGGGTGTAGCTGTGTGGACCATCCTCTCTATGATGCATTCAAAGTTGATTTTTGTTTTAATACACTCTCTGCTTCCTTCCCAACTAGGTTGGGAGGATACACTGCTATGATACCACTGAAAGATCATAAACCCCTTTTTGCCTAAATACTTTTTTTAATATATATTTCTTTGGCTCAAATATGAACTGATAACATCAAAAGGATCCATAGAACACCATACTAAAACTACATAGATAAATTAAATAAACAAACCCCGCAAACTGGGTGAATACAGAAAAGGAGCCTAGGGTTTAACAGGCATATTTCTTATAAACAATTCAGCCGTGTATTTAATAATGATTTCTGATGTTAAATATTACAACAATACAATTATAAATCTATAGATAGATTAATAATAAAGATTGTCCAAAACCCACTGTAAATGATTCAAACCAAATTGATTTGATATATATCTGATGCTGGGAATTACAATATTTATCTATTATGAAAAATACCTTAGATACTACATAAAACAATTGTAGAAGAATTGGCCCAACTCTAGCAGAAGTCTGTATGCCCACTGCAGCAATTTATTTCTCTAACTGCTGAAATGATAAAAACTTATGAATACCATGAAGATCCTTATATGGAAACTTCTCTCACTACTCCTGGGGCTTCCATCCGCAAGAGGAATGATCCAAAGGGTTTCTGTCCTTGGATTTTTTCTGTAAAAGCTCAATGCTAACTGCCAAGAAAAAATAATAATAATTTGAATGCCCTTTCCCCAAGTCGCATTTTTCACTTATAGCCAAAAAACCTTCCAAAGGAACAAGTCGCACTTTTCCAAATCCTCATACTTAAATTATAATTAATTTTTTTCGTTTTTCCAACCCAGTCACATGTTTGGCTTAGGAATGCACTTTAAATAATTTATTAATTTATTTAAATGCACTCTCCTAAGTTAAAGTCACTTAAACAGTCTATTAATTAATTATATGTGCTTTAATGATATTTTACTTTATTTTGAGCACAATATAATAAAATTAATAAATCGAAGTCACCCTTGAAAACACCCTTTGGCCGTTGGGTAGAAAAAATAGGTCAAAGGTCTTCGACATAACTATCTAAGAAAGAGGGACATTACAGAAAGTCCTTGAGAAACATCTCTAATTTGTGCACAAAAGCCATATTTGAAGGAAATCAAACAGAAATTGGTAAATGAGTTTTTGAGTATGACCTTTGGTTCTCTAATTTCATGAATAAGACTAATTTAAAATTTGATTTTCCTAGTAAGGCCTCCTAGTTTGTAGAAAGACTGCAAAATAAAGATCGATTATCCATTGCACAAACTAAGTTCCCCACATAAGCACAAGCAATTGATTTTGTGACAAGATTGGATAAGATTTAGGATTACATGGATAACATAGAATTGAACACCATGATTGAGGCTAATATTGATTAAATAATGTGAATGTTAGAAGATATACAGGAAGGGAAGAAATCATGTTTTTATAATTAAGTGTAGAGAAGGAAAACAAAAACATCATTACACTAAATCACATGAGAATAAGATGCATATCCCTATAGATGGGAGAAAACAATATTGTGAATTTGTAGAATATGTGTTCATTCCACAAGTAAATGTCACCTAATGCAGTATAATTGCACTAGCCCTAGAGTATGGTTTGTACTATCTACAAGTCAACCATCCATGATTAAAAGGATTGTATATTATTGATGGATTTTGAGGAATTGAATAATAATGTGTTCACAATACAATCACAATTCACCCCCAAAGCCCCAATCATTTCCACCAGTTATGGAAATTGATCCTACATGAGGGTATGTCACCTCCTCGACACAATACAAAGGGGGATTCACCATATCTACAACTGAACACAAGTTGGGCTCCTTTATCTCTGTAAAACATGATAGGTTTGGAATTTTCTTTGATGCAAAATGAACGAAAATGGAACGTGCCTCCATTTTAAGGGCCCTATGGAGGATATCAAATTCAAGCTCAAGATTGGGGTGCTCTGAAAATTCCATACAATGTGTAATAAGGAGGCTACCAAGATGGGTATCAAAAAAATGAGGATAAGGACTCAACCCCAAATATATATAGTGGTTTGTTATCTTTCTGGAGAACAAAAAAAACATAACATGGAACTATATATTCAATCCATAGTGAGAGATTTAATACTCATATTGTAGGGTGGTTATGCAACATCATACAAAGGATTATCTATGTTGGCATAAACTAGACATTTTTGTTATTTTAATAAAGAACTATTTAGATAGATTTTATGTACACAGGTGGATGCCACAAATTTATCATAGAACACTTAGTATATAAATAAGCACAAATTTGAAGTGATTTTATTACTTTGCAAACATATCATATCACAATTGTAAGTAATTTGAACACATACCTCTAACTCTTCTCCTTTTATATTTATTTATTTAACTAAATAGTATAATGTTCATATTATAGTAACCGTCAATATATAAGCACAATCCACCTCACTACTTAGTCTTATCATGCCTTATCTTCTCACATACATACCTCTCTCTTACTCTACAAACAATTACATATACTCATCATACACTATGCACACACCTATTAAAACATTATATTCTTTGCATTTGTACATATTACCTATGTTTACAAACACTCACATCCATAATACATGTCTATTATACACACAGATTCTTTAACATAATTCACAAAGAATGGTTTCTTTAATGTGTGTCTACCTCAACATGCAGTATATTGTATCTTCATTGTGTATCCCGTGGTATATGTATTCTAATAAACCTGATGAAGAATCCTTCTAGAATCATCCTTCAACATAACCAATTATCTAAAAATCAAGACAATCCAAGGATTAATAACCCACCAAAACTTCAAAAACATTCCAATGGTTTTACTAGTATTTGTTCTTTATTAGCATCAGGGGGAATGTAAGAAGGATGGGTATCCTCTTCTCTCAACTTTCCCAACTAGGTTAAGGATAAGTTAAGAATTCCAAAATATGAATAATATACATAGTAAAAATTCTAACCTACACCTTTTGTATTTATTTGGAAAATTTGGTAGCTATTAACTTCTCAAAGTCATTCCAAGCCATAATTTATGTGGCACACCTCTGTTGTATTTGGAACAGTTATGTATTTTGGAAAATCTTATTTTGTGAGTTCTAAAAAAAATGGTCTATATGTAGTTAGTGTAATTTCAACCTTAAATTCACTTTCTTCCTTCTATAAATTTTTCATTTTTTTTCTACCCATACATCTATATTCATCAATGTCATTGATTATATGCACTCTAACATATTATTTTTTTCTAATACGCATCACCCAATTTTTACAACCTCTTCCACTCATACCCATACATATTATTTTATATATGTCTTAATTAATTCTAATTTGATGGCATCAAAATCCTTTTTCTATTTTTAAGTGACACCCAACCAACCCATTTGAATAGGTGGAAATAGGCCACTGCATAACTCAACATTATCCTCAATTCAGTTGTTTGTACTTCTATCTTTGTTTTACTCCCTAAATTTTGTGTAGCATGTAGTGACGTCAAATTAGCGTGGTCATTGCAGTTCTATAATACCTCGTTGTGGATTTTTTTGTCTCATTAATTAGATGGAGTTATTTAGCATAACAAATTTTCTATTGTTTCTTGCAGTTTTTCTTGTTGTTGTCTAAGTTTCATCAAGACTGAATTGTGGCCTAATCACCTTATGTATATTTTGTAAAAAAAAATCTCCATTATATAATCTAAGGAAACATCTCTTCATATAATTTGTGTGGGTGATATCGTATAGGAGGTCATGAATTTGTGACTTATATAGAGGCAAAATATTAATCATGTGTATAATGGACCCATTTCCATTTATATAATCCACTCTCTTATGAAGGGAGAATGAACCCAAATGCTTTCATCCTTCCCAAGATGTTTCTTGATTATATCCAACGTTGTGGAAAAACCCTCTAGAATATTTTTGGTACTCATATAAATTTTTCTCCTCCATATGTTTGCATTATGGCTATCTCAATGGCCTTATCTTCCTCCTCTTTTTATTTGGTATTTTTTTTCTTTTGTGGATTTTAACTCTACTTCCTTTTTTAACTACTTCCCTCATGACTTTCTCATATTTTCAATTTCCTTTGTGGCCTTTATTTTTCCTCTATGGGTCTCTTTTATTCCTTCTATTTATTTATTTTCTCGTCCCCCTTAATTCTATTTCTTTTTTCTCGTCCTCTTCCTTCTCCTTTCCTCTTGTTCTTTTTTTTCACCTATGTGGCTTATTTATTATTTATGTCCTCTTTCAACTTCCTTTGGGCCTTCGTGACCTACTTAACTTTATCCTCTTCTTATTTTTATTTTTTTTACCTCCACATCCTTATTTTTATCTTCTTCTTGTATTTGTTTTTTGCATCTTTGTGACCTTCTTGATTTTATCTTCTTTCTATTTCAACTTGTTTTCTTTCTCTATTTTGTTTTTGGTCCTTTAATGCAACTGCTTTAATATCCACCTTTATTTTGTGTTCTTACTTTTTTATGCCTTTTTTTTATATGTGCAAATTCTCATGGTGATGATTTTTTGCAGAGTTCATCTACCTACAATTCACTTATCTTTTCATCTTCTTCATGTGCTAATTTATTCTTGGCCAACAGTTTGTCCAACTCCACATCCTCCTTGAGTTGGTTGGCCTTATCAATCACCTTTTATGTATTATTTTTTACACCTTAATTATATTTTTATGAGTGTTATGGGTTATAGAAACTAAGAATGTTATAAGGATTACCAACAAGTAGACTACACTGATCTAATTTACAACATCAATTATATATGACCATAATAATGCATTTCAAATTAAGATGACCTAAATGATTGATAATTTATAAATAACTTATTCAAAATAAAATATGAGAGAGAGAGAGAGAGAGAGATTTAGCTTGTTCGGGAATATCCTAGAATGATCTAGATTTGTTAGGTGATGAAATAGGAAAATATGGGAATTTGAATTCTGCACAGAAGATTGTGGAACTGGAAAACATGCAGGTTTATGACCATATAGAATATATACGGTCTACGAAGGATTTGTATGCTCTATGACAAGGTTTGTATGGTCTTATACCACGAGACAATTGGGATTTGGAAATTTATAGGTGTTTCACTTATCTAGAAAATAGTGCTCGTTGTGTGCCACTCTTCTTTACACAACCTCGGGGATGACATGCAAAAAACTAGAAACCCTATAAACATATAGAACCCTTCATTATATCATTATCAAACCAAAGGATAAAAACATGTGTGTGTGTGTGTGTGTGTGTGTGTGTGTGTGTGTGTTGTGTGTGTGTGTGTGTGTGTGTGTGTGTTTATTTGAGGTTGGAATATCCTAGGTGGTCATAATCCTAGATATTGAACCAATCTCATTGATACACAACATATCCTTAACATAAAATCCATCTTAATGTAGTTCTCATACGTGATTTTACAAGTGTGTAAATCTCTTCAGCCCCATAGGGGTTCCCTTGTGTCTCTTGACATAAATATATCAGGATAAGTACGTAGTATAGAATATACCTAGTGTTGTTGTAGTGAGATGTGGTGAACCCTTGTGTGGATTAAAACCCTTGTGTAATGATTAGAGTGACTTTTCTCTTTCTTAGGATATGGCTTTATAATCTTTTCATACTTGTATATGGATGAAGCTAGACTTCTTGACTTGGTTGAGTGCTTCATACTTGTCATAAGGACTACCCTAGATGGTGTGTAGCTGACTTGAGGATATTTATAAACCCTTTGAGTGTTTCTGGAATGATGTTTGTAATAGGATCTTGTAATTTCATGTGAGTTATAATTTGAAAATGAATTGCTTATATAGTCTCTTGTAGGTGATATATTATGATAAGGCCAGCAGTGGGAAGATGAAATTACCTAAAAAATGATTTAGCATCAAAAGTAGAGTTTGTAACTAATAAGGGGAAGGACATGACCCCACATGCCTAACCCTTCTATACAGTTTTGTACACAAGAGATAAACTCCTACATTTAGATTTGGCAATGAATATCATATATTTTAAGCCTCTTTGATTGAATAATATTTCCAATTTTTTTTACAAATCATAGTTTAAAGACAAGAAAGTTGTAGAATGACTAGAGAAATAATGAGATTGGATTCCAAATGTGATAATTTATCTTGACAAGGATACAAGGTCAAACATGGAATTACACAAGGAAAAGTTATCAGTTTTTAGTAATTACATTCCCCCCATTTAAGTTTGTAATTGAAAAATTCCATGCTTAAAGGAAAAACATACTTGAGTGGGCATACACTTTATCTTTTCTCAAAGGGACTTTGTGATGTGTTGGTGTTAACATGATCCATGATGAAACATGCAATACAATTTGTAGTCAATATCTATGATAGAAACTGAAACTTTAACTCAAAAATATAGACAATGTTTTGTAACTTTTAACATTGCAAAAATTACACAAAGGAGATGCAAAACATGGAGAGAGTACACTTTTTAATTTTGCGAAGGGATGAAATCTTGTTTTTTCATGCCTTGGAGAGTTGGAATGTGTTTTCGATTATTTTATAGGGTTGGTGGTGATCAGTCCCTTAAAATGTGCCATATGGGATAGTAAAGGAGGAAGGATTATACTACAAAGAACCCATGTGTTTTGATGTCTTCCCCATTTTGCGATCGTGAAGAGAGGAGGAGGAATTATCATTCTACGTTGCTTGCAATTTTTCTTTAACAACTTATTTCTCGAATAATCTAGTGAGATAAGGGGAAAGATCAATCCATGAATCTTATAGTATTATTTTCTACACTTTCCACTGAACCCATGGACCACACCACTGCAAACAGATCTAGTATCAATTTTCTCCAACAAACCTTAGACAAAATGACACATGTCATGCCCCCATAAGATGTTACTATGTTTGAATCGATTGTTTATTATTACAAAAAAAATATTCGGGAGAAGGAGGCTCAAGATCCCAAACCCATTTTGTAATTTTACATGAAATACCATCATGAAGAACGAATGAAGTACCCATTGCCCCTTGTAACCTTATTTGAATTTTTTCATTTGTATTTGTACCACTGTAAAAATCTTTTAAATGTCTAGTAGAATATGTAAAAAACTTGACTTTTGAGTGAAACTGCCCTCTCTCGGGAAAGGTGTAGAGATGTCAACAACATATTATGGTCCTGATTTCTTTATATAGTTTTGACCAAGTTTGAATTCTGCCACATTTGAGTATCTATGACCTTTTTTAGGATGTGATCCCTATAAAAAATTGTTCTTGTGTCTTGTAATATGTTTGTATTTATAGAAATACCTCATTAAATTCTCCCTCTTTTTGAGGTGCAAGTGATAAAAAAATTGAGTACACAACACAAAATAATAAATGTGTACCCATGTCTTATATGTCTAATAATATATAGAAGGATTTGGAAGGATGAAGTGGTGGCCACCGTTTGAGAATATAAACTTACAAAAAATAGGGGTTACATGTGGTAGCAACCATGGCATGGAAAATATACAATAGGTAACATGTGTAAAGAAACGCAGTAACAACATAGTATAATAGCAATCATGTCCTACTACATAGTCAAAAAAAGTGTTTGTGATCAATATAGTAAAATTATGTACAAACATACATATAGGCATGGTGTTGCAAATGTAGGACACTCACAGTGTCACAAGAAAATCAAGGTCATTAGACCATAAATAGTAAACAATCATAGCATCATAATCAAATAAATCCATGCAATAAGAAATCAAGAAATGAATTTCCATGAACAAGTAGTGATAATAGCATAGAAAACAAGTGTAGAAACTAGTAATGATGACAAGAGAGATAGTAAGATAAGTTATCAATGCACAAGATGCATCTTTTAGTTATGTGGATCCAATAGGTAGTAATAAGTAATATATATGTGAATAATCATGATGAGGAAGGTGTAAAGTAATATGTAATAAAATATTAGCACATGTAAAGCATCGAGGGATGCCCTTAAGAGAGTAGTGTAAGGAACCAAGCTAAATCTTATCATCATGTAACAGTCTATGAGCATCCTACATCAATATCAAGATATCTCGTGAATGCATGTTTGTAAAGAATACATATGTAATTTATCAAATCAATATGACCAAAATTATGTATAAAGTAACATGTTATCTAAGAAAATTAGAATGGGTCCTAAGTTTGTATTTTTTTCTCGTATTTGGATATTTTTGAAGTGTTTTGAATATAACTATGTACAAGAAAGGGGATAACACAATAGCTACCTAAGAAGAGTCCCGTCAAGTGGAAATATGAACCAAAAATGGTGGAGGTGTAGGCATCGAATATGTCATGGTAGAATAAGGATAATTATGTGGAAACTGTAGACGAGGAATTGTATGATATAAATTCAAAGAGGGATAGACCCATTAGAAGTAGTATAAGTAAAATAATTTGAATTGAGAATTTTTATTAGAGTACTATGTCTTAAGATATTGCACTTGATTTATGTTGATTATGTATTTATTCATGAAAATTATTGTAGTTGGATTGGATTGATATAGAATATGACGAGTAATGATAGTAGTAGCAGTATTAGAAAATGTATTGGAAGCATCGCCCTTACCAAAGTACACAGGGGCATATATATTGCAAAAAAACTATTCTTGGAAAATAAGGAAGGGATATCTATATAGGCCCCAAATTATTCAAAAAGGGATTATAGATTAGTGAATAGTTGATAGAATAAGAAGAATAAACCATTAGATAGAAGCATGTGTCATAGATTAAAATTTGAACAAATAGTAAGGAAAAAGCCACATTTAGGCCACATATCTAGTGATCTTGGGGGAAAACATCAGTTGATATAAGCAAGAATTTTAAATTAATCAATTTGGAAAGTCATGGGGGATAAGGAAATAATTTTCACTATCAATTATAGGAATGTCGACTTCATGCAAGGACGCACTTGGTCTATCATTTTTTTTCATTTTCATTAACATCAACATTAGATTTAATTTTCCCTTATGGGATTTAAATATAACATGTGCATATCAAATAGCTCATTATAATTAGGATCATTCATAATTTCATTATACCTAGCATCCCAAACAATATGATCATCCATATCAAAACCTATCTTTGTTTATTCATGACTGCCTTCATCATCTATGGTAGTTGTTTGGAAGGATGAGATGTGCACCCGTGTAAGATTATAAAATTTAAAGGACTTGTCTATTTCAACATCCAAATGGGAATGTCTCCAAGTTTTGGGACTCTCGTCTCCTTAAGGCATACCTCCAGAGAAGGTCATCTTACTGTCCTAACTACCCTAACGGTAATCACTAACTTCTAATTTAATACAACCATTATAAAAAGGGATTGTAAAAACATGTGAAATAAACATTGTGATGCGTGAAGAAAAAAGGGGATCACCCTCCATGCATGAGTTAGCAATTGAAAGTAAAAAGCATATATCTAGAGGGCATATATTAACCACAACCAAAACATGCATATAAATCAAACTCTCAATCTCAACCTTAAGACGTAGAGAATCAAAAACCTTTCAAATGCCACACATAATAAACCATGTAGATAACTAAGAGGGTAAGGGGAAATTAACACAAAGACAAAGGGAATATATGATCCATAACCATGGATGTATTATTATCTAGAATTATACACAATTTTATATCAAAAAAATCCATGGTGAACACTCATCTACAAGGTCCCGAACCATAGAATAGAGGCACTCAAAAATATCGACGCCCAAAAGAGTAGAGTAACATTTCTTTCAACAAAGAGGAACCATTTACAATCTTCCTTAAATAAAAAGAGAAGAAAGGGATGAAGAATATGCTCAAATTATATCTCTTTCTCATCCATATCCTTTTACACATCTCATAGAGGTTTGAAAATATGTCTAACTTAAATTCTCCACCCAAAACCACATGGAGCATATTCCAAGGATCTCTACATGCTTCATGATGATCCATAAACATGAATCATAGTTTGGGAGTGTCTTGAAACAACCTTATCCATAAACCCACATTATTTTCAAGTAGATGTTTGTTTTTTGGTGATTTTTATGCCTTCATCTGCAATAAATGAATAGATATTTGTTTTAAATTTGATATCTTGAGGAAAACATCAGTGTGAGCCCATGAAACTATAAAGATAAGTGAATATGGGGTTTTCATTTTGTTAATAGGCCATGATTTCACTTTTGGACCACTTTGAAATCGCATCCCTTGATCAACAACTTTTTTAACCCCCTTTATTTATATTTTGGTGGGGCCAAAGAGAGGAATAACAACTCATAAACATCTACCATGAAAGAATAAAATGACCAAAAAATCCGTTGATAGTGATTTGGGAGTCATTTGATCTGATTATTTAGCTACAAATGACTAAAGCTTTGTCACAAATTTATCTCCAATACCTAAACCATTCTCTTTGAAACAAGGATCAAATAAAATATCTCTCAAAGACCTTTCTAATGGTACTATTTTATTTTCAATTAGATATCTCTAAAAGAATTTGTCGATAAAAAATCATACCTCTTTCATGCCCTCTGTGACATCCTCGAGCTCTTTTTTAATCTAGGTGAAGTTGTCAAATTGAAGGTAGTGAAACAGGAACAGTAACGAGTCTTAGAGTTTTACCAATTTGTGTTAGGTGTCACTTATGCCACATGTGCTCAATCATTTCTTCAAAAAAAAATTAAAGGGCAGACTAAGACTTGAGAGAGTGCAAAGTTTCAATGGTCTCTCATGTCCAAAATCTTCCACATATTTCCTTTTTAGAGATATGTATAGTTTGAAGTGATGAGCCTTAACTTGGAGACAATCATATGAGAATTTTAGATGTCGATTTTCACCATGTGTCCCTTATATACCACACATTGCACATCAATCACCTACAAGGTTTAAAGTGAGGGGCCTTAACTTTAGAGAGACTTTACGAGAAATTTGGATGTTAATTTCCACCATGTTTCCTCCTTTTTCACTTGTATTAAATTGATTCTCTACAAATTTTAGAGGTTTAACCAAGGCTTTGTGACATTCCCAGATGTTAATCACCTCCACATGTCTAAACCACCACACGTCATAAATCAGTACTCTATAGTGTTTGGGTGAGAACAAGTAAAAATATTAGGCCTATGGAAGTGTCGAATGTTAATGAGTTCCAAGTGTCAACCATCCATTAGGGGTTTTGAAATACATCCAAAAGTGCTTAATTTCATAACACTTTGTGAAATACGATAAGATTGATGACTACTATATGTTAAACCTATGCCGCTTGTCACTCATCCATAATTGAAGCAATGATAACCACGAAAAAAGAGCCCATTTTGAAACTTTGGAGATGTCGTTAATTAACATGTACCCATGTTTTATTCAATCAAACTTGATAATCTTGTTTCAATAGAAAACTAAAGGATTTGAAAGTTTTGAGGACTAAACTCCATTAAAATTTGTAAGTTGTTTCTCAATTTCTATGTATGCACTCAGAGCATAAGAGAGTAAGATATTTTGAAGAGTTTAAAGCACAAGAGTGCCCCAAAAATATGTGTTTAACACCACTAAAATCCTATGAGTCTTAACATTATGATTGGCTTCCCAAAAATGGAGCATGGGGCTCATTTTGGAAATAATAGTATCATGAAGGAAAGTTATAAGATTAGATTTGGGTAATTGTGTAGTACATTCCCATGTACTTGAAAAATGCATCATCATCATGTTCAATTGGTATTTGTTACATTGCTACTTACCCAAGAGATAGTTCAGTGTTATCCATTTTGTGAGTAGGTGGCTCTTGTAGTATATCCAAAGGTGTATCATGCAATATTGTAGTAAGTTTTATAGATTTAGGAACCCATGTAGATTTAGATACGTGAGGTGATTTCATTGGAGCTTTGTCACAATGTTGTGTATTAAAGGAAATAAAACCCTTACACTCAAGTTGAATTTTTCATTGTAAAACTAGAAATCATTTTCACGATGTTTGTTAATTCCATCATAGTTACGAAATGGTTGACCTTTTATTTTTGCAATACGATAAGGGGGGTAGTAATGAATAGGTAATAAATTTATTAATCATTTATCAAGTAGCTCATGTAGAATATTATATTGTATATCATTCTTTTCAAACTAAAGCGGTGTTTTCTAATGTGTTTTACTTATTATTTGAGATTGATCTTTTCAAAGATACACAATGTTTCCTCTATGTAATACCTTTACTTCACTTGTATGAGCACATGTATCATCCATAACAATCCCACTTATTTTTGGTAGCCTTAGAAATAAATTGATCGTGATGTGTAGAGATATGGGCATGGGAGGAAGTTTTTAGATGCGTTAGCTCATTCTTGAGATATTTGACTGTAGTACTCAAAGCTTGACTTTGGACTTGAAAATGATGGTGTAACAATTTAATCGATTATAGGGTATCCCTATAAAGAATATCATTGTTATGGTCATTTTATATGGTGGATCAAAATTGGTAGAAACATTAGGCATTTCAAGTTTCCTTTGAACATCGATGATTTTAACACGAGGGATAATAGCATGTTCTAAATTTGTAAGAGACTCCAAGGATATACTTCCATTTCCCACATTTGGAATTTCGTGACTAATGGCATATTAAAAGGGGAAGATCCTCATAGCTAAAGGATATGGCCTTGGTAATAATATTTATAGAAATGAACATAGGGATCACATGTTCTCTAGTTCAATTAAGATGAACTTACTTAGATTATATGAGTTGTGAAAGAGTTTGCTAACGGGTAGGGTGAATGTGAAGATACTCACCAAAATGTATAGCAAGACCATAAGAAGAAGCCATAATAGAAAAAATAATAACAAATCCTCCTATTACATATAAAAAAATCAACACAATGAAGGTTGAAAAATCAAGATACCATATAACATAAACCCAAAAGGGATGTTTAACAAAAAGTGACCATCATCAAATTATTAAAATGACCATTTATGAGAATAAACAATTAATTCAGAAAAAACAAAAGAGGTATTTTTCAATCTGAATATGTGGAATAAAAACCTCTTAGTAATTTTCCAAAAAAGTGTATATTTTGTTGATTGTCTTAATTACTAAAAATAGTAATTTTAAATTTTTGAAAAGTGTACTACAAATTATGTCAAACACAAAGAGGTTTTTCGTTATATATACCAAAATAAATTAAAAAATGCAAAGGACTTTTAAAATAGATTTCTTATGCTTAATATATGTGATGAAAGGTTATTGTAACATCCCCAATTTAAAATACCAGAACAAGGGAAAAAAAAAAATTATTTTTATTTTTTTTGATAACGTTCACTGTTATGAATTATAAAATTCAAACACACGTTCAAGTTTTAATAATTGTTCTCTGCCCAAACAACACAGTTAGGATCACACAATTTCCTTTTAAAACAAATGTTCCCTGTTCGCATATTTTCAATATGGAACACACATTCAATGCCATTCAATCTTATAACAGATTCTATATGCTGCTGTAAATGACTCGAGGAACTACCGATCTTCCATTTTCATGGCTCGGAGTTTCAACGATCCTTCATTTCATGACTCGGCAACAACCGATCCTTCATGTTTATTTATGCATAGTATATTATATATACCTGTTCTCATAACCTTCCCCGGTTATCGAAGTGATCCATTTAAGAAGCCTATCTAAATATCTGTTACTGATATTCATCTGACATCCTGCATCTTAAATTAAGTGATAAGGACAACGCAACCAGCAATTGCGATACTTTGGCCAAAGATTTTCACATGCTTTGCATGATCATATTCCTGGATGTGATACACATCAATGGAATACGTCCTTCACTTCACTTCACCTGTTATCTAGAATGGTATTTCCTGGTTCCTACCAGTCCTCTTCGTTTAACGTTAGTTTAAACTCCCAATTACAGTTAGTAATATGAACGAGTATAGGAAGGCACTCCCGGTAACTAAAGATACGCAGACATACAGTGTCGTTTCCCCACGACCCCGTGTGTCTAGTTATCTTTAGTATTCCGGAGTCACTCCGTATACCAAATCATACTCCTATCCCCTGTCCACAATTACACCTTCAGCCTATGTATTCTTGATGTTTTAATTCAGGAGGGCATTGCAATATGTCAACTGCAACAGTGTGTCGTCATGAAGGCCCCGTCTTCATGGAGACACCTTGCTGTAGCTGGCATATGCCAATGTCCTACGGAATTCTCCCATCGAGAATACACATCCTGCTTAAGTGATTTGAATACGATTTAATAATTAAAAACAATTTTCAGCATCCACGCTGATCCCTTGATCCTCGTTTCCGTTACAGTTTTATATAGCCAAGAGGGACTAAATCCGTCCATTATCTTGCAATGCATCTTCTCCTTCATGTCAAAGGGCTGCATTTTCCTACTTGGTTTACTTCTTAATCATTGGATTAAGCGGTCCATGCCGACGGACATGATAAGCTTAACCTATTAAACTTAGCCAAGATTTTTTCAACTGCAACTAAATTCATAATATTAACTTATTAGACGTCATTCATACGAGGTATAAATTTCGAGAAATGTATTCATTTGTTCTCCTTAACGTCATGTAGTTAAGGTCCATTAGTTATGGATATATCCATCTTATATCCTTTATTCTGAATTTATCAAACGGGATCATTAATGGAGTTCGAAAGCGAAGTTTGATTACTCCGAAGTTGAATTGATATTCCTTAGCTCCTAAGCTAATCCTGAATACCTTCCGATTATGGAATCATATTCTTCCTAATCCTTTTTAATGTCAATTAAAAATTCATCTTTACCCAAGTATGAACTAATTGCAATTTTCAACTTAAAAGTTGCGTTTAGGTAAGAATAGATATCAGTTTCCATTTAGCATCCATCCAAGGACAAATAACAATTCCAAATCAAGAAATAACATTATATTTCCACATTATTCAACAAAATCAAACTGATATAACTATTGAAAATATCACACTTGTAATTGTATTCAATAATTCAAGTCATAATCTGTACATTTGCCAATCCAGCTGATTGGGCATAATTTGTACAAAACATCCATACAACTCATGGACAGAAGAATATATTTTCTTCTTTTCACAATTCCTTGAAGAGGAAATAAAGTAACAATTACAATTCATCCTTTATTAATCAAGAAGCATCAGAAAACAGCCATGTCTTCATTCTAATCAAATTCCATCTGCAAAATGATTTGCACGGGTCAGTTCAATGAACTGAGCATATTAAGCACTTATCCTTAAAATAAGGTGCTTCAACTAACTGTCTCAATAAAAGAACCCTGCTTTTATGAAACGACAATTAAACATCAATCACAAAATAGGCACAAAAAAAAGATCAGCATAACAACTGAACTATCAAAATATTATCACAATCAGCAATAAGACTGCTGTCCTGTTTCCACATAATTTTAAACATACTGTTATCCTTTCCACGCATTTCATTAATAATAAATGCAAAGGATGAAACTAACTGAAATGTAACTCATTACTTTCCTTTCAGTTCGTGTATTAAATTCAAAGCAATCAAGTACAGACAAGAAAGCGAACAGCAATGCATATAGTTGCTCCCATCTAAGAACTATAAAAATTCATTAATCACGAATTCCAGATTTCCAACTGAATGAAAGAAGAAAAGATCATTTTTCCAAGTCATTCATTCATATCTCTATTTATTTCCACATGACTGTCCTAACAGTGGAATCCAAACGAAAGACAAATCAAGATAACAGTTCAGAGTGAAACTTACAAAATCCATTCGGAATTCACTTTCCAGCAGCAAGAATAATTTCGTTTATAATCAGCTTTAAATGAAAACAGGGAAGAATTCATCATAGAACAAGCAATATCAAGATGCAGACTATGTATTTACTGTACTAGAAGATCCCATACTTCTTTCACTGTATTGTTAACCAAACAAATAGTTATACAATCACGCAATCACTTACTCACATGACTCTTTATATCCATGAACGCATACAGTTCATAATAACAAATTACACATTGCTGTTACCTACAGCGAAACCAAATTCTTATGCACCGTAAAGCTCCAATATTATTTTCAGAGTCAAAAATAGCAAAAGAGAAGAATTCATTCCCTATAATTTCATTAAGAAACAACCATTTTGTTCAAAACAAAATCAAACACCCAACCCATGTTCATCTTAAACAAGACAGCTCATTATAAAGATAACATAACAGTCGTTCTTATCGCGAAAAAAAACTCTCATAGCCTGTACCGTTTCAATCCAATACCACAAACAACGCATATTCAATTCCAGTTCCTTCTCGATCAACTGTTAACTCAAAAAAAAATAGCAATTTCCATTTTCTAAATGAGGTACAGCTCTTAAAAGATAATATTCAATTGTCAATACCTCTATAAAAGCAAACCCGCACCGGGTGTTAATTGCATGAGCTCGGTACAGCCAGAGTAGACTCAGAAGACAAGTTAGATCCCAAATTTTCCATTTATTTCCACAAAAATCAAATCAAGTTCGCATTCTCCAGATAGTTCAAACAGAAGGACAACCCTCAACTATAAGACGCAATGAAATCAATTTTTCCATTACAGTATAAAGAAATATAATCATTCTTTGCACAGAATATAATCAAGTTGTAATTGTGTCAACAGTCCGTATAGGAAGACCAAACAGCATTATAAAACACAGTGAAACCACCTTATTCTCTCAACAAGGAGGAACGAAATCCATTGATAACTTAAGAAGGAAAAACAGTTATCTTTTTCCTACTTCACGAATACCCAATACGTATTCGTTTAGTTCCTACTCAAGAAAAGGTACAGCAATGATAATATTGCTAATACTTCATTCAGTTTGAGTTCAATTACTCAAAGGAAACCCGAATGCCACTTCCATCCAAAATCCAAAACAGTACAAGGAAAAGGATCTACTTTCTTAAAGAAAACTTCAATAAGAACTACTTCAACAACTATTATTCCCTTCCATCCAGTTCGTTAGTAATAAACGATTGTTTCAATAGTGAAAACAACTCATAATAAGTGTACAGTCACAAGATATATACGATGAATTTCCCGTTACAGTCAAACGTCCAGCACACAGGAAGGTACATCATTCGAGAAATACAAAGACAATTAAACTCAACAATCAAAGACAATATGTCTTATTGTTTCCAAAATGACAGCAAGATTCTATGAAATCCAATTCATAGCAATATACACGGCTGTATCTCCACTTCCCTTTTTTTTTACATGCAAGGACAGTTCCTAATACAATAGCAAGAAAAGATTACATTTAAGGAAACAATTTCACTATAAGGAACGAATACACAGCGTGTTCCCAATTTCAAACAACACGAAAAGTGAAAGAAAAATCCATTTCAAACCACCATACAGTCAACAACCATACAGTATTTCATTTCCAACTTGACTCGAGCAAAAAAAACTCAAAACCGAGCAACCAGAAGCAAATCTTCTTATCATTTTCCAAGAAAAGAAAGCAAGAACCAACAAAATCCAAGTCAAATCGACTCAACAGCAATCACGCAATCCAAACCCAAGAGCAGGGTTGTTTTAATGATACACTTAAACAAAGCAAGAGTTTTTTTTTAAAGAGAAGGGCTTAACATGCCTGTAATCTCTCTTCCAGAACTTGAAGAAAACTTCGTTTGCCGCGTTTTTCCTTCCACAGCAACAGCACAAACTCTCCAACACTTCTTTCTTCTTCAGGCTTAGCAACAGCCTCTAAATCTCCAAGAAAATGTCAAATTCCAAGAGATGGTTCGACTGAACCAGGCCAAAAACCAAATGCAGAGCAACTTTGGCCAAAACCAAATCGAAACAATGAAAAATCAAATTCCCTCATGCAGTTTCCAAGGCGAGCTGGTCACGAGGACCAAGAATAATTAATGCAATTAAGGCTCTGCCTTTTTTTCTTGCTTCCCACGCCACCGCCACTTGAGTTGGCGAGCTTTTAAATTTCAAATTTCCATGCAAAACTGAATTTGGCTCTATTTCTAAATAGATGCCTCTAATTCCTACCTGCCCCGCCAAAAATGGCGCTGTCCACGTATGGACTGCTTAATAAATGCCAATGAATGCCTCCTTCCCATCCTTATCCCTTTCCTTCCAAGGGTCTACGCACCCCTTAGATTAGGATTAGTTTAGGTTGCATATGGTATTCAACCTAGGTCTTAGTTTAACCTTAGGTTTTACAACTTAGGTTTATTTTCCCCTTTTTTTTTTGTAATTTAAAAATCCACTTAGGGTAGTAGTGTAGGGTGCATGTTAGGATTTAGGATTAGTTTAGGTTTTAACTCCTACTAACCACTAACACTAACAACTTCCATCCGGCCTCCCTACTAACATTCACGTTAATGCAGAGCAGGACGTTCCGTCCCTCAGATTACGTGCCAAGGCCACCCATGTCCAGGAATTTCTTGCCTCATGAGGTCCCAAGTTCGACAGTACAGGGTTCAAGAATCGAACCCCTGTCATTGGCATCTACGTGCTAGCTGTTCACACCTGCAATCTGGCACTGCACGTTCATAACAATCTCAGTCCAGTTCAAGTGTGAATCGACACAGAAATCACAAGAGGACCTCAGCATACTTGAATCAATGGAATTGATTCAAGGTATGTTGTCAATCAGCAAAGAGAGTTTAGCAAGTATACGACAATTTATCGTCACATCAGCAAACACACAAGTACAATACTGTTGTCCCATGCAATAAATCACAGTATGCAAGAATCCAAATTAGCAACACATTCTCTTAAGATCAAAACATATCTTAACATGTTTGCTTTCATTTCAGTAGCTATAACAGTATGTAAAACATTCACCAAGTTAACATACAAAATCAAAGTGTTACAGTTATTTGGCAATTAGGAAATGCTAGCAAGAGACCAAAAGGTTCGGATTGGCCATGAGACCCTAGGGAAATTTGTGTAAACTAGATTTAGGGAAGATGGTAGATGAAAATCAGGTTTGGATATGAATACACAATGTACATATGAAACAATGGGGGAACTATGGTTTGTAATACGGTACAAGATACAATCTTGAGTCGAGTCACCCATATGTTTAAACCGTAGTTATATTCTATGAGTGTTATGGATTAGAAAAACTAAAAAGTTATAAGGGTTAACAAAAATTAGACTATTTTGATCTAATTAACTTTCAAGATCAATTATATATGACAAAAATAATGCACTCCAGCTTGAAATGAACTAAATGATTGATAAACAATAACTAACTTATTCTAAATAAAAGAGGAGAGAGAGAATTAGTTGGTTCATGAAAATTCTGGAATGATCTTGATGTGTCATGCAATGAAACAAGAGAATATAGGACTCTAGATTCTACATAGAAGATTGTTGAGCTAGAAAACATGTAGCTTTAGGACCGTATAAAATCTATATGGTCTAGGAAGGAGTTGTACACTCTAGGACAAGGATTGTACAGTCTTATATTGGGAGACAATTGGGATCTAAAACTTTCTGGATGATTCACTTGTCTAGAAATGGTGCTCATTGTGTGTCGCTCTTCTTTGCACAACATGAGGATGAGTTGTGATGACCTACAACAAATTAGAAACCCTAGAAACTTGTAAAAACCTTCATCAGGGCATTAGAAACCCAAAGGAGAAAAACATGTGTTTGTTTGTTGGAGGTTGAACCACCTTGCATGGTCAGACTCCTAGTTATTGAACTATTCCCAGTGTTGCATTATCATTCTCAATGTAAAATAAATCCTCGTGTAGTGCTCTTAGGTGCTTTTGAAAGTGTGCAAATCTAACCAACCCCATAGGGGTGCCCTTATGTCTCTTGACACCAAGATAGAAGGCTAATTGTGTAGTATACAATGTACCTAGTGTGGTATTAGTGAGATTTGGTATGACTCAGCTATGTCACCTAACAATTATGTTGATTAAAACCCTTGTGTAATGTTTGGAGTGAATTAGCTCTTGATTAGGACATAGATCTATGATCTTTACATGCTTGTAGGTATATGAAGCTAGACTCCTTGACCTCCTAGTAGGGACTTCCTTAGATAATGTGTAGCTTATTTAAGCAGATGTAGGAACCATTTGAATACTTTTGGAATGATGTTTAAAATAGGAGCTTGTAATAATGTCGAGTGAGTTATAATGTGATAATTACTTATATAGTCCCCTATATATGATATATTATGATAAGGTCGACCCTAAAAAGATGAAATGACCCAAAGAATGATTTAGCATCAAAAGAAGATTTGGTGATTAAGAATGGTCAAGATCATACATGTCAACCAAGACCAGGCCTCACATATTGACCCTTTCATACAATTTTGGACATGAGAGAGTGACTCCTAAAATTATATTTGTGCAATGTCATATTTTTTTTCCTCTTTAATTGAATAATATTTCCATATTTGTCGACATAGCATCGTGTAAAGATAAGCAAGTTTTAGAATGGATAGAGTGATGATGAGATTGGATTATAAATGTGAGCATTTGTATTAACAAGGATATAAGGTCAAACTTGGCATTGCATAAGGACACACTATCAGATTTTAGTGTTTATGATTCCTTACACATTCTGCAGCTAGAATGGGAATAGAATCTAGAATATATTCTAGGGGATAGGGGAATTTAATTATATACTCAATCAAATCTTAAGTTATTTCCTTATTTTCTACTGATGGTACCTCTCATACCTAGTGGCTACCCTATCTAGTACCCCCTACCTTACATTTTTCTAAAAGTTTACATGTATGTTTCATAACTCCGTCATCTTCATCCATGGGGTTGAACAAGTTTCACTTTTCCTCACCAATCACATATGTACTTTAAATTAATGAATCCTCTACAAGTGTCTCCATTTTTGTCATTGCTACCATAAAATTCCTTTGACACTTTGTTGTGAGCAATCTATTAGTAACCCATGTCCTCTTTTTCATGACTTCCTTAGAGAAATTCCCTGATTATTCTTATTCGCTTTCTTCTTCTTTCATGAATGTACCTTGATAGTTTTAGACACTGGGACTTTTCATTTTTTATCAAGTGGATGCATTTGTATATTCTAGATTTATTCTTCCCCAATGCTTTCTCAATTTATCAAAGAGCGGACCTAAAAATTTTAATGTTGGTATCTACGGTCCATCCCCTTTAAATCTTCTACCCATGTTTTTTCTCCTTTTGTTGAGGGGTTCTCAACTCCTTGTATGTTTGACAACCCAACATCTATCTCTTCTACATCTTATTCTTGTGTGAAAGTTAGAACCATAGAAGGGCATCCTCCATTTTATTTCCAAGTTTCTTCTATGATTACAATAATGTTTAGCGGCACTGGTTTTCTTTTCTCCATTGGGAACGTACTTATAGCCATTATGATGATATTTATTTGTTCAGATGAAATATTATATGGCATTAACACAACTATAGTTGTTAGTGGAATAAAATCCCATAAGTATAAATTGTCTATGTCTATAATGAATGGAAAATTTATATTCATACCGATCCACCTCCTACTCAAAGATCCTACTCTTTCCCATTGTCATCCTTCTAATGATTTCTCCCCACTATAAGAGTGATGTTATGGCATCTACTTATGTCATAGTTTCCATGTGGAATTTTATTTGTGCACCTATGGTTTCATCATCTTTCCACACTACATGTTCCTCTTTCTGTGGAATTTTCTTTGTAAAATACATGGCTAAACATATCAGCAAGGGACCATAGATAAAATCATATTTACCTAATTTCATTTTTTCACATCACCAATGAATTCCTCAAGTAGAATTTCACAAAAATTATACTTGAAGTTTTTTGCCACAATATCATATGTTATTGTCGCACTCCTTGGATGAGCTACATCATCTTGGTTTATATGATATACTTTCCATGCCACCGCTTTAACCACATATCTCAATGTTGTTTTTGGTATGCCACCTATAGACACTCCTCTCTTATTCACAATTGTCCCTAACAACCTCGCAATGGTTTTCCCCATGGATTTCTTATCTATTCAATGCATGTTATGCCCATATCAAATCAATGTCTTGACCTTTTATATCTCCTCCTATGTAATTGGGTATATATTATTAAGGTACAACAACCTATTATGCAATCACTAAGAATTATTTTAATCATCTTTTATGCCAAGATGAAATATGGGAAGTTGTGCCAAACATCTAACTTCATTCTGGGAATTTTCTTCTCATGTTCCTTCCCTTCCTCCTTCCAAGTTTGGGAACTCACCTTAACCAAGTATTGTTTGTTTCCATTTTCTTGTGGTCTATTTTTTTCTAGTTTAGAGTGGATATATTGTTGAATGTATCAAGAAGACATAACCTAAAACAAAATATGCGAGAAATCCCTTGTCTGATCAGTTACATAAGCCTTTTGAATTTGTTTATTCCATTTGGTTGTCTTCAATTCCTACTCCAATACTACCTTGGGTGTGGCCATTTATGTGGTTTTGTTTTGGATGCCCAAATTGTATACATCACAGGTCACAAACACTTGTTTTCTTCACTTTGTTCTTTCCAAAAAATTATAAGTATGGGTCCCACCAGATCCTCAGTTGCCGCCACCTCAGCCATCACCACCCCGATAGCCGCCACCTGTGGGACCATCTCGGAGGATCAGCTCTCATAGACATTGTTTTGCCTCTCCTCGAGGCCACCCTTTAGCCCCCTCCTCCTCTAGACCCAGCTAGAGCCCGCTACCAAGGGGGAAGGGCATTACCAACGCTTCGCGGTGGGGATCTCTACCGTCGGCCATGTAAACCATCATTGGAACTCATACCCCTGGATAGGGAATCATGGTACCGTTACAGATGCAGTTTCTTGATCACGACGTGTGTAGGTGGATCCTCCTTCGATGGAGCCTACTAGTGGAGTGTTCATCCCTCCTAAGGATGATCCTCCCCCTCCTGGTGTTGCGGTATGTGCTTGATTGTGGTGGTTATGTCTTTTCTTTTATGCTCTATGGTTTCCCTATGGGTGTTTTGATGTAGCCCTTATGGCATTTTCTACATTGTTGGTGCCCTTGTGGCATTTTGTGGGACCGTGAGTTCTCTAGTCGCCCCTTACTATGTAACTCTCTTTTATTTTAATTAATATAAAGGGCAGTTCTAATAGTAAAAAATTTTAAGTATGGAAAACAATGTAATCTTACTACAGGTATCGATCTTATTTGTATACTTTCGTCAAATCCATTCTTCTTTTTTAGTCATTAATGCCTCCAATTCTACTAAAAATCTAGTAATAATTTTATTTTAATCAATATGTCTTACCTAGGTGTCATCCATTCATCGGTTGTTTTATACTCTTAAATCCCACTTTTATGCCATGTGTTTCACCCTTCATGACATGTTACCTAGTTACTCTCAATGTGATTCACAACCTATGAAATGCTACATCTACTATTTATTTTATTCTGCGACACGCAAACTTATTCAATTTTTAATTCTAAGACTATGTCCTTGTGGGTTTTCACAATATCACCTCACCAACATGTCGAATTTTTTATTTTCAATCTAACAGTCACGTTTATATTTTTATTACTTTTTTGGTTTTTCCCCTAAATTTCTGGCTATTTCCTATTTTTCCCTTTTTTTTTCTCAAAATCTTCTTGTATTTTTCTATTTTTTCTCAAAATTGTCTTTATATTTACTCAAAATGCTTTTGGAAAGTGCAAGTTGTGGAACCACGCACACCAATAAGCCAATCTGGCATGTAAAGACATTGAAAATGGCGATATGGATACTTGGTTGAACATCATTTTGGGAGGATATGAAAATAAGGGATATAGTGTTTGACTTTGGGAATACTATAAATATGATGCCCAAATCAACAACGGTGCACCTGTTTTGGCATATAGTCTAGTGACATTGAGCTTAGGTGATTATGAGAGTTTATCTAATTGGTAAGTCAGAGGATGTGGAAAAAATCGTTGGCGATCTTAGTCTACAAGGATATTTTGAAATTATTGATATGAAAACAAATGAGAGCCACTATCCAGTGCTAATAAATAAAAACTGGGCTTATGATGGGAATACAGAAACCAACAGAGTTACCAATCAGAAGGAATCTCACATGAATGATTCTATAATTATCATACCTATGAACATGAATGAGCATAATCCATATACAATTCCAAAAAAAAAAAATTGTATCTGCGTGATATAGAGAGTTGGTTTAAGGTGGACTATCAATCACAAGAAGAGTTTATAGCCATGAAAGGAGGAAAATAAAATACGGAAGCTAGTAGGAATGCACATTATTTTTGCAAGCCGTTAGAATTACCTAAAGTTATGCACACTAAAAATCCCTTCGTGGATGAAGACCTGCAATATGGCATTAGGCCCCCCACTAAGTCTGAAATACGAAGGTTGTATGAATTTTCGAAATCTCATCAAGATTATACCAAACCTAATGATGAAATCCATATTCTGTTGGAGGAAACTTCATCAATCAGTGAAGATTTGAATGTAGATTTGATCCGTTGGATGCCAGAGAGCATGAGATCAGGGTAATGAGAATGGTGTGTGTAGAATAGAGAGAAATCCCACAATATTTTATCATTTCTAACTTGGATATTTTTTTATCGAATTTCAAGAACATGTGACACACGAGGAATTGAGAGTAGGAGCACTAAATTATGCATTCAAAGGAATGGTAGCAACATTGTGGGTTATGTACAAAGACAAGAACTAAGTATAGACAAAAGTAGTTAGACTGTTGTGTGCAATGTTTGCACTACCCTCCATATTGAAAAAGGTGTGGCCAAGATATTTTTAGTTCAATTCCCTAAGCTACACATACATGGATGCATGGATATATGGAAAGTACAACAAATTCAACCTAAATGGTGGATTCATATCTTCCCTAAAACACTCATTATGTTTCCCAAAGTGTGATACATGCACCAAAAAAGGAGAAGAAAAACACATAATGAGAGACATATTTAGGAAGACTCCATACAAAACCTTCACTTTTGAAAAAAAAAATTATATAAAACATGCAACATTGTAGAAAAATAAGGATGTTTCTCTTCCATAGAAATATGGACACCGAAGCACGAATGTAATTCAAATATCCAGAACAATGTGCAACCATAAGCAAAGATTCGAGAGGAGGGTGGGCAAAAAGGAAAACATTGGTGAATTATTTCCTTAGAATAGGGGATACAAGGAAGAGGGAACATGTTCTGATAGCAAGGAAAGCATGGAGTTAAGGGGTATGTTCATGCCTAAGCCTTTGTAATATCTCCTAAAAAAGGTTGTGCAAAAGGAAGATTATGTGTAATTGCACAATCTAATTATTGAGGAAAAGGAAGGATCAACGATGTTGAAAGACAATAGAGACAAGAGGAAAGGCTAATATATATGATGAAATAGTGTTGGAACGAATGGAAGAATTTAGTCCTCCTGATACTATTAAAATGGAAACTATATGGGGATTATTAAACTCAGTAGCAGATGTCTAAGATATTGCAAATAGTTAGAGATTATGAAGATGTTTTTCCCACTAAGTTCAGTGAAATCAAAGGGTAGACCCATCCCTAAGGGAAATGCACATTGAATTAAACAAGGTTGTGCGACCTACAAAGAAGATTCTTTATAGGCTCAATCCAAATATGAAATCAAAGGTCAAAGAAAATCTTGAACGCATGGTAGAAGCTAGACTTACTTACTCCACAGAGAATTCTGATTGGGAAAATACAGTGGTAACACAACCAAAAAAAGAAAGAAGTATGCATTTATGAAGATTACAAGCCATTGAATGATGCATGCGTAAATCATCATTTCCCTACCTCATGGATGATAAAGTTGTTATAGGTCATGAATTATAATATTTCATGGGCATATTTAGTGGCTATAATCATACTCTTATTGTGTCAAAATATCAATCTATAACAACTTTCATAGCAAAGTGGGGATCCCTTGCATAAAATTCCATGTCATTTGAGTTAAAGAATGCACCCTATAATTTTCCATGGTTATGGTCACTTCCTTCAAGGATTCATCCATGGTTTTTTGATGTCTACTTGGATGATTGGGTTGTTTTCTCTTTGTTCAAGGAACGTCTTTCAAAGGTATGCTTAATGTTAGAACGTTGTAGAGTTTTGCACATTACTTTAAATCTAAAGAAATGCTTTTTATTTACACCCTTTGGACTATTATTAGGGAATGTGGTCTATAAAGATGGAATATTGGTAGTTCGGGCCAATATTTATGCACGGGATCCCATCAAAACTTCACAATTAAGCACACTTGTGCCACTTGGGCTAGTTATTGATACAAAAAACAAGGATTCCTTACTAGAGGTGATCCAAGATCTATCGCAACTTTAGGGACACTTTGGAAGGATTGATGAAGCAATCATAGATTGGAATGTCTATAACTTAGAAATGGAATTATTTCTCCCAACTGTAAAAACTATAAAGGATATCCTCAAGTGTATACCTCCGCAAGTGAATCTCTACTAACTCTAATTAACTAAGGTGTTACCACCTCCACCAGTTCCTCCATGAATTCAAGTTTTGCAAGCTCCATCATCATAGTTTGAAGAGTAGAAATAGGTCCAATAGAACCACAATTTTCGGCAAAGTGAACTTTTTAAAACAATCACACAATTTTGTTAGATATTTGTAAGAAGAACCACATAGGTTAAAAACCTAAAGTGAAACCCATGAGGGATTCGCTGCATAGTGAACATCTGAAAGGGTGATCTGATAGAAAGACTAGATAATTGAAAACCTGTAAGGGTGGGTAAGTAGTACATAAGGGATGGAAGCCATCAAATAGTGCTCCATGTGTCAACTACAAACAGAGTATTGAAATGTGTACAACGATAAATAACATCATAAGGTTGCAGAACGAAGCCAAAGCACCTCCCAAAGTTCACAAGATTCTCTTATCTCAAGACAAGACAACTATTTAAGTTGAAGAAAGTGTTAGAAGGTTATTGAGGCCTAAAATTTGACTTGATATATATTGTATATTTTTGTATAATTGTGCAATGTCTAATGTCTATGCATAATATAGATAGAAAAAAATATAATATATGCATAAATCGTCTAGCATAGGAAGATAATATGAGAGGATCCTTTAGTCCGATAGGGAAAGTGAAGTGAATGGAAGGTTTTCATACCTCATATTGTATAAAATTATTTATTGAAACTATGAAAAATGTTGTTGAATAGTTGAATTTTTTGGACTTAGTTTGGAACATTAATATAATTCCAGTATTGTTTGATAATTATCTCTCTAGCTTGCATGTTTCATGTTCTATGTTTTTCTATGTTGTAGTTTAGTGTGTAATCCTTAAAATGTGATATTGGTTGAGTTCTAGACTTACTACGCACTATTTGAAGGCATGCAAATGGAATAATTTTGTAGAACTCTTCAAAATACAACATTAGCATGTCATGTTGAATGTATATAAGGACCATTGTGAACACTTGTTCATTATTACACAATTGTGCCACATACCCTTAGGCCTTTATTCTTGGGGGAGGGTGTCACTTAAATGATGAATTCTTTACATTTTAGACCAAATAAATAATTCAAATCCTTTCCACTCCATATAAAATGCCTCATATTTATCTTCACCATATTCAATTCAACACCAAGTATCCACATAATATTATACAAAGTAAAGGCCAACAAATTCCAAATCTCAATTCAGTCTCTCTATTCATTGGGGCATACCTAGGGAAAAGATAAAGATATTGATTATTACGATTCAAGATGACCTAAACCACCCTATTAATTAGAGAAGTAAAGCTAATAACCCATTGAACCCATTTAATATCAAGTAGAATAGAACATCCCCCTACCCTTGGGATGATTGGTAGAGAAATATACCTCTTTTGGTGAAATAAATTTTAGAAAAAACTCAAGGGGTTTTCCAGTCTTTTTAAATTCTTGTGAAAAAAAGGAAATCCAACTGATCCCTAGATTTTATGAAAATTTTGAAAATAGGCCTCATATCATGACTCCAAACCCCATACATTATAACTGACCACTTTCATGGGAAACAAAATGGATTTAGTTTATATCCGCGGAGGGTTTAAAACCCCCTTTGTTTTAATAGAGCCTATTGAAACACTCAGGTATTTTAGTATCCCTATCTTTCCTCTTGTAATCATCACCTCTTAACGGTTAGCTAGGTTTCCTCTTTTTAATATAATCCAAAAGAAGACAAGAACCTAGAGCATAAGGTCCAATTACCTCAATGTTTTGTCTTTTTGAACAATATTTAGCCTTGGAGGCCAAATGATTTTTTTCTGAACAAGATTGATCGAGTCTTTATCTAGTAAATTTGAAGAAACATCCCTACTATCAACCAACCTTGGCTCAAACGTGAAGGGGAATCAAGATGGGGTCGAGAATTCTCAATATCCATTATATGGTCATCCTAAACATTTTTTCATATATTGGTAGGAAGTTTTGAGATTACAATCAACAAGAATGACAATGTATACCTGTTGGCACGCAAAAAATTGGATTGTCTGAAACTTCCCAATTTATGTATCATTGTGTCGAACTCATCCAAAATATGAATTTTTGTGACAAACACTTTCAAAAAATATTATCTTCTAATCCCTTTATCAACACTGGGAGGAACACCTGGAACAATTCCTTGTTTTGGTCATAACTTTTGCATACATACTCCAATTTAGGTCTTGTTTCAAGCATACGAAATTTCTTGCAATGGGGATCACTATTTTCAAGGTTTTAAAGCCCCTAACAAAATTTTGATCTCTAAAATACATTTTGGATATTTTTTATATCAAAAAAACTTTGAGGCACACAAATTTTTACTTCATCAAAATTATTGCATCAATGTGTAGATCAAGTCTAAGAGATGAATTTTGATTATAAACATTTTAAAAAATATATATTTTTCGGGCCCTTTATGAGAAAAAAATTCATATGGCACCCTTGGAAGGAACAATGGGAACACTTCCTTTTTATGGTCATAACTTTTGTATAAAACTCTTATTCAAGTATCCTTTTAAGTGTTGAAAATATCTTACGACAAGGATGAAATTTGATTATAAAAACTTTCCAATTTTTTTATTTTTTAGGACCTTTATAAAAACATCTATGGTGCACCTAGAAAGAACGCTAAAAATAGTTCCTTTTTCCACGAGTTCCTCAAAATGACGCCAAGTGCACCTTGGTCTATAACACATAATTTGGAATCTTGTTTTAACCATAGGTTTCATATAAAAACTCTGATGTAGGTCTTGTTTGAAGTGTTGGAAATCTCTTGAGATGAGGGTCACTATTTTATAGGTTTCAAAGTCCCAAACATCACATATTTTTCATGAAACCATTTTTCATACATTGTAATAATTATGCAAGTCAAATTATGTAACTCAAATGTTAGACATTGTGTCTAGTTGTTTTCATTGATGTCAAGTGTCACATTGATGTCAAAGGATTCTAGGAGTCATATGTGAGTGTATGAGGTGTCGTCAATGTTTAATATTGAAGGTTGATTGGTAGTGTGATAAAATTTCATGGTGTCTAGGCATGTTCTTGGTGCATTGTCAAGCGAGTGTTATGTGTGAGCTCCATAGGTTGTATGAGGTCAAGCATGGTCAATACGATGAGTCAAAGGTGTTAATGAGTTTGTAAGAGGTTGTCAAGGTCTAAACTTATGAGTCGTGTGTTGGGAAAATCCTAACCAGGCCAAATCCTAGACCTAGCATGAGAAAATGGTTTGGAAACATGAAGTTTGGAGAAGATTAAGTCATGACAAGCAAGTGGAATGTGTTTTCTGGTTGCATGTCATGTGTGGAAGATGTCAAATGTCATATTTCAGAGGTATAGTGTATGTATAAAGTCATTTTGAAGCAAGACGGTGAAGACAAGGATAGTTTCCATGGGTAAGTATTAGTGCATAGATATTTTTAGATGCAGTTGAGCTTGAATGAAACTTGAAATATTTGAACTATATCCCTCTAGTTCTTTGAGAAAAAAATCAGGACAAGATTCAAAGAAGAAAGCAAGAAAAGTCAATTTTGGCTATGTTGAGTTCTTAGAATGTCATTCTCATCTCAATATGTCATGTTTGGAGTGATCAATTGCACGTGAAATATTTACATGGGATATTGATATTTTCAGCATAGTTGAGGCATGTAATTAATAGTGTTTCAAAGTGGGAATGGAGTTAAATGATGCCCTATCATTTATGAATGGTTGTTAAGAAGTAGAGGTGGTCAAAACCCTAGATCTAGAGTGATAAGAGAAATATGAAGTGTATATGCTCTAAATGACTTGCAAAAGCATGTTGTATGATTCAAGGATGAAGAGGACTCTTTAGCGCTCTTGTTGGTGGCAATTTCAAGTTCCAATTGTTTTAGCAAGTTAAAGAAAAACCCTAGTTTTTTAGAGATTTGAAGGTAAAGAGTTGAGATTGAAGTTTAATGATGCAAAACCTATTGTTCTAGATAACTTGGGAGAGGTTCTAGATGTCCATGAGAAGTTTCAGATAGGTACAATGGAGAAAATTGAAGATACGAGTCTCACAAGATTCCCTACCGCTTTTGGCCTAGAAGGGCTAAACCTAGTCTTATGGTTTGAGAGGAGTTTGATAGTTTTGGATGTTGTAGCTGAGTTATTTAGTCATAGATAACTTGGTATGGTTTAACATGATGTTTTTAAGAATTTTTTCTAATCTAGAGAGGGTATTTCTAGCTTAAGTATCAATGGACTAATCAGCCATATTAGGATTCTCAAGAAGGTGTGATGAATCAAGTGTACTGTTGTGAATTCTTTCATGTGACCTATGTGTATTAGTGCTTGGAGAGGTTTTACATGATTTCCTTGATGTGTTTCAAGTTTTTGTTGTGCTTGGAAGTTTCTTTCAAGGTGTTTGAAGTCATATTCCTCAAGACTGGTTCGTAAGTCCTAATTGTCAGTTAGACCGGTTTCAGATATTCAAGTGGTTGGAAGCATTATGCCCTATTTTGGTGGATTCCATGAGTTTTTATAGGTTCCTCTTGATGAGATATTTCTAGTTATATTTCATATGAGCCATGATGAAGAGTTTTGATAGGTTAATTTGTTTGCTTTTTGGGATTGTTTTCTAGGTGCTTGAGACCTAGTTGAAGATGCTTGCCATATGGAGTGTGTCATGATGTAGATGATGATTGCAAAGATTCTTATACTTGTTAATGGATCCTATATTATTTTTATGATGTTTCCTAAGTTTATGAATCCTTTTTTGAGTTTTTATATGCCCTTGAAGATCATGAATCTATTGTTAGAGTGTGTTAGGCTTATTTTGGGGTAGTTGTGCAAATGTGTGTTTGTAATGCTCATGACTAACATATAAGATCTTGGTAAGAAATTTATATGAATTTATAATGTTTTTTCATTATTATATGACCGACCTTAAAGGTATTAGATGAACTATATGGTTTTTTTAATAAGATTCAAGTATAAAAGTGTGTTAGATTAGTTCATTGGAAGTAGTTGTGTTGATGGGGATGTGAGCTAATTAGAGGAAGTGAAAGTAGACTTGTAAGGGGTCAAGGGAAGAGCTGAGAAGAGGTATGAATAGTTGAGAATATTTTAGGATCATGTGTTCAAGTTCATTAGAAATAATCATCATGATATGATGCAAGTTTGAGTGAAGTAGGAGAAGAGGTCCTTTCAGAGGAGTTTGAGTGCATGCAACCGAACTTGTGGTCACAATCAGTTATTAGAGAAACAAATACTTAGGTGATCTTCATCTTCACATGGATGATTTGGTGTTTGGTCATCCTAGGGGGTTGTAGCCTCCTTGTGGGGTTGTTGCCTTGTTAAATAGGGGTTGGTGCTCCTTATGGGACTTGTGTCTCACTGAATAAATCTTGTGTGATGTGTAATATTCATACAAGTCCTTTGTTTTGGGTAATATAACCAGAGGTTCAGTGGGTTTTCTTCCCCTTGAGGATTTCCCACATATATTTAGTGTTCATGTGTTCTCTCTTGTCTCTTGCACTTGTAAATGGTTGATACACACTTAACAAGCTCACATTTGATTATGTTTTTTGAATGGATGATTTAAATGATGAATATATGTTATGGTGAATGAAGTTAAAAGTTTTTGTATGATTGATTCAACCCCCCCCCCCCCCCCTCAGTCAATATGATTCTAACATCAAGTTGATTCGATTTGAAGTTAATTCATAGGTTAGCTTTAAGGTAGATATATAACTACATTAGAGTGTTAATACCTATGAAAGGCCATAAATAATTGCAATCAGTGAATCTCTTTTTCTCTCAATACTATAGAAATTCTATTGCAAATTTTTGTGTATGTACTATTCATTTTGATGAATAATAACATACAAGTAAATGATATGATAATCGCTTTTTGGTGTTTATGTCCTTCAATCATGAAATCATGTTTTTTGTTAACAATTGAATGATGTCATTCATTCCCCACTCTTTTATTGTATGTAAAACTTTGATACTATAAGCTTTATATTACATATCTTTATAGGTGGAATTTGTACCATAAAGATACAATATGTGAGCAATGAACACTTTTTTCTTCTTTTTGATTTTCATCCTCTATGTAGTTTCTTATGTTCTTATCTTCATGGGAGAGGAAGTTCCAGTTTTTTGTTTTCCTTTTGTTATCCGAGAATTTCTCTACATTCATTTTGTTGTGGGTTTCTCTTTTTTATCGTTTTTCCTTTCATTTTCCTTCCAATTTGTGTTTCCTTTCCATATTTTTTGGTTAAAAGTATAAAATATCCAAAATTCCCCCATCATACAAGGGAACTACCTCTCTCAAACATAGAGGAAGATCACTATGTCATTCAGTGATCTCCACAATGTTACAAGTTTTATGTTGTTACCGTTAGGCAAGTCATTGAAACAAACAAATCACGAATAGCACCATTAATTCATGCCAACATTTTTTGGTGACTCTATTGGGGATCAAAGTTCCTTGTGCATTTGATTTCCATGTCAATGAACCTCCCTTAGAATGGAGGTTGGTGACTCTATGAGTTACTTGATGCTATGGTGTTGGTTTCACCTGTCCCATGGGGAAATAATTTTAGGCCTTCGAAATTGGCCAATTACAGGGAATTACCTTCAATCCAAGGAAGAACTTCCCAAAAGTATCTGTAAAATACTCTTAAAATTCAAATGATCATATTTGATCTTTCACAGTTACATACAACATTCTAGGAGTTTATAAAGAAGATGTATTTGTGAGACTTTTTGTTGATCCCCTCACTAGATATATTGCTAATTGGTTCATTCATTTGCAATGTAGGTGCATCATTGATAGGAACAACATGAAGAAAATATTTCTGGAAAAAAACAAATCAATTTGGATCAATATGAATTGTTGATTCATTTTTTCCAAATCTAGAAAAGAGATTATTAGAAGATAAGAGAATTGTGGGATGTTTCAAAAGGTTGTTAAGAATTATTATTGATGATAATCAATAGAGTTATGATGATCAGTTATGTGTTTTCATGCCTTCCTTACACCATGAAATCAAGTTTATCTTGAAGAGGAATAATGTGCATAACATAGAAATTGCACAACAAGTTCAAATTGAAGATGATATAATCATGTCTGGGGTGTCGAAGGAAAATGTTTTAGACCATGTTTCCAATTAATTGAGTACTAAAGAAGTGGATATACCTACTGTAAAAACACAAAGACAACCCAAAACTGGGTTTTTAATGCTCAGATCAAGTATGTCACAACATTGGTGAAGGAGAGAATAGTTTTCCTGGCTCACATCACTATTGTAGTTTCACAGTCCTTAGAGAAAGTGAATTGATAGAGACATAACTATTTGAACAAAAAATAAAAGAAGAAGAGGGGTTTTTTGGAACATTCAAGTATCATGAAGTTTTTTCTCAAAGTAAACCTCTAGAAACATTTGATGCATATTTTTATGATTCATTAGAGGATAAATATCATGTGGTAGAAGAACTACTACTCAATTATTCTCATCAAGAATAAATATTTGTTGAATAAAGTGTTACCTCCTCATCTCATCCTATTGAACATGAAGGAAATGATGAGGGTCTTGTTGACTCTTCTCTCTCTTATATTACTAATGTTGGGTTCTTTATGGATTCTTAAATCAACTCATTCAAGCACACCCTATTTGAATATTGTGGTCTGGTATAAATTAAAAGTAAAGAAGCCAGTTTTGCAAAGAAAGAAGAATAACTTCCAATAGTCATCACAAGTGAAATAAAAACTATAAAAGTAGAAGAAATTGAAGGTGATGATGATGGGTCACTCAATGATGATTTTCCCTTCCACATGATAAACATTACAACTTCCCCCAAATTGGTTCATGAAAAGAACCTTGTCGTTATTCCAACTCATAAAGAGGTACATGACATGAAATGTGGGTCCTCAAGCCAGTCCAAAATATAATCAAGATGTCAACAGTTCTTCCCAATTGATTACTACAGAATATGAAGGAAAAGTTATTTGATGGATCTTTGTGCCAAGTAATGCATACAATGAAACAAGAAAAGGATGTGAAGTTTTTTCTTGAGTTTTCATATCAAAAAATTAAAAAATTATTGAATATAATGTTAGGAAATCATTTGATTTAAGTAACTTCATGGTTCATCATAAAATGTTGAGTGGGTATTTTATTTCCATCCTTCTTCTCGAAGATCAAGTTCAAATGTTCTCTATTTCTCGTGAATCCCTTCTAGCTCCATGAGTGTAGTTCATTGTATCATAAAGGTACCTACTTCTATGAGCCCATCAATGGGTTTGCATAATCCATGTCTTGTTCATATCCTATCCCATGTATATAGTCTTGTCTTCCTTATTCTATTTTTTTTTTTGTTTTCCATTTCTTTGTTTCTCGTTTTGTGCTTACTCCCTTTTAACAAATGCAGCAGTGATGTGGTTCTTCGTGATATGATTATGTTTCTCAATGGATAAGGCATTGTTCTAAACAAAGAGATTATAGTGTCCCAACTATGCCTTATTTGTCCTCAACTGAGTCTGCACCCAATCCAAGTAATGTCCCCAATAAAAGTCAGCTTTTGCTAGGCAAAAAAATACGTATTGTTTGAAACTTCCCAATTTATGTCTCATTATTTTGAATTCATCCAAAGGAAAAATTTTGGCTATAAACACTTTCCAAAAAAATTGATATTTCAGGCCCTTTATGAGCAAAATCAGTTGTGGCGCCCCTGAAAGAAACAATTACAATATTTTCATGTTTAAGCCATAAGTTTTGTATCCAAGATCCAATTTAGGTCTCATTTAAACTGTTAGAAATCTCTTGTAATGAGGATAGCTATTTTTAAGGGTTTAGAGCCCCAAAATATTGTTTTGAGCTCCAAAATTATTCTATAAGTTGTTTTTCTATGAGGAACCTTCAAAGGCACACAAATTTTCACTTCATTTAAATTCCAAAATTATTGCATTGATGTGTAGACCAAGTCCAAGTGATGGATTTTTATTACTACCATTTCCTATAAAAATAGTTTGTCATCATGTTGATGAAATATTTTTTCATCAAAAAAATGAATAGTTTGGCAATGCTCATAGGACTGGGTCCCTCTGCTTCAACATGGGGTGGCTCCCATTTATTGAAAGATGGAAAAATATGTACACTAAAATATCTCTTGAGGTGGTCAAAGACTAGGTAATGTGTAGAAACACCCTTGTTGTTACTGCAGCAATATCTGAAAGAGAGAGGGGAAATATAGGTGAGGAGAGAAAAATGAGGAGAATTATATTAATGAGATGAACTCATATTTCATTAACTGTAATCCAAAGATATTTCTAGTTCCAATCAGACGATTACAAAAAACATATGAAAATTATAAAGAGTATGAAACAATAATAGAGATTGACACAAGTTCAACTATTCATTTCCATTCCATTTCAAAAGGTACAAATTCGCTATGCCCTTACAAAATTTTCATACATTTGGTTGAGTGAAAAGAGGGAGAATGGAAGAAAATTTCGAAGTAGGAATAGAATAATTATAGCATGCTATAGAGAGAAATAAAAATTTGAGCCTTTGGAATGGAGAGAACATTCCAAATTATAGCCAAAACAAGTGGCTCTTCACATTCCCATGTGACTTTTCAACTTAAAGTGCAATCTCAACCAAGAAATAGAAATTTTAAGTGACTTAAGTCACTTTTACAAAAGTTATTTCTCAAAAGAGAAATAGAATGTTAGAGAGAGAAAGTGTGATCAAAAGAAGATGATCGTGGATGAATAATTTCTCTTCCCTCATTTTGGATATGAATGATGCAACATAATAGGATCTTATTCAAATGATTCTCTTATTTCTTTCCTTGGACTTAGAAATGATGCTCCACATCTTACCTAGAATGATCATTTTGGTTATGTTTGGAAAGCTCTCTTTTAACTCTTTATCTTTGTGAGAAATGATATATTGCACAAATGAACTCTTTGTCACGAACGCAATATCTTATATCCCACATGAGAAAATACTTATTTTGAAATCATTAAGAAGTGTGCATTCACATCACACGTATCCCAAATTTGGTAAGAAAAATCACACCATGAGCTCTCTTGGATTTAATAGTATCAAATGCTCTTGATAATTCGGAATGAAAATATAGCAATCCTCTGAATGAAAACACTTCCTCTTTGTGAGATGGAAGCAAACACTAACTAGGTAGGCAATGTCTTCATGAAGAATACAAGTCCTTCCTCTTATGTCTCTTGAATGGAGGATGGTAAAGAGATTGAGAATACACTAGAATCATGGTCCCCATCCTATAATATTTCAATCATTCAACTAGATGTTTCATGCTAAATAATCCCCTTGTGCACTATGGATTACGTTAGCAAATAAGTTTTTCTTTCTTTTCAGATGTTTACACTGGTCCTCAATGATGCTTTTGGCTACAACATGGATGCAGTCATCATGGATGAATAACTCATCCAAATCACTTGTGAATCAATTTCTTGATATATTCTTGAGATTAAAAGTGATGCTCCAATTTCGAGACAATTCTCTTGTCAAAATCAATGGGAAAATGTGAAATCCAATGAAGTGGGTAGAATACTATGAAAAACCTAGTCTTCCATATCTAAAAAAATACTCCACCTCATCATGCAATATATTGACAAAATGAAAATTTATTTTAAGAGGAACAATTCCTCCAAATTTTAGGAAATTTGGTTCATTAAGTTACCAGAAAAAGCATACCAATTTTAAGTTGTTCTGGGCGCAAATTGAGGTTTTCAGCTACAACCTTGATTACATCACCATGACAGAAATACTTATCCAATCCACATGAGACTTGATCTATTTGAAATATGTTTCCAATAGGAAGAAATTCTCCAATTTTCACAAAGTTCTCACATCTAAAATGGTAGATAATTGTAAAACAAATTTTGGTTGCACAATGAGTTTTTGAACGATGCTTGGGATGAAATCTTAATTAGATCACTCTGGGAGAAAAAAAACATACAAATTTCATGGGACTTAATTTTTTTGAAAGGTTTTGTTGAGAGGAAATATTGTTTCAATTTTTGTGTAGATCTCTCATTATGATTTACGGGGAATTGTAAAACATGTTCTAGTTAAAACAAAAACATGACCAAATCACATTGAATGAGTATATCAACTTTAGCATGTGAGGAATAGATCAATGAAAATGCTTTTTGGATTATAAATCATGGACAAAATCTCACTGGAATTTATTTTAAGGTTTGCAAGATATGAACACTTGGACTTTTGGGAGAACTATAGAAAAAGAGGATTTTAATAGCTACAAATTTCAAATGGGAAGTTTAAAAAACACTTTGTTATACCCATTGTGTCTTATATCAGTTTAAAGGCATTTTTATAGAGGACAAGTATGCAAAGTTTCAAAGTATTTTTTCCAAAGAAACTTGAGATATGAGCAAAAATGGATTGGGAGAAACTATGGTATCAACATGCTTTCAAGGAGGAATGGAAGGAAGAAATGAAGTTCATGGAGAAAATTTAGATGCACATTTTGTTATAAAATAAATTTGATTTGGTTGGGAGGTGCATTAAGTGATTTTCCTTTGTTTTTTGGAGGGAAATCGCTTTTTTGAAAGGGAGAAGGAACTCAAAGGTGCATTTCTGACTTGTGTGAGGAACTCAAGGTTCCAAAAGTGCACTTTTGGTTCCCAAGTGGAACCAAAGCACATTTTTAACTTCCATGAGGAACCTCTAGGTGTACTTTTGGTTCCCAAGTGGATCCTTAAGTGAAAAGTGCAATCTCAATAGTAAATTAGGACATGGGAACCAAGAAAGTTCATGTCAATGGGAAAATAAAAGGTTGAACTCACTTAAGTGAAAAAAAGTGCAAGCCCAAGAACAAAATAGAATTTAGAACTCACTTAAGTGCTACAAGTACATTGTTGGTACCCATGAGGAACCAAAGTGAAAAAGTGCAGACTCAACAACAAATGAGAACCCCCTAATTCCCAAAAGTGCATCTTGGAATGTCATAAGGAAATAAAGAGCACTTTTAACTTCAAATTAGAAACAAGTACTCCCAAAAAGTGCACTTTGAGTTGTGAGAAGGAACTAGAGTTCCTAAAAGTACATATGAAGGCCTGAGCAGGAACTAAAGGATGAAAATTTCACTCCTGGAGTAAGAGTAGGGATTCTAAGGCCATATGACATATAATATTAACTTGAAATTACCCAATGAATATATTTCTATCATTTTCAAGGGTTGAAAGTGATTTCTTCTTGACTTTTCATCCAAAACTCAAAAGTGACTAAAGTAGGCATGATGGGGTAGTAGGGGGGTATTTAGACACCGAGAAAAATTGCAATGATAAAAAAACCAATGTAGGGAACATGTAAAGAACTCCACGAGCTCTCTTTTTTGATATTGGTAGGTTCCAAATCCATCAAGAACTCTTGAAACCTTTGGTGCAAGTTAACACTTCAATAGAACCAAGGCTTTAAAGTTCATGAAGGGTTTCCATTTATGATGCCTCCAAAACATTATCTTGAACATACAATCATGTAGTAGACACTAAAATATTTCCAATGATTTTGGTTTGGTCTCTTGAAACCACTAGAGGCTCATGAAACCTTATGCACAAGTTAACCTTCCTTCGATGATTAGAACACCTTTTCCTCAAAAAGAACCAGAAGTGAATATGTTCCCAAGACTACAAAAAAGCTCCCTAAACCTTCCCTAAATCATATTTTCATGAAGTAGACTTGAATGCCTTTCCAATGACTACAATCTGGGATTCTAAAACTGCTCGGAGCTCCCGAAACCTTTCGCACAAGTCAACACTTGCAAAGGGACAATTTTGATCAACGTTTTTGAAAAAATGGCAAAACATTTCATAGGGTTGTCAAGTATAATGCCTAGACAATTTACATGCCAACACATCCATTTTATGAGAAAAATCCTATGGCTCCCCATGAAGGAACACTGGGAACAATTCCTTGTTTTGGCCATAACTTTCACTTACGGACTTGGGTTTAGGTCTCGTTTGAAACGTTGGAAATCTCTTACAATGACCATGAACTTTGATCATAAACATTTTCCAACATTTTGTGTTTTTGGACCCTTTATGAGAAAAAATGCCTACATCACACTTAGAAGGAGCACTACAAAAAGTTTCTTGTTTTGACCATAAATTTTGCATGCTTACTTTGATTCAAGTCCAATTTTGAATCATTGGAGAGCACTTGCAACAACGATGAACTTTGATTATAAGTAATTTCCGACATTTTGAGGTTTTGGGCCTTTTATGAGAAAAAACACTTATGGCCTCCTTGAAAGGAACAGTTTGAAAAGTTCCTTGTTCCATGAGTTCCACGAAAGGGCGTCATGTGCAACTTGATCTACGCCACAAAATTCAAAATCTTGTTTCAACCAAAAAATTTCATACACACTTTGATTTAGGTCTTGCTCAAAGTGTTGGAAATCTCTTGCAACGAATGTCACTATTTTCAAGGTTTCAAAGTCTCAAATGTGAAAAATTTTGCATGAAAATATTTTGGATATATATTGCAATAATTGTGCAAGTCAAATGATTTAACTCAAGTTGAGTCAACATGAAGTTAAGTCATAGGTTACATTTAAGGTAGTTATATAACTATTTTAGAATTTTAATTCCTATAAAAGGATGGAAAACAATTGTAATCAAGGAATATATTATTCTCTCAATACTAGAGAAAGTTTGTTGCAACTTGTGTGTGAATATTGTTCAGTTTCATGAAGAATAGAATGCAAGCAAATGACATGAGAATCGTTTTTTGGTGTTTATATCCTTCAATCACGAAATCATGTTTTGTTGTCCGCAATTGAATGATGCCATCAATTTCCCTCTTTTTGTATGTGAAACTTTGATAGTGCAAGATTTGTATTACATATCTTTGTAGGTGGACTTTGTGCCATACACATACGATTTGTGAGAAATGAAGACTTTTTGCTTCCGTGTGGTTTTCATCATCTATGCAGGTGTTTGTGTTCTAGTCTTCACGAGAGAGGGAATTCCAACTTTGTGTTTACCTTGAGTTATCCAAGAAATTCTCTATGTTTATCCTACTACGTGTTTCTCTTTCTCATCCTCTCTCCTTTCTTTTTACTTCCAATTTTTGTTCCCTTTATGTACTTTCTTGTTAAAAGTACTAAAAATATTGAAGGCCTTTATCATTCGAGGAATTTCCCCTCTCAAACGCAAAGGAAGATCATCATGTGAATAGGTGATCTCCACATGTTGTAGGTTATATGATGCTTCATTTGGAAGTCATTGAAACAACTAGACCACACACATCAAAATAACTTCTTGCTAACAACTCCTCAACATCCTTGTCACAGATATTATCACTTTCAACAAATTTGTCTTTAAGCAAATCAAACCAATATAAGTATCCAAAGATGAAACATCAATGGGGGTCCAAAATCACAAGAGTAGGGAGAGGAATAAACTAGTAGATGGAGGAGAGGTGAAATATATACCAAAAATGGAGGTGATGCGACAAGAATAACTGAAACATTATCAAAAGAAGGAAGAGAAACCATATTAGACCCAGATGGGGAATTCACAATTTTTGGGGGGCAACCATCCATGGATGAATCATGCAATTGGTGATCATCAATAACAACCTTCACCAAAGAAGACTCCACACCCACATAATTTCCATTAGGAGGAAGTGACTTTATAGTTGGGGGCAAAAACCAGGTAATTTATTTCTAGTGACCATATATTTAATAGAGAAAACATGCATTTAGACTTCCAAGTCCCACAACAAGGCATACAAACTTATCATTTTTGAGGTCAATGACAAGCGTCTCAAGGAAGGATTTGACGGGATTGAGCAAGATGAGAACCCTAGCATTCATATGGGCCAATGTGACCTTAGAATATTCTATTCTTAAAACTTCACCAATCAACTTCAAAAGTTACAGCAGGAAATTCCACAACATAGGAGGGGCATTTTGAATTTCCACCCATGTGTGTATGATAGCTAGGCTAATATTTTGATAATCCAATTTAGGGTTTTGACATCAAGGCTTTAAAAATTGAAAGACCCATATTCCAAAGGGGTTTGCAAATGGCCCTTCTCTACATATTTCAATGTTTAAACAAAATCAAGAAGATACCTTTATGCAACATTCAACAGAAACTTACATAGATTCCCATTTCTCCCCACACCAAATTTATGCAGTTGTAAAAAAAAATAAAGTGACAAAGGTTTTCTAATTCATGACATATAGAAAACACCAACATTTCTACACCTAGTTTCCTCAACCAGAATGTCATTCATCATTTGATGAGAGAACCATAGTCTTAGATTGGTCAAGAATCTTACCTTCTTCATTCGAGAGTTCGTCTTCGGGGATCGTTCCTCCATCCTTAGCAAATGCATAGCCTTCTAAAAATTTGGAGATTTCTTCCTCACACAGTATTCTCCAAAAGGAGTTTTAGGAGCTTTCATCAAAGCAACCCAAATTAAGGTCTTTAAACATGTCACTTTTATTGCCAAGTCCTTCATTTGTTTTATCATCTTCTTTGTTGCTATTTTATTTACCAAACCTCTTATCTCCATTAAACTTTACATGGGGCACATCAAAACTTTTTGAACCACTTTCCATGCATGTACTAATCCCAATAATCAATTAACAACATTAATGAGCCTCTTCTCCACCAAATATATGAAGCACACCAAACGAGGCAAGGATGATAGAGACAAAGGCACAAAAAAAGTGGAGACATCAAATGACGGCGCCACAAACAACAAAATCAATACATAAAACAAATGCAAAAAGAAAGAAAGACAAAGGAACGAGAGAACAAAAACAACCACAAACACCAATAGAACAAAGGAAGCAAGCAAAGGCAAAGATTGAATCGACACCAATGTAAGGGGACTCCCTATCTCCTCATATTCTGGCCTACAAGCTCCTCCTTTTTTACAATGCTCATTTTGACTTCAAGTTTCCAATATATGAGAATTTAAAGCATTATAATTGGTTAATAACCCATTTTACCTTCAGCAATGCAAATTTTAGTTTCCATTAGAGTTTTCATACTTCAAAACCTATCAACTAAAGCATTTTAGATTCCATCATTGTAACCACTCAATGGAAAGTTGGAGGAGTCTAGTTTGTAGAACACTAGAAAGTTTGGAAAAAAAATTCAATGTACAAAAGTCAGGATAGAATTAAGACAACCTCTTATTTGTGTCTTATTTTTTCCAAAACAAAATAATTTAGCAATTTCGCTATTAAAAAAAATCACTTTTTGGGGTCGAGAAAGTTTGAATTCAAAATCTCCAATGTGAGTCTTCCACATTAACACATCTACCAAATCTCGTATATGGAAAACTTGAGTTTAAAATAGGTTTCCATTAATTTATTACATTTTTTCATACGTGTAGGGTTTTGAATGTGTGACTTCTAGAAGTGCGGTCTTACAAAATACATTACTTCAACTACCCTATGCATCCATTTGAGTTTTAGAATATAAAACCTATATATTACATTTGTAAAATAAAATAAAAAACTAATTATTTGTCAACAAAACAAAAACACCAAATAAAAATGATAAGCCCATAAACAAAAAAGCGCACTACTAGGAGAAAGGAGCCAATGATTGTGCATGGGCTAATGACTGTGGGTGGACATGTGAAATAAGATAGTATTATTTGTTTCAATTAAAGTGAGCATATGTCACTTTCAAACACAAAAATTAGATAAAAACTACCCAATAAAGCAAGTCACATCAATAAATTACTCAATGAAATAGTGACACATGTAGTCCATAAAAGGTGGTTGTATTCCCAAGTAAAATGGGTCGACTTAAATTTATTTGTATTCAAAATTAGTTTTTATTGCTCAAAATAAAATCTTCATATTAAAAAAATCATGATCTATTAAAGGTTTTTTTTCAATTTTATGATAGTTAGGTGGCTTTGGCAACCCCTTTAGTTAGGGTTCACGAAAACTGTCTCCTTTCCCCTAAGCAAAAATAACAAGCCCATCATAAAAAATAATAAACTTTTTTTAAGTTCAAACAACCTCATTCAACATTTTCAACGCCTCACAACTTGTTCTTAAGTCATGCACAAAATAACTTCAAATTTCCTTCGTATATTTCAACTAAAAAATTCTTCAAATATTGCTCTTTTTGCATAAAATTACTCTTTCAATTCAAACAATCTCAATAAAACATGTGTGGGTTATATTCTCTCATGTGTTGGCTTTTCAAAACATTCTAAATCATTGAATTTCATTAAGAATTGAATAAATATATCAGTTTTAGTGAAATTTTATAGTATTATAAACTAGTCATCGCACATGACATGTATGGTGGAATCATCGAAGGGGATGGATCGAAAATTTTAACTTGAGGAAGCAAAAACGTGGGAGAGGATGAGGGGTACTGAACAATTTGAGGGAGGTGAAGTGCAAGGATGGGGGAAATGATCCGAGGAACTAGTACAAACCTCTTCTTTGCTACAATCAGATGTCATTTTTATCAATCATTTGAAGGAGAAAGGGGGGCAATGTGTTAGTTGTCAAGGCAACATATTTTGGAGATATCTTTGAACTGAAGGAGTGGTCCATCAATATTGTCAATGTCTATAGTAGTTAGCAATTTCAGCCCTTGTGTTTATTGGGTACTTGGAACACATGCAATTGTAAGGGGAATTCACTTACATGTGTCACAAGACACTTTAGAGACAAGGATATGTGGAGTGGACTTGGCATCCCAGGTTAGTGAATTCATGCATAGTTGTGATTAGGGTTTCTCTCTAGCTATCAGGGTAACTAAGAGGGTTTTCATTTTTTCCCCTCATAAAAGATGGGGAAAATCAAATAGGTTATTGGTTCTTTTTTTACAATCATTTGAAAGAGAAAGGGGATGTGATGTGATGTGCTAGTCATCAAGGCAATATATTTGGGAGATATCTCTAAATGCAAGGAGTCGTACATCAATACTGTTAAAAATCAATAATAGTTAGCAATTTCATCCCTTGTGTTTATTGGGTATTTGGAACACGCGTAAATGTAAGAGTAATTCACTTGTGTGTCTCACAAGACACTTTAAAGAAAGGAATATGTGGAGTGGACCTAGGATCCCATGGAACTGAATACATGCACAATTGTGATTAGGGTCTCTCTCCAACTATCAGGTTAATGAAGAGGGTTTCCATTTTTTTATCTCTTAAAAAATGGGGAATATACAATAGGATATTGGTTTGAAACCCAACCAAAATGTTTGTTCCTTGTAACATTTGGTTGCCCCCCTTTTCAGTTGTAATTGTAGAAAAGTAAGAAATGTGCAAACAACCATCATTAATTAAACTTATGAATCTTCTCCCCAATGGACGCAGGAATGTGATAACATGGTATTGGGTGGTCTTGAGCCTCCTCCATACTTTAACCGCGCAATAGGCGAAGCCGATGAAAAGTGAATAGTCAATCTCAATTGTCCCAAAATCAACAGCACCATCTTGAGTCTAACTACATTGATGATCAGAAATAGTCAATCGTTCTGACATAAGGCATCCCTCTAAAATCCTTGTAGCCAAATGCAAATGCAAGATGCAGCTCAATGAAAGGCTCTATCCCTTGCATATCGATGCCGCCAAAGCTTTGCATTTATCAATCATTGATTACCACGTGGATGGCTAAGATTATCTTGTACAGCAATGACTGAAACCACCTGTGTCGTTTATGCTATACACCTGTCAAATTTAACAAATTTCGTCTAACTTAAAAAATGCATTTGTCATAAAAAAGAGACTTTGATTCACCTTCCTAAACAATCAAAAATTTCTCTTGCTATGGCTCTAATTTTTATTTCACAAACTACTAACTATCCTCACAACAATTTTTTCATGCTTGCATCTTCTATGTCGTACTTTAATACCACAAGTTGAATTTAACAAAGCCAAAAGATAATTAAAATATACAGTAACACCAAATTTACCAATATGCGACAATCAAACATGTTATTTCAATGTTACATCTCGACATGTCCCCTAGATTTGTTTGACATCCCATGCATCCCGTTTCGTAAACTTGGCAGGGAAAAACCCTTTATGTTTGCTTTTTGTTAATTTCAAAAAAGAAGAAAATCAATGCTTTCACTTTTACAAATTTGTTATTGATACTATAAACATTGAAGTCTAATCACAAAAACGCCCTAAAAACAGTAAATAAAGTTTAAACGCTTAACTTTCATATAATAAATTCACTATTGAAATTAAATTTTATATATTATTTTAATAACCTTCAACATACCACCCATGCTTCGTCCCCAAAATGAAATTTTTACCATCCTAGGATCCTTGTCCCCTAGGAATTATATAACTATTGTTGTTTGTCATTAATGTACAAGGGTATACAATAGAATAGTTTGCAACCCTTTCAAATCCCACAGAAACCAAAAGTCAAGAGAGCTTTCACCTTCCAACTCAATTCAAGAGTATCTCCACAATATATTTAATGCATTCGGTACTTTTGAATGTATTCTCATTATTATATTTTTATCTGGATTAATTCTTTTACGCAATCTTACAAATAATTAGGAACAAAATTCATTTGTCATTTAAATTGAAACCACGACGTTAAAAACATTATCATTGGTGGTTGGAAAGGTTTTTATGGTCTAGAAATTCCATGTACAAATGTTGAGCTTTGGAACTAGGATGAAAGGAAAAAAACAACACTTTCCTATTCTACAACATAGTTGAGAAGTTGAACTCGAAACATTTCCTATGTGACTTGGAATAGAATTGGGAAAATCAAGAATGTTTTATAACATACAATTATAGAATGAAATGTGATATTTCATATCACATTCTTTCAAATGAAGTTGGTTAGCAAGGGTGGCATGTTGAAGTTATTAAAATAATATAGCTGGAATATAAACATGATGCGCACGAATAACAACCTCCTCATAATTGCCACTAATATGAGTAACAACGACCATCAATAGTCCATGAAATGCAGGACTACAAATACTCAAGCTTCATATAAATACTAGAGTTTAGAAGACAAATATAGAAGACATCAATCCAAATCAACAACATATATAAACATATAATCTTACATCGTTTAAGTTTTAAAATACATGTGGAGCAATGTCGAGGTCATTTGAGTAATAACAAAAAATCACAAGAGTAAAAAAGCCCACAAATAAAATAAATAAATAAAAACTAAAATTGAACTCATCAACAACCCAAAGCTGAAATTCCACAAATGATTTATAAATTATGACGAATGCTCATGACCAATAATATTTTCCCAAAGGGCTCGAGGTCTTGGTCTATTGGTGAGTTACAAGTCGTTTGTAATCATCAAACCAAGTTCCAATCCAAGTGAGTCCATTGGTCACTTTCAATAAGTAGCCATGGAGACACCTTGAGGTAGGGGTCGAACTTCTCCATGTGAACCAAATGGAACACAGCAGGGCGCTCCGAATGTTGATCATTCGGCGGACATTAAGGACCCAGACCCACCTCCATGTCCTACTTAGAAAAAGTGCTTCTCCACCACTCTAGTTCATGGCTCTAGTATAATAAAAGCGTTTACCATCCAAAATTTTTTGCTAATGGTGTTTGGGTGGATCGGTTAAGATGGACAGTTGTGTCCGAATCCACCCAAGTTCAAATCCCGTTATACACGCTCCCCTTCAAGGTGGTTTACCGATGGTGGCGAAAGTTGCATCACCGGTAGGTTGCAGCAATTATCGGTGGTGGCAGGGGTTGCATCACCAATGGCCGTGACTCGTAGCTTTGGCTGGTGATTATCAATGGTGGCGGTATTTGCATCGTTGGCATTGACAGCGGCTAGTGGCTCTAAAAACAGCAATGCCTGAAAATTTACATCGTCGGTGCAGGTTTCGTGGTCACAGTTTGTGTTGGTTTCATTTTAATATCTTGTCTGAAGGACATTGTTGTTGGGTGGGGCCCCACCAACCCGTCGGTTCATAGCTCCGATCAAAAGCGTTTATCAATCAAAATAAAAAATTACTATTTTCTCAAAGTTGTCAATATAAAAAAACACAAATATTGCTAAATTAGGGACTAAATGCTAATGGCCTCAATAGTGAAACTGACCATTAGACCAACCCATCGTTGGACCTACCCAAAAACAAACGGGGGCATTTGAAAAATATGACACCATCTGAAGGACATTGTTGTGGGGTGGAGCCCCACCAACCCTCCAATTCAAAGCTCCGATCAAAAGCATTTATCAATCAAATTAAAAAATTACTATTTTCCCAACGTTGTCAATATAAAAAACACAAATATTGCTAAATTAGGGACTAAATGTTAATGGCCTCTTGCTAAATTAGGGACTAGATGCTAATGGCCTCTACAGTGAAACTTACCATTGGACCAACCAATCGTTGGAGCTGCCCAAAAACAAAATGGGGTATTTGAAAAATATGACACCATCTAAGGGCCCTTGGTTCAATGGTAAAGTTGTTTGGCTTTGATATAGCCCACCACGGATCAAGTCTTGTTGAGTGCAAGCCCTGGAGATACCGACCCAGAGAGTCAAAATAGTTGAGGCCAGGATCGTGCCTTGGGTGACTTTGACGGTGTGGATGCCCCTTACTCGTAACTGCTTAGGCTGAAGGTGATCACTAGTTTAGTTGTACACTTACTCATAATTGTAAATCCGCTATATACTTCCTCCGAAGTATGAGTAGAGATGCCGACAATCAATGTACGAACATAATTTCCCAATGAAATTGAGAATGAACATAATTTCCCTTTCACATCCTTTGTGCTAAATTGAGAATGAACATAATTTCCCTTTAACGTCCTTTGTACGAAATTGACAATAAACATAATTTCCCTTTAACGTCCTCTGTACAATATTGTGAGAAATAACTTCACCAAACTTTGTAATTCAACTACTCTCCATGAGCTTCTAGGTTTCAAATATCAAAATGCCTTGTTCATGTTCTAATATACAAATAATATATAATTTCTTTCATTTATAGATGTATATTATCTTATTTATCTATTTCCTGGAATTCTCTAATGTCATTACAGTGGCAAAGGGTCAGATGATCAACGGAGACACAGAATGATTCTTACATCGGGAACAGTTTCAAGGATGACTCTTAATAGGCAGGCGCTCTTGATGAATTGAAGGGCGAGGAAGACAAAAGGAAGGCAATTACAAAGAAAACGCCTCCAATGATGTAATGCACATTAAAGTTAAAGACAGCGTATTATATGTTTGAATGATACACTTTGATAGATCATCCAAACCAATTTGGTCTGAAGGACATCAGAAGTCCGCATCATTATCTTCATCAATAAAATAACTTATAAATGAAGGAAAACAAATTAAAGCTATTGAATGTTTCCAATCACAATACATACATGTTATATGTCAATTATATTCGTTTGATGTATTGGTTGAAACTAGAAAATTGATGCTGCCTATTGCAAGGGTCCTATCTGAACAAGGACTGCGCAGATCAAACTCAACTTCCTAGCTATTCCAAGCCCCTCAGTGTTGGTATGACTGACAGGTTAAATATTTTGTCATCTGGACTTCCGTTATGACAAAGTGCAGGGTGCACAAAGCATTGTACACAATAATGCAATTTAGGTGCGAAAGGCATGAAATGTCAGCATACATCCTTGGTGGGCCAGTTGAACTGAGCCTGACAACAAATATCTGAGATATGAGCAAAAAAATTAAAAATCCCAGAAACCCAATTAAACTTTCTAGACTGTTTTCAAGAAGAAATGTTGTTTGCATCTTTACAATGCTCTTTTCAATTATTAATGACTATTGGATTTTTGCCAATTTATTTATTTAAGAACTATAGCTTGCAAATTTAAGACATTGAGATATACATGTCGAATAAATTACAGACTTTTTTTTTTTTTAATTGAACATTTAACACTTTCATATTTTCCTGTACTTTCAGGATAGTGTGTCCACTCTGACATCTGCATCCAAACTTATATCTTCACTTTCAAGAGTCAATATGTCAAGATATTTTTGTACTATTCAGCATTGTTATCAAATGGACCAAATTTTCCTTTGTACCATGGACATGCATTTTTGCCTGATGTACATTATCGGAGTCTCAAGATAGACCTAGTTTAAATGAATTACTTTGTTACAAGCACTAAAGAAATGGCGGAATTGCCAATAGTTTAAAAACAAAAGGTCCAAGTTTAATAGACTGCCGCAAAAATGGTTAACAGTCCAGAAATGTAGGCCTCTCTCTTCCTTTTCTGAACTTACAGAGAACAAAGAAAACTGCCTGTGTTCATAAGACTGCAAACTAAAGTATCATTCGTCTGCGTGCTGCGTATATAAATGCATGAATATAACCCTTAAAAAACATGCTACAAAATATATTCTAAACAATTCCCTTACAAAACCAGCTAAATTGTGGAGGAAAGCATCTCAATATGCCTGTCAAAACACATTTCCATTTTTCAAATGATCATTAGTCATCCTGAGCTTCAAAGGAGGATAGCGAACTCATTTTTAGAAGCCTTTCAATTCATTCCTTCCAAGAAAATTTACAATTTCTCCAAACCTTCGGTGGTCAGCTAACCCTGCTCATCATTTGGGAGAACTACTTTTCAGCTGGCAAGATTGCCATGTCCACCACAACCGTGACATATAATAGGTGCTAAATGAATGATTATCACACTCTAGATGGAAACCTCTAGTACATGGTTGCACTTGTTATATTGCAAGGCCAAAACTCCTGGATTTTTAAAAATCGGGTTCATTGTTTGTAGCAGAAAAAAGTCACTTCAGCAGTCGGCAACTGCCCATCACAGAAATCCAAGGTAATGCTAATCATAAAATGCTGGAAAATGCAGCCACTGCATATGCTAAAATTTGATTAAGATCCCTTTCATAATCTAATGACATACCTTGGGTTCTGAAGCTGGCCAAGGCATTCTCAAGCACAACACCTTTAGTCATCATCTGCATCAAATTTTAATCAAACATTAAACTTCGAGAGCCCAGACTACTAATAATGTTTCCTGAAGTAATAAAAGATACATTTCTTTAAACAAAAAATTGAGGTTTTATACACTTCTTTGATTATGTGAAACAATGTGAAGGGTACTGTCAAGTATTTCAAATACAAAGCTATTTTTCTCGTGGGTTGGTTGCAATATAATTATATGTGCTTTCAGAATTACAGCAGGCTTGAAAAACAGTTATATTTTTAAAATAAGTGCTTCTTGAAAAGAAACAAGAAAATAAGAGTTGCAACTAATGTAAAACCTGACAGAAACTACACAAAGTTGCAAAGGGAAGCCAGCAACTGTATGGTACAAACATAGGATTGTTCAACAATAGAAATCATTCAATGGCTGAGATGATCTCTATAAAAAATATATGCTGGTTGTATAAACGTGAAATGAAATGCACTTTCAGATTCTGCACATTTCATCATTGGAGGAAAAGTCTGAACTTCGTACCATAAATGCAGGCATATGAGAGCGTCTAAACACAGTCTTGCAAAACCATATGGTAGATCGAAAAATATTGTGAAATTGAGTGTCCTGGAGCATTAACAGGAAAATTCAATGCTCTGAAATATTAACAGGAAAACTGAGGAAAATTATGAGAAAACAAGTGATCTGTAAACTCGTAAGGGATTCCTTTATAGAATTTACGGAATCACAATATGATGTTCTACTTTGATTTCACTTCAAAATAACAATTTAGAATGATTTATGAACTTTGAATTAGTGTAGCAGGTCATTGGAGTCGTAATTCGCATACTCAGCATAGTTACCAGGTTCGAAAATCCGATTAAATTCGGAAGGGGAAAAAAATCCGAAAATACGGAGTTCTCAAAAAAATTCGAAAAAATACGGAAAAATCTGGTTCGGAATATATATACTTATATTATTATAAATTTATATTATTGTATACTTATATCATTATATATAGACAAATCATACAAAAAAGCATCCATCTACCATAATCATCATCATCCTAATGATTCTGTCAAAAGATTGCAAGAATTTGCTTGGTCCAAAAAGGTGCAAAAATGGATTTTATGAAAATAAGAAAAATATTGCCATCAATGCGTAGAGCTCGAGAAAATATACACTTTTAGAGAAGACGACAGCTGAAACGGAGCCACAGAATGAAAGTTATGGCACATGCAAGTTTTTGCTGCTACATCTTCCCGGACCCTTTCCAAAAATGGCAAAAAAATTTCTCTCCTGAAAAAAAATCCGGGAAAAAAAATTTGCCAAAAAAGGAAATTTATTTCTTTTCTGCGAAAAATTTGGCCAAACCAAACCGCATTTATTCGGTTGCTTCAAAAAATACGGTTCGAACCGGATTTCATACAAATCTAGCCGAACCTGGTAACTATGATACTCGGTACTCAGCAAATACTTGGAAGACCAAAAGAAATTGGCTTGGCAAATATTTGACAATACTTGGCAACTTAAAAAATACCTAAATTTCTTTTGAACACATAAATTTTAAGCAAAATATAGTTACAAAATGTATCAAATGAGTCTGTGAAAAGTTGGGGAAGTGATTTCTATAATATTTGAATACAAAATAGAGTGTAAAATCAAAACAGCCAACAAATGAGTCTTATGAATTTATGACAATTATTATCGAAAAATCATCATCATAAATTGCATATCTGTGCCAATTACAAATTACAATAATTTATAATTTTCTCATCCCTGTTCTACCAAATAATTGTGGAGAGGATCTAGTGACTCTACCAACTCCCGCACTCGGTTGCGACTGTGGCTCCACCCTAGTATTAGATGGCAGTGACTCCTCTATAGCATGGTTGACATCATCTGCAAAGATATCATACAATCCAATCTCTCATGCTTCACCTTCCATAGCTTCCCTCTTGAAAGCAACAATCTCATCTTCTATGAACGGGGGATCTCCATTGCTTGTACAGTCCAATCATTGTATGGATCAATGTCATCAAAATCAATAGGCTCCTGCAATGTGTGCTTCACCTTTCATGTGCAAAGTTGAAGATTGTATTGCAAAAAAACTAGTTAATTCAACCATCATTGATGTTGTGCTTCTTCGTTTGAAGGGCCTAAAACAAACTCCAATTGCACTCAAATTCAGAAACGCTACAAGGTTGAGATAAAATTTGGGGGGCTAGTTTTTTAAGATTTGGGGTATTTTCCACTCTAATCTTCCCACCAAACACCCACAAACAAGATATTCAAAAGTTTGTAAATAATTAATAGTTGTAAATTTGTAACTTGTAAGATATAAGTAAATCCTCTAACTTTTGTAACTAATAGTTGGGTGGATATCGCTAGGACAGCTAGTGCCAAAGAAAAGAGCCTACCTTTAGATGCTTGTAATTATACAACTCTTCAATAATTAAGTCCCTCACCTCAACCTCTAGTGGCATCCTCTCAATGCATGATAAGAGGCCCTCCATAACCTCCTCATTGACATCTGTGAAACCATTAGAGAAAACAAATTTGGGGTTGAGGTGGGTTTGATTGTTCCATCTTTGATCAATTAGCTTCCAAGATGGACCAAATCTAGCTTTATCCCCTCTACAATAGTTTTGGATGGACTCTTCGGCCCTAATCATGGCCTCATTAATTTTTTCTATCGGATTTTGCTCCCCATCCACCAAGCTAAAAGACCCTAACCAAAGGCTCTAATACCTACAAACAAATCAAACTTTGAAGTTACAAACTTGAAGTTAAAGTAAATAGCGATACATTTAAAAAATGAAAATACAGGAATTGCCTTGAAATCTAAATTGAAGTTTGAAGTTACATTGATGATCTATGCAAATTTCTTCGCAAAGAGATCATCAAAAATTGTTTTTGTGGTCCTCTCTCCATCGGCTTTCTTTGAATATGATGAGTCTAGCCATGTTTGACTTGCAAACATTGGTTTAAGCGGTGTCAACAAACTATAAATACTTTGCTAAGTTAGGAGGTTAAATACACACCTCATGGCACCCACTCGTGTGTTATTTCATCAAGTTGAGAACACAAGTGTGATTATAAATGTATTTTTTATATTTCTTACATCTTTTACAATTGGTCTCACCCAATCAATTTTACCTATGACGTCCAAAAGAAGGTCAAGGCAATGGACCACACAAGGGGTCCGAAAAAGAGATGATTGCCTTTTCTGAAGTAGTCTGTCAGCCGCTACATGTGTCAGCACATTGATAGTGACAACTTGCAAAACATTCTCGATGTCAACCTCTAAAACAACCTCCTCCAACATAAAGCTCATATTTTTTGCATTCTTTATTGTTTTGAGGCATTAATTGACTTCAAAAAATCCATCTCACCATTTGTAGTCGTCGAAAAATTGTTGACAGTGCATTTTTTTCCATCCGTCCACCCATCTAAAAAAAATGTGTCTAAACTCTTGCTACTACTTTTGATCTTCTAGAATTGAGTTTGCATCTGCAACCGCACCCAGAAACAATCTCCCACTATCAATGTCATCATCAAATACTCCTAGTACGAGTTCTTCACCACATTGAAGGGAAGGTTATTGTAATACCAAAAATTTGCACACGCATTATCTGCTTCCGCATGCACCTCCTTGTTCCAGCTTGTATCTTGAAGCAGAAGTCATGCCCCAATTGTGTCTATGTACAAAACAATTGTCTGGCCTTTGCTCAAACTCGATGAAGCAAATATGCCTCGTAGTCGTGGACCACAATTAGGGCCTACAATCATTGGCACATCTCCTTCCATTTCCACTATCATTTCAAGTTTAATGGTTATTAATATGGTTGCTTGCACCCTTGCCCTCTCTAGTTTCTTCTCATTCAGTAATGCAAATGCTGCCCTCAACTCTCGTTGTGCCTCTTTCGTAGCATTTGGATATGGTGTGACGTCGTGGCTAACAATGAATGTGACATGGTACATGAGGTGATTAATGTTTCCAAAAACCTTCTTCCAACAAAAACTGCAAATCATAGTCTCGTTGACCATTCAACATTCACCATATTTCCAATCGGTGATATGAACCAAGAGGGAAAGCTTCATGTTGCTGATGTTAAACCTGATGTGAAGCCAGATGCCATTGTATGTCAAGTTCTAATCAGTAACACATTCAAACTCAACCCTACGTACAAGAAAACCCTATGTAATTATAATTATAAATTTGTAACTATAAACCCTACAAACAAGAATAAGTACAAAAAAATTAAAAAACAACATTTAAAAATGCATTCCAGCAATTCCATTCATTAATGATGATAAACTAGCATAAATCACAATTAAAATCTATGAGAATTGAATGGAATGCATTCACATATGCAAATCATGTTTGGAAACCCAATTTTAACAATATAGAAAGAATTTACATGCTTGAAAAGAAGGGGAAAATAAGAACTAACCTCCAAATGAGATTATTCAAATTTGCTCTTCAAATTCACTATAAAACCTCTTTAGTTCACTCAAAGGGATGCTCAATAGATGTGTGATTATAGGTTGTGGGGGTGTGGAGCTTATACAGGAGAAAAAAATCCGCGTTTAGAACTATGTTCCGCATTTTTTGTGTATGGCAAGTTCGGGTGTCGTATCGTTGAGTATTAACAAGTACTCATTGTGATTACTCGCTATAAACTCACGAGTTATCCTAACGAATATTTGCCCAGCAACAAATCTTAAGAGTACTCGCCAAGTCTATATATTATGGTTGGAAACGTATATAGAACTTGTAGAATTGAGCTATGAATTCAATCAATCATGAACGACAAAGCATAAATGATCTGTGAGAAATTGAAAGCTAGTGAATGAATCTTAGTGCTTAGAACTACTTGCAGCAAATTAGAATGAACAACTCAATGCAAACACAATATTTTTATCCTGGAAACCCCCAATTTGAGGGAAAACCAGTCGGGAAGGGAAATTTCTCTTTCTTCCCACTTATATATTGGCCAATTTAAACAATTACAAACTACAAGAAGCTGAAGGAAGACAACAATGTTACTTCCACCCTCTATACTTGTTTGCTTTGCACTTTCACCTTGCTTCTACAATTCAATTCCAGCACCAAAGTCTTCTTGCTCACTTCTCCCATGAATCAATGATCCAATTCCACTTGTTCTCTTGCTTAAATAGCTTGCTCCCCATGTCCTCCCGTGCACTGGAGAATGGGAAGAGACATCCAAGGAAGAGACACGGTCAAAACGTTTGAAATCTGCAGACCATTCGTGGCTTTATTTATTTTTGTTTCATTAGTGACAGGACCATCAGTTAACGTAGACTGGCGGTTACGCAACCCAAATCTGGTGGTTACATAACCACTGTCTGTGCAAAGAGGCAGGGCATGTAACCGCCAGGTCCCATGCAACTGGGGTGGTTACGCAACCGCTACTCTGCACAGAGTGGTGGTTCTATAACTTAACAGTCTGCTCTTCTTTCTGATTGATTTTTCTTCTGGTTTTGGTTGTTCTGATGAAGTGGTGTTTCTTTAGATCCCTATGGATCACACCTCCCTGTCAAGAGGCTTTTGGTCCCACAAAAGCTTAATGGGGGAGTAGATGAGGAAATAATTCCCTCACTTTCTCCTTCGAGTACCACCGGGCCTGCCTTGGTGTCTTCCCCTTGAGTCCAACCTGCCAAGACTCCTGTGGACCTCTCCTTGTCTCTTTGATCTTCTGCTGCAGCACTACGTCCTCCTCCAATTCACCTCGTGAGTCCAAGACACAATCCTCTATGGAAGGTAGTAACTGACATTCTTCTTCGTCAAGCATGGATGGCTCATATAGGTGCAAGTTCTCACAATTTACTACTGAGTACATCCGCATGAAATGTGGAAAATCAAGCCTGAAGGCATTTTCTCCAACCTGCTCCAGTATAGTGAAGGGTCCATACCGTAGTGGCTTGAGTTTCCTTGCTTGACCTTGTAGTCTCTCCTTGCTCAAGTAAAGCCAAACCTTGTCTCCAACATGAAGTTTGTGCTCTCTACGATGTTGATCGTGTCTAGCCTTATACTTGGCTTGAGATTTCTCCAATTGTTCTTTCACCTTGAGATGGATTTTCAGATCCTCTCAACGAACTTCGCTGCTCTAGTCACTTCTGAATCATGTATCTCCCCTTCTTCCTGCTGCCCAACCGCAATGTCCAGTGGATTAGTAGGTAGATATCCTAAGCATGCTTCAAAAGGTGACTGCATAGTGGATGTGTGTACTGCCCATGTTGTAGGAATGTTGAATGTAGGCTAAGGACTCATCCCAAGTCCATGGATATTTGTTATTATATCCTCTAATCAGTTGTACCAAAGTCTTGTTCACCACCTCCATTTGCCCATCTGTCTAGGGATGGAAGGTCATGCTCCTCTGTAACCTGGTGTCCATCTTGTCCCACAAAGTAGTCCAAAACTTCCCAAGAACCTGGAATCTCTGTCAGAAACAATAGACTTTGGCAAACCAAAATGCACCCATACATTAGCAAAGAAAAGTTCAGCTGCCTCACTTGCTTTTATTGTCTTTTTACATGCCATAAGAACACACATTTTACTGAATCTATCTACAACAACATATAGATAATCATGGCCATGTTTAGACATAGGTAGTCCTCCTATAAAATCCATAGAGATATCCTTCCACAGGACAAGTAGGGACCAGGTAATGGCATATATAAACCCTTCCTAATTTTAGGCTTGCTTGTACAACAAAGTTTACATCCTCTTATGAATTTAGATACTTCTTCTTGCATATTGGGCCAATACATACCTTTGCAAGTGAGTCCATGGTCTTGCCAACACCAAAATGTCCTGCTACTTTTGAGGTATGTGCTTCCCTCATCAATAGAAGCCTTTCTTCTTTTGGCACACAAAGCTTCCCCCATCGGTAGAGCAGCCCATCTTTGAGATAACAATCTTCAATACCCATCTTTTCAGCCCCTTTGGACTGCAACTACTGATATGTTACCCCAAAATCTTTCTTGAGCATATGCCTCTCAGTAAGCTTCCTTCGTGAAGGGCTCAAAATGAGAGATAGTGGCCAAACTAGAGATTTTCTCCTGTGTGGGCGGCCTAGACAACATGTCTGCCACCAAATTTGTGTTACCTTTCTTATACTTGATCACCAAATGGAACTGTTTGAAGGAATCCCATCCACTTGTAGTGCCTTGCCTGCTACAATTTAGACTGTGCTTGCAAATACTAGAGAGGTTTGTGGTCATTGTGCACAATAGTTTCTTTACCCAACAAATAATGTTTCCATTTCTTAATTGCTTGAACTAGTGCATACATTTCTTTATCATATACTGAATATCCCTTAACTACTGAAGTGAAAGTTTCAGAATGATAACATACTGGCTTACCTCCCTGTAGCAACACTGTCTCCCATAGCATAATCACTAGCATATGTCTCTACTTCAAAGGGCTTGCTGCAAATTAGGAAGAGCAAGTACTGGAGCATGACTAATTTTGTATTTTAATAACTCAAAAGCCTTGATCTTGTTCCTTACCCCAGTCAAAACCCTTACTCTTTGTGGCCGCTATGTGTAGAGGTGTTGCAATAGCAGAGAAGCCCAGAATGAACTTCCTCATGTACTGTACTGCTCCCACAAAACTTCTAGTCTTTGTGGCTCTCGTTGGTGTTGGCCAATTGGTGATGGCTTCCACCTTCTTTGGATCCACTCGTAGCTCTCCTCCTCCAACCACGTGCCCAAGATAGACAAGTGATTGTTTGGCAAATTCACACTTCTTCATATTGCATAGAAGTTGTTTCTCTTTGAGAACTTGCAAGACTTGCTGCAAATGTGTTAGATGTTCCTCCCATGTGGCACTAAAAATCATAATATCATCTAGATAAACAATGACACATGAATCTATGAATTCCCGCAATACATCATTCATCAATCTCATAAATGTAGCGGGTGCATTACATAAACCAAATGGAAGTACTAACCACTCATACAAACCCTGTTTTGTTTTGAAGGCAGTCTTCCATATATCCTCCTCCTTCATCCTGACTTGGTGATAACCCGACTTAAGATCCAACTTTGTGAAGAACTTCGCATGCTGAAGCTGGTCCAAGAGATCATCTATGCATGGGAGTGGATATCTGTTCTTTATGGTAATCTTGTTCAAAGCATGGTAGTCGATGCACATTCTCCAAGAACCATCCTTCTTTGGCACCATCACAATAGGCGAACCACATGGCGAGGTGCTTGGACATATTACCCCTTGGTCTAATAGCTCCTGGAGTTGTTTCTTTACCTCTGTACTCTCCAACAAGGATTTCCTATACAACCCCATATTTGGTAGAGGGGACTCTGACAATAGCTGAATCTCATGCTCTACCTCTCATTTTGGTGGTAACCCATTGCTAGGAGTCTGAATACTTCCTGAAAATACTGAATTATGCTATCCAAATCCTTCATCCCTTTGTTAGAAATATCTAAAATTTCTACCCCATCTTGTCTTATCTTTTAATAAAAGTAAACAAAACTGATTATGATTTTCCTGAATTAGTCTCTTTGCTTGGTTAGCACTTACCATAGCAAGTTTTGACTTACGCTGGTGTGCCTGAATGTTGTAACTGACTCCATCCTTGACCCATCTGTATCGGTTCTCCCTTCTCATGAATATAGCATCCCTTGATATACAAGTAAGGACTCCCGAAAACAACATCAAAAGCATCAAGTGGAATTACATCAGCCTCCAATACATCTATATACTGAGAATTTATCCCAAACTTGAACTTACATCTTCTTGTTACCTGAATTTCTACACCCTTCTTCACCCATCCCAAAGGATAAGGATGTGGATGCTCATAAGTTTCAAGACCAAGCTTCTTTACAACCACATCAGAAATCAAATTAGATTGAGAACCAGTATCAACCAAAGCATTTACCTTAGTCCTCTTGATTTGGATTTTGATCTGAAATAGCTTACTCATCTCTTCCTCTTGTTCTTAGTTGTCCATGTTGGTGGTCGTGCATCCTAGCCTCTCATCTACATCAGAATCATCCTCTATCTCTACCTCCCCATCTGTCTTTACAGCTGTCATGGATTTCTTTGAATCCTTGGTTCGGTTCTTTGGATGTGAATTCGGATGTAACTTCCAACATGTAGCGTCAGTATGACCATTGATATCACAATTCTTGCAAAAATTCTTAGGATCTTTACAAGTATTCAAAGTAGTAGCGGTCTTTTTACCTTTCCCTTTCCATTTACCTTTGTTACTTGTTTGTCCTTTCTCTTTCTTTGGCTGATTTGTTGACTGCTTTGTCCTTGACTCCACTTCTCCTTGCTTCTTTTCATCATCAATATAATATGCTTGCACACATGCTTCATTGAGATCCTTGGGCTTCGTGGAGATGACCTTCCTTCGAAGGTGAGTGTGAAGTCCTCCCAAATACTTGGTCAGAATATCCTCATCCTCCAAGTCCATATTAAGCAACATGGCTTGTCTCCAAACTCCGTAGTGTAATCCTGCACACTTTGACCACTGCTTTGTCTAAAATACTGCCATTTAATCATTTGGTCAGTCTTATGGCCAATAGGATAAAAATTAGCTCTAAGTAATTCTTTAAAACCCTCCCAAGATCTTACAATAGGACATTTCTTCTTCTCACAAGTGGCTAGATGGGTTTCCCACCAAACCAGAGCATGTCCTTCCATTTTGAGACGTGCAAAGGTGATCCTTTGTGCCTCAGTGACATCATGTACACTAAAATAAACCTCCAATTGTTTTAACCATTTATCAAGCAATTTTGCATCTACTTGTCCTTCAAATATTTTTATCTCAACTTTAGTTTCAACTTTAAAAGGAGCATGATCAGATTTTACCTTCTCTCTTCCAACTGGAGTTTCTTCTTCATGCTCTTCCATATCTTCTTCCTCATCGTGGCTCTTTCCTATGCCAAAATTTTCGGCCAAAGCTCGAACCACTGAGTCCATGGAATCTTGCTTAACTGATGTTGTCTTTTGCAGATCTGAGAGTTCTTTTGGTGTTGAATACAACCTATCCATAGTGCTTTTCTAGAATCTCAATTCTACGGACCAAGTTCTCTTCTTCCATTTGATCTCTAACTCTTTGTTTCCACTTCTTTGTAGATATATCTGGATTGCAAGGTAATACTCTTCGCCTTTAGACCTTGTCACTGTCATACAAATCACACAAGAATGAATACCACAGTCCTTGGATAATAATTGTCAGCTCTGATACCAAAATGATCTATAAACCTCTACTTTGGAAATTTACGAGACCACAAAATGTTGTTTCTACTTCCAATTATTGAAAATGACAGAGAAATTGAAAGCTAGTGAATGAATCTTAGTGCTTAGAACTACTTGCAGCAAATTAGAATGAACAACTCAATGCAAACACAAGATTTTTATCCTAGAAACCCCCAATTTGAGGGAAAACCAGTCGGGAAGGGAAATTGCTCTTTCTTCCCACTTATATATTGGCCAATTTAAACAATTACAGAGACTACAAGAAGCTGAAGGAAGACAACAATGTTACTTCCACCCTCTATACTTGTTTGCTCTGCACTTTCACCTTGCTTCTACAATTCAATTCCAGCACCAAAGTCTTGTCTTTCTCACTTCTCCCATGAATCGATGATCAATTCCACTTGTTCTCTTTCTTAAATAGCTTGCTCCCCATGTCCTCCCGTGCACTGGAGAATGGGAAGAGACATCCAAGGAAGAGACACAGTCAAAACAAGTTTGAAATCCGTGACCATTCGTGGCTTTATTTATTTTTGTTTCATTAGTGACAGGACCGCCGATTAACGCAGATTGGTAGTTATGCAACCCGCCGCAATAGTTACGTAACCTTCAGTCTATGCAGAGGGGCGGTTACGCAACCGCTACTCTGCACAGAGTGGCAATTTTGTAACTTAACAATCTATTCTTCTTTCTGATTGATTTTTCTTCTGGTTATTTATCGAACCTCTAAAAGAACTCATGGATCTGAGTCTGAGTCCACCTAGACGAATTTTTTGCAAAATTTGTCAATCTCGACAAATTTGGTGAGTCGTTTCTGATTCGCGATTATGACAGGACTTGTGAGTTGCCATCACCATCCTATATATCTTATCTAGCCATCACCGGTTGATATTGAGAGATGTCATCATTGGCACCAGACCAACCTATAAATCTTATCATATCTCAAAATTGGAACCGTACTTCACCCTACTTGGGTGATTTCCACACCCATCACCCATATATAGATAGGGGTGGAGAGTTGTCGGCACGCTATCTATCTATATACTCCTATTTATATCCAATTGGCCCCTATATGTATGTGTGTGTGTGGGCTATTAGCCAGCCTATCTTTGACATGGAGCTAGAGGATGGCATTGATGTCAGGGAGGAGAGATAGCATAGTGGGTGACATCGTTCTACATTGCCAACCTCCTACTATAGAAATCCAAACCCATATACGGATTGCAGGGGGTTAGTGGAAACCTCTGTATTAAAACTCGATATTAATCGCCCAATTATCACGATTGATCGTTTAGGGCAGGGAAAAAGATTAAACTTTATGAAAATCGCGATTTGTGAGGGTGCCGATAAATCGGCAATTTCTGGCAATAAAAACCCTACAAAAATCATGGAAAATCGCAGGTAAAATCGTGGAAAATCACAGGTAAAATCATGGTTTAGGTTTAAATGCAAAAAAAAACCAAATTGACTCGTATTTTCTCCTGTGCAACTTGTTTTTGCTCCTGCGACTCGTATTTTCTCCATTCGTGGGCATTCGTGGCGGTTTCCACTTTCCAACCAGCTCGTTTTGTATACATTTAATATATTACTATTAATAGTTATACTGTATTTTATATGTTATTTATACAATCTATAACATAAGCATAAAAGAACATATAAATTTATAAATTTAACAATGATATATAATATATATTACTGTTATATTATTCTTTTTTGGTCAAAACTTAATCGAAAATATGCATATGGGCCTATGGCATTCTATAGAGTCACTTCTCGCATCATTTAACAATGTTTTTACATTTAATTTAAGTTTATTTTATGAATTTAAATGTTTTTAAAAGAAGCGTTAAAGTTGCCGATAAATTGTCGATTCCCAATTTCCGAGTCAAAATTTGGCCTTCCGATTAATTATCAATAACGATTTTTTGAACTATGGTGGGAACAACAATCTCTTGGCAATTTCTATTGGATGGGCCATTATAGTTCAATCAAACAAAGATGAATCACTCAAGCTTCTTGAAGATATTAATCATAAGAGCCTACTATGCAACTTGGTTGATTCTTCCTTTGTTAGAGCCAGGAAAATTTGATGAAACACATTTACAATTACATAGGATAATGAGTAAAAGGCCCTGGGGGTAACATCAACTATCGCAAAATCTAGACAAGTTAAAAAGGATAAGATATTGACCGGTTCTCAAATCTTCATCCAGGAATTATATCTAAGGAATTCCCACACCAAGGATGAAAATTAATTAAGGGTGTTTTGAACATCTATGATTAAAAAGTAATTACATTAGAAACAAAACTTAATATCGCAGAATTCTAAAATGAAACATTGGTTGAATCAATTCTACTAAGATGTAAAAATCACTATTAGCAATCAAGCTCACCCCATTAGATTCTCGAGAATCTAAAACCAATTATTATTTAATACCAGCTCTCAACTTTCAAGTTCACTTATTCAACTTCAAATATTCAATATCACAATATTTGCTTACTTCTTTGTGTATACATGTGTATGTTTGCTATAACTGATTAATATCTAGTGTAATTTAAGTTGCTTAGCTATATAATGCATTTGAATATTTTTTTCCCTAGAATTCTCTTTTATTTAATGATTTTTCAAATTTATCAAGTCTTGGCCAAGTTTTGTTGCCGAGTTCCAATCCAGGTCCAAGTCAAAAGGCTTGCCGAATTATTACGGAGTCTGAGTCACATTAGAACGATTCACATTTTCAATTGCCTTCATATGAACTCGTGTCTTTTATTTCATCATGCTCACTAGGGTTATTTTGTGCATTGAAGGGCTCCTAACCGTCTTGGGATCTAAAGAGACGATGTCCTCTGCCATTATCGTATATGTACAACCAAGATGGGCAAATTTGTCGATTATTGTAGACCAGTAGTTTAATAATTGCTGCTATGTAAATAGCAAAGATTACGTAGCCCCCCTAATGGCAACACAACCACCACTCTGCTTGAAGCAGTGGCTTCACCATCATACAAGAAATACTTCAATTGAAGCCTTGCTAGTGACTAAGATTGAGTTTTCTATGGTTGTATTTTGAAGTGAATTAATTTTTCTAATCCCTATGGATCACCTCTCGTCTGGAAGACTTTTGGTTCCACAAAAGCTTACCCATGGAGGAGATGTGGGAACAACTCTCCCACTTTCTCCTTGAAAACCTACCAAGATTCATGTGGGCCCCTACGAGTCTTCTTTGGCTTTCCATGGAAACACTACATCCACTCTCCTTATGAATCCAAGACACGGTCTTCTACAGAGGATAGCAGGTATCTTACATCCAACATGGATTGCTCATATAAGTGCAAATTCTCATAATTCACCATTGTGTACATCCTCATGAATGCGGGAGGATCAAGGCTAAAAGCATTCTTTCAAAGTTTATCAAAAATCGCAAATGGCCCACACCTTAGAGGTTTGCAATTCCTAGTTTTTCCTTAAGAGTCTCTCCTTGCTCAAATATAACAACACCTTATCTCCTACTTTAAGCATATGCTCCTTTGAGTGGTGGTCATGTCTAGCCTTGTACTTGGCTTGAGACTTCTCCAATTGTCCTTTTACATCAAAATGGATTTTCCTAATCCTCTCAAAGAACTTTGTTGCTCTTGCCGCCTTTGTATCATGTTCTTCCACTTCTCTTTGTTGTCTCAAAACAGCATAAGTGGGTTAGTAGGTAAATAACCCAAACATGCTTCAAAATAAGACTTTTTTGTGGATGTATGTACTACCTTATTGTATGAGGTGTTGGTTATATGTCAGACTCATCCCAAGTCTTTAAATGCATGTTGTTGTAACCTCTTATCAGTTGTAACAAATTTCTATTTATAACTTCTATTTTTACATTGGTCTGTGGATGGAAAGTTGCGCTTTGTTGGAGGTGGATTTCCATTTTATTCCACAAGGCGTTCCAAACTTTCCCCCAAAATCTAGAATCTCTATCTAAAACAATGGATTTAGGCAACCCAAACATTACAAATTGTTGCCAAAGTTGAAACTTGCTTATAATTGGTAGCTTGGATAACATATCTACCACAACATTTGTGCTTCCCTTTTCGTACTTGATCACCATCCATTTGTAGTGCCATGCTGCAATTTATTTTATGCTTGCAAATTTTTAAAATATTTATGGTTAGTATGCACAACAGTTTCTATACAACAAACAATGTTCCCATTTCTTTATTGCTTGAACTAGTATGTACATTTATTTCTCATATACGGGATACCCTCTTACTGATGAAGAAAATACCTCTGAATGTTAACAAATTGGCTCACCTCCTTGAAACACAAATGCCTCAATAGCATACTTGAATCTATTTCAACTTTGAAATGGCTGTTAAAAATTAGGAAGAGCAAGCCCTGGTGCCGCGCTGATTTTATATTTCAAAAAATCAAAAGCACTATTATATTCCTTACCCCAATGAAAACTTCTACCACTTGATACAACTGTAATATAGCTGCTACAATCTTGCAGAAACCTGGAAGAAACTTCCTTATGTGTTGTACTACTCCCACATGACTTCAACTTTATGCAGCGCTCCTAGGCATGCGCTTGTTAGAGATTGTCTCAATTCACCGATTCCAACCATATGCCCTGAATAGACTAGTGATTGTTTTGTAAACTCACATTTCTTCATATTACTCAAAAGTTCTTTTTCTTTTAACACTTGTAAGACTTGTTTTTGATGAATTAAATCTTCTTCCCATGTAGCACTGAAAATGAAAATATCATCTAGATACACTATTGCATATATATATATGAAAAGCCTCGATACATCATTCTTTAATCTCACAAATGTAGCAGGTTCATCACACAAACCAAATGGAAGTACCAACCATTCATACAAAAACCCTATTTTATCTTGAAAGTTGTCTCCCACACAACCTCCTTCATACAAACTTGATGGTACCCAAATTTGAGATCCATGTTTATGAAGTATTGAGCATGTTGAAGTTGGTCAAACAAGTCATCAATCCATGGAAGTGGATATCTTTTCTTTATGGTGGTTTTGTTCTAGGCTCTGTAATCTATACACATCCTCCAAGAGATGTCGTTTGGTATGATCAAAGTAGGTGACCCGCATTTGGCATATGACCCCTTATTCCACACTCTTGAAATTGTTTCTTCACTTCATTGCCTATACAAACCAATATTTGGGCAACAATTGAATCTCATGATCTACATCCCTATCTAGAGGCAAACTTTTAGGAGATTGGAACACTTCTTGACAATATTTCAGTCCTTTGTTACCATAGTCAATTTTAGAAATCTCTAACACATCCTCTTGTTTATTTTTCAAAATAAGAAAGCAAAATTGTTTATATGCTTGAATGAGTCTCTTTGCTTGGTTGGCACTTACCAGTGCAGGCTTGGGCTTGATTTGTTATGCCTTGATGATGTAGTTGATACCATCCTTGACCCATCTATATCTATTACCTGTCCTCATGAAAACATCATCCCCAAGTTATAAGGGATTCTAAACACCACATCAAATTCATCAAGAGGAATGTCAGTAGATTGTATCCCATAAAATATTGTGGGCTAGTACTAAATTTGAATTTACACTTATTACTTAAGTCTTTATGCCCTCTTTCAAAATACCCAATAGATATGGATGACAATGATCATATGTTTGTAAACCGAGCTTCATAAGAACTTCATCTGAAATCAAAATGGATGGATTGAGAGCCAATATCAACAAGTACATTTACTTTAGTTTTATTGATCTGATCTTGATTTGGAAAAGCTTTATTATTTCTTCTCTCATTCTTTGTTGCAGGCATTGGTAGCAGAGCAACCTATATTCCCATCAACATTGGAATAGTCCTCTATCCCACTGCTGATTTCTGTCTCAAAAACACCATGGACTTCTTGCAGCCCTCCTTGGAAGGATTCTTGGAATACAATTCCAGATGTAACTTCCAACAGCTTGAGTCGAGGTGCCCATCTATAACGGAATGACTGCTGTGGTTCTTTGGATTTTTACAAACATGTAAAGCAGTGGTATTTATCTTTCAGTCTTTGTAAGGCCAGTTTTGCTCGTTCTTGAGCAGATTTGTAGATTGGTGCCCATCTATAGTGGAATGACTGCTGTGGTTCTTTGGATTTTTACAAACATGTAAAGCAGTGGCATTTATCTTACGTTTCCACTTATCCTTCTTGCAGTCTTTGTAAAGCCAGTTTTGCTCGTTCTTGAGCAGATTTGTAAATTGATTGTTCCTTGAGGGATCTCCCTCTCCTTTCCATTTATCTTCCCCAATGTAATATGCTAGCACACACACCTTATCAAGGTCCTTTGGATTACTTGAGATAACCAGTACCCTTAGGCGTGTATGAACGCCTCCCATGTATTTGGTCAAGTTGTCTTCATTCATCGAGTCCAAGCTCATTATACTAGCTTGTTTGTGGAATTCTATGGTATAGTCATGCACACTTTAACCACTTCCTTCCCTAAAGTACCGCCACTTAGATTTCTGATCAATTTTATGCCTGACAAGATAAAACTTCTAACATAACAATTCTCCGAATTAATCCCATCCAGCTACAACAGGCTTCTTTTATACAGACGATGCTAGATAACTTTCTGACCAAATTGGAGTATGACCTTCCACTTTGAGAAAATCTTTTGCATCTCACTAACCTTATACACACTACAATATACCTCCAGTTGTTTCAACCCATAGTTTTAAAACTCGTATTCGGCAACTACTTGGCAGCCTAAAATTTTGACTCGAGCTCGGGACTTGACAACTTTATCACAGCTAAAAAATATATATAGGTTCATAAAATAAACTTAACATGTAAAACATTATTAAATACTTTGAAGCTGATGGAAATCCCTGACAATCACATAGCAGTAACTGGAAAATGAAAAAAATCCTTAAGAGAGTAAAACAGCAAATAATTGTGACCGTAGAATGAAAAAAAAATGAATTTTGTTTCGGAGGAGGTTTATATTTTTTTGTTTGCCAGGTTTTAGGCAAAAACTTGAGAGCAATGGCTAGTACTTGCAAGTAATTACTCGTGATTTTTGGCCTGAAACTCGTCTCATAAGTTTTTCCTGAAACTCGGCTCGCAAGTAATGGGCAGTTTCTCAAGAGTCCAAAAATTCTAGGTTACTCAGGAGTATTCACGAGCTTTAATATGTTTCAATCACTTGTCTAGCACTTCAGCATCTACTTGTCTTTCAAATGATCTAATCTCAACTTCGGTTTCTACGTCGAAAGGAGTATGATCTGGTGATTTTACCCTAGCTTTACCTTTGTCTTTTAGAGGTTGATCATGCTCATCTACGAAATTTCCCTTCTCCACATAGGAATCTTCTTCACCTGATGCCAAACTTCTTGGCTAGAGCATGAACAACCATGTTCATAGATTCTATGTTCCTATCTGTGAGCTCTTGTTGTTTGGTGATGTTATCTCTAAATTTCATCGCACTTTATATGAATGAATTTAAGGCAGAAACTCTCTTGGCAAGATCTTCTTTGCGTTGTTTTGCCATTTCATTAACCTTTTGATTCCACTTTCTTGTAAAAATCTCCAAATCACAAGGTAACAATTCTTCTTCTTTTGATCTTTTCATTGTCATACAAATAAACCTCCACGATACTTAAAGATTAATCTACTTTGATACCAAAATAATTTGCAAACAAGAAATATTGCTTAATACAATTTACAAAATGTCAATAGGTTGCCTTACATTGATTTCACCTCAAAATAATGATTAAAAATGTTTTATAAACTTCAAAATCAGTGTAGTGTCTTGTTGGAAACATAAACATAACTTGAAGATCTAAGCTATGAATGTAATCAATCATGAACAACAAAAAGATAGATTTTTAAATCTAGGAAACCCCAAGGTGGCGAAAAACCAGTTGGAAGTGGCAATTGCCCATCTTCACAATCTTCCTATCACCAAAGCTGAATTACAAAGAGATCATTGAACTAGTACAAGCATCATGCTATCTTGCTCACTTGACTTCTCTCTGCTCCTTTTCCCTTCTATAACCAACTAAACACCAATTCTGTACTCACACTTTTGTTGCCTTCATCTGAACTGATGTCTGTTGTTTATCATGCTCAGGAGTGTCCTTTCAAGCACTAAAGGACTCCCAACCGTCTTGGATAATTGAAGAGACAACATCCTCTGTCGTTACCATAAATGTATTGCCAGAACATATGAAACCGCCAGTTAATGCAGACTGGAAATTTCGATCCCAGTCGCTATGCTTGAAGCGACGGTTTCACCATGTACAAATCATGCCCTTTTGACTGGCACAATTTGTTGTTGTCTTTGTTTTCTTTTTGTCAATAAGATTCGTGTGAAGCTTCTCATATCCAGGTGGTTTATAGCTCGTCAACCCATTGTTGATCAGATGAACCATCTCCTCATAATAAGGCGAACAAGCAACATTGAATGACATTTTATTTGCATAGAAGCATGCAATCACTCCATCAACTGCATCTCGACCATGCACATTGAACATGTTATGCTGGTAAAAGTATATGGTTACCTGGTTGGTTGAATGCTATTAACGATAATAAAAATTCATTGTTCTTAACAATTGGTCCTGGAGACTTTTTGGTTCATCATGCTATTGCTCTAGGTTTGCATACAACTACATTAATAAATGTGAAATTATTTGGATACAATCTTGATTATCTGTTTTGACCAATTGGTTCGTTTTCTTCTGCACCTCTCTTTTTGTCTTTTGGCAAAAGACATAAGCATATGCGGAAAGAGCAACAAATTTTTAGATCCCAAATGATGTATAGATGGAAATATTTTCATCACATTATATTTTGATATGTTTGTTTCAAACAAAGCAACATTCAATGACATTTTATTTGCATAGAAGCATGCAATCACTCCATCAACCACATCTCGACCATGCACATAGAACATGATTTCAAAGGGATTTGAATGACCAATGTTTGTGATCTATGGTTGTTCGTGAGCACATGAGGTTGGGATAAATCTATGAAGGAAATCTACACATACAATACCAAAGGGAAAGAGAGTGGAGGACCTTACTATATATGGTGTGTCATTAGACACTGAAGCAAGAGCTATGTAAACTAAAGCTGTGAAGGTTCCATTAGGCAGTAAGCAAAAGGTATGAGAAGGTAAAATGTCACTAGGCAATAAAGCAAGAGCTAGCAATAAAGTAATGAGCATGTATTCAACTAAACTATCCAATACATGAAGCATTCTGCATCCACAATATTCAATGCTAGATAATTCCATTTCATTTCATATTCAAGTAACAAGGTGAGGATCATGTCAAAACTGCAACATTAGGAGTTATCTCTTTTAAATAAATTAGCTCTCCAAACATACTATATCATAAACCCTTTCCATCATGTGATCTCTTTCCATTATGTGATTGAGAGAGGAAATTTTGATTTGAGAAAGGAAAATCAAGAAGTTGGAATGCTGGTCAGCACTGTGTTTTAACTTTTAAGCATTGCCTACATAGTGAATATTTTGTTAGTATGAAATTCGCTAATACAGAACTATCCAGCTCAAGAAATCGAATTCAAAAGCATAAGTAGCACATTCTTTCAAAAACCAATAGGAAAAACTAATCCAACGGAGACAATTAAATACTAACCACGTTCAGGATCAATATGTACAAAGAAGCTTGCAGCGACTATCATGTAGCATAAAACAAGCATCAACCCTTTAAAATAATTTGATGTCCCTTCCTGAAGAACAAAAGACAAGTTCAATAATACTCTCTCAAGCACAATCCCCTTCTAATAAACTTCAACAAAAAGCTAATATTTCAAAATAAAATTCACTTTTGAAATGTCGCGGTAGATCACTTAAACCATTACCATTAGGCTTTTGGATTGAGAAAACAATACTTGACAGATGAAAAAACTGATGTCTGTTAGCACCTTAAAACTAATTCTACGAATGATAAAATTATAAAATTATTAAGAAATATAAATAAAATGATAAGGCAAACTAGTGTTTATACTTTTTGAAATTGTGGAGAACACAAAAGGCTCAAAGTAAAATACTTATTGGAACTCCCAAAGGACAAACACAGTAAATCAATTAGCTGAACAAATAGTGAAGAGGCATAGCTGTATCTATCAAAAATCCAACACAAACATAATATATTGAAGGAAGACATAGAACAGCATAAGGCTGATTTTTTTTTTTAATGACTATTAACTGCTACCTTCCCACACAGGCTGGGAGGATACACTGCTCTGATACCACTAAAATATCCCAACCAATTCTAACTCCAATTTTTTTTTGAGTTTTTAGTGCATTGACATTTCGTCAAACACTTGTCATGTCGTCTCAATTTCTGATATTTTTGTTGTTTCTCTTTAATTGAAAGAACACGACCAATACAAAATCCCACAAATGATTGCGGACAAACATAACTCCCACAGTGCATAAACAATACAAGTCTGATTTGGAAACGAAAGGATTTATTTATTTATTTATTTATGGATTCCAAATACAATGAAATTCATCTCTAAATTGCATACCCGAAAGTCCAGCTTTGTGTGATAAAATGAATGGATAGTAATGGTACTGAAATGATCAGAACTCTCGCATGCTAAGGAGCCAATAGTGGCTACACCTGTTACACAACTGCTGCTAACACCCCTCTCACTCCTCTAACTGCTATGCTCTCCAAATGGGAAAGATGGTACCCCAACGATGATAATAATATTCCTCTATGAGTAAACTGATAAACACACGCTGCAACTAATTGTAAAGCAATATCAAAATGATTTGATGTGAAGCACAATGAAGACCCTGTTTGAATCTTCCTCCTTCGAGTTGGGTTTCCGTCCAATCCGTAATCTCCAAGGGTTTCTGTCCTTCGAGAGTAATTAGCAAGAGCTGCTCTGAATTTTTTTTTTTGTTCAAAATAATAATTGTCTCAAGCAAATGGGCCAAATCCTCCGTTTATCACCTTTTCCAAGAATTTTCATTAAAAGAAAATATAATTAATAAATCACTTTATTAATTAATTACACCTTATAACACTGGAAAGTGATTTATTTAATTAATTAATCATTCCTGGTGCCCAAGGTCACTGAATTAGCATCTCATCATTTAGAACTTCACATTCTCTTTCTGACGAGCTATAATACTGAGGTGCTCGCCAAGTAATTCGTACAAATATAAGCAACCTGAGTAAAATAATTAAAATAAGCCATTAATGCTCCCAAAGTGCGGAAATCGTCAGAAAGCACCGGAATCGGAAACTGACTGAGCAGAAGCGGTGCTGATGACGAATAATGAGAAATGAAGTCAGTTGGGTGACTCACTATAAATAGATACTCTCTCCAAGAATCTTGGAGAACACACCAGAAGCCGAAAATAACCTCGAAAAGTGCCAAGTGAGTCCTTAAGACCAACGGAACTCATTGCTAACATCAAATAATCCACCAGATCGTCGATAAAACCCTTACCTGCTATGCACATCATCTCCTAAACAACGGGACTAGCTTACGAAGATGACAAATAAGCTACCCACCAAGTGTTCAAGGGTCATGCCGGAAAGAGGGGCATTACAGTCCTCCCTTCCCAAGATTGCTTGTCCACAAGCAATATCAGATCTGCATACCAATCAAGTCCCGGATCCCAAATCAACCGAAACTTTTTGAATGGCTTCAAATGCACTGTGCTAAACTGCTCATAGTCTACAAAATAGAACTTGTGCAACTTACTCATAAAAAGTGCCACAATCCCCCTCAAGTATGCCCCCAATTTGCCATAATATTCACCATGTTCCTGCTGTCCCATGCTGATATGTAGTGAAAAATCCTCATAGATGTCTGCATGAGATGATTTTTTGTACATAACTATCATAGACTTGGCTGTCATTTGATGGGGCAGCGTGTATTGGCTGCTCTCATGGTCCCCTTCATGATGGAAACTCAACTCCATAGCTTGCAAATCTTGGGTGACTTTTCCTAGTGAATGTAGCCATTGCATACCAAGCACAACATTGTTATCCTTCAAGTCAATAACATAGAAGTCATCACAAAGTGTATACCCACCAAATAGAATGCTAACTTGGTTTACTTTCTTCTTGCAAGGGATAGTGAGACCTCCTGCTATAGTCACATCAAAGCCTTCAAAATTATAACAATGCAAACCTCTTTTGATCACCAAACCTTCATTCATGAAATTGTGTGTAGATCCACTATCAAGAACTGTCATGACTTTACACCCGAACATTGTACCTTCAAACATGAATGGATTATAACTTGGTGCTCCTAAAAGATAAGTGAATCTACCATCATTTTCAATGTTTGGCGCTGGCTGCCCCTATACATTTTCTTAAGTAGTATCATCATCCCCATCTAAAACAACCTCAATGAGATGTATCTTACCCTTTCCAAGACACCTATGACCCGGTGCCCAAGGATCTTTGCAATGAAAACATAAGTTTTTCCTACGAAGGTCATTCCTCGATTCATGGTCCATCTTTGGTGTAGATTCTACTTTTGAAGAAGTGGGTTGCTCACTTTCATGTTGTTCTGATTTTTCATTCCTGACATTTTTCCTTTGGGACTGAAATGGAGGAGTAGTGTCTAAATCCAATGTTGTCTGAATGGTCTCATGCAAAGTTCTAGGCTTAAGAGCCTTGACAAAACCTCTCAATCTATCCTATAATCCCTCTATAAAGAGCATCACCACACGCCTTTCCGGCATCTCTGGAACCATCACTGATATACGCTGAAATTCGTTAATGTATGAATCGACGTGTCCAATCTGCCGGAGTTGTGCCAAGTCCCTATAATAAAGCTCCACATCCTTGTGATCAAATCTCACAATCAACCTCTCGCTGAAATCCCTGTAAGACTGTAGAAGCTCATGACCCTGTGTAACTAAACCGTGGTGCCACCAATCATAAGCCACCCCCTCAAGGTGTAACGTGGCGAACTGTATAGCCTCCTGTTCCCTCATGGGTTTGAGGGTAAGATAGGTGTCGAGCTTGTGAATCCAAGCCCTGGCACTAATCTTTCCACTACCATCAAAAGTGGAAAGGGTTACCTTATTGGTAACATGTTGCAAATCCTTGTTCTACTGCGCTCTAGGCCTCCTGTCTTGTCCAACCCTCATGTTATCTCTCCTCTGAGCACAATACTGTGGGAGGGGGAATACATCCCTCACATGCTGTGGCAAACTCCTCCACTCATCACTGACTGCCATAATAATATCCGAAAAAGCTACTTCTTCCAATCACACCTCAAACTCTGGTGGGTCATCTCTAGGCAAGAAGTTAGGCTGCATAGGCCTATCTGTAGTCCGCGTAGCCCTCCTATCATCTGTATGAGTGTGCCTACGCTCACGGCGTGGCGATCCCCTAACACTCCCAAGCTCTGAAGGTGATCTGCTAGGATCCCTGTGACCACTGGCAACTGATACTGATTTATCCCTCCTGTCGTGTCTATCATGCGGCCTATCAAGCACCAACCTATCCAAGGCGGAGCCCATGCGCTCCATAGTCTGTAACAACTGCCTCTGAGTGGCTACCATATCCCGAATGAAATGCCTATCCGGATCTACATGCTCCTCTCGAGGAGTGCTTTGTCTATCACCCAAATAATCCATTGTCACCTCCGGCAACACCTGTTCGAGTCTTTCCCGTCTACGGGTGTAGTATATGTGTGGACCGTCCTCTCTATGTTGCATTCAAGGCTGATTTTTTTTTACGACTATTAACTGCTTCCTTCCCACACAGGCCAGGAGGATACACTGCTCTAATACCACTAAAAGATCCCAAACCCGTTTTTGCCTGAATACTTTTTTTTTTAATATATATTGCCCTGGCTCAAATCTAAACTGATAACATCAAAAGGGTCCATAGAACACCATACTAAACTACATAGATAAATCAAATAAAACAAAACCCATAAACCAGGTGAATCCAGAAAAGGCGCCTAGGGTTTAACAGGTAGATTTCTTCATAAACAATTCATTCGTGTATTTAATAATGATTTCTTATGCTAAATATTACTGCAATACAATTATAAATCTGCAGATAGATTTAATAATAAAGATTGACCAAAAACCCACTGTAAATGAATCAAATCAAATCGATTTGTTATATATTTGATGCTGGGAATTACAATAATTATCTATCATTTAAAATACCTCAAATACGGCACATAACAACTGTAGAAGAAGTTGCCCCACTCTAGAAGAAGTCTGTATGCCCACTGCTGCAATTTATTTCTCTGTCTAATTACTGGAATAATAAAAACCTGTGAATACAATGAAGACCCTATGTGAATCTTCCTCCTTCGAATTGGGTTTCCGTCCAATCTGTAATCTCTAAGGGTTTCCGTCCTTCGAGAGTAATTAGCAAGAGCTGCTCTGGATTTGTTTTTTGGTTCAAAATAATAAGTGTCCAGAGAAAATGGGCCAAATCCTCCTTTTATAACCTTTTCCGAGAATTTTCATTAAAAGAAAATATAATTAATAAATCACTTCATTAATTAATTACACCTTATAACTCCGGAAAGTGATTTATTTAATTAATTAATTATTCCTGGCACCCAAGGTCACTGAATTAGCATCTCATCATTTAGAACTTCACATTCTCTTTTTGATGACGCTATAATACTGAGGTGTTTGCCAAGTAATTCATACGAATATAAGCAACCTGAGTAAAATAATTAAAATAAGCCATTTAATGCTCCCAAAGTGCGGAAATCGTCGAAAAGCATCGGAATCGGAAACTAACTGAGCAAAAGCGGTGCCGATGATGAATAATGAGAAATGAAGTCAGTTAGGTGACTTACTATAAATAGATACTCTCTCCAAGAATCTTGGAGAACACACCAAAAGCCGGAAATAACCTCGGAAAGTGCCAAGTGAGTTCTTAAGACCAATTGAACTCATTGCTAACATCAAATAATCCACCAAATCGTCGATAAAACCCTTACCTGCTATGCACATCATCTCCTAAACAACGGGACTAGCTTACGAAGATGACAAATAAGCTACCCACCAAGTATCCAAGGGTCATGCCAGAAAGAGGGACATTACAAAAACATAATATATTGAAGGAAGACATAGAACAACATAACAAAATAGATCTAAGAGTAAACTCTCTTACAAGCTGATGAAAATGGCATCTATGAAAAACAAAGTTCCACAAAGTCTTGGAACCGGGTGACAAGAGGACAGGGGGACAGGTCTCAAGGATGGGAGGACCAAGGGCCTAGGTTGGGGATGGTAGGACCAAGGGCCTAGGTTTGGGGATGGCAGGGGGGAGAATATATAGAACTTGAAAAATTAGTTATTAAAAAATATATGAGGAATAAAAATGAAACTTTGAAATACTGAACACGTTGCATTGAACAATGAAAATACTAAATATCAATATATTAATATTTATATCATAATTTATATTCAAAATGATGATTACATTCAAATTTCAGATTGGCCAATGGCAAGTCTTCTTGTAATGGGATAGTGTTCTAATGGCTTGTGAGATGCCTTGAACGTTCTAGGAATGTTGGACTCAAATGAACTAGGTGGAAGAAACATCTACAGATTAGCAATGGATGGTAACAGTAATGATAAAGTGGAAGGATTTAAATGAAAGATACATATGCATGTTTAACTTTCTTGGACATTGAGGAAACGTTAATTTGTCATCTAAATTCGTCAAGAGAATGTGTTCTCATGGAATATCAATGCTAGGAAGATGTGAAATGCATGGTTATGTGATGACATAAGTAAACAAGCCATAACAGATGCATGGTTGACCGCCTTGAATGTGTTGAGTATAGTGAAGGTTTTTCTTTAACTCTTTGAGCTAATGAACAACTTTGAAACATAGCCTAATCATGTAAGCATTATTTTCTTTTTAATTGCAAAGCCATAGAGATATAATAGATGAAATTCATAAATACTTCAACAGCATAAGTGATTTGTATCACACGATTCCTAATTTTAACCTCTCACTCTTGAAGCCTTGCTTGCTCTCACTCTTGAACGTGCAGCCTTGCTCAATGTTTTTGTGATTTGGAGTAAGGGTGTCAAGTTCATTTATAGTTGTTATGAATGCCTAATATGTTGGTGGGGCCCATAAACTATTAGTGTTAGGGTTGGGGGCACAGACATTTTTTAAAAATGTGTTTTTAATTATACAAATCACAGCTGCATTTTTTTCTGTCGGGGATGCCTATACAACTCGAGGAAGGTGAAGGGACTTGGAAAGGTCCCCAAGACGTCTCGGGGGCATCCCCGAGTCTCTTCCTTGTCCCCTACAGGTTGGGAACATTTCAAAAATTTGGGGGACATTCCCTATGAGCTGGTGGTGGGGGTGGAACTGTGGGAGGATGGCTCCCAAATGTCTTCCAAGTGCCAGGGACGTCCCTGTTCTTGGAAACATCAGTTTTTTTTTTTTTTCGAGGGGGGGGCCTGGGAGGAGGGATGGCGGTTGTGAGTCCCCATGGAACACTAATCAAAAATCCAAAACAAACATAATATATCAAAGGAAGTCTACAAAGTTTAAAGGAAATAAGTCTAGGAGTAAAATCTCCTATAGATTTGATGAAAACTCCCACAATGAGAAAGTGAAATGTAGGTATTTATATATCAATAATGAAATATTCGACTATTGAGCTTAAAAGATGATAACTCTAAACAGAGCATCTATCATAAATCAATTAATTATTTTCATTGAATTATAACATCCCATCCTCCCTCTCTCCCGCCCTCCCCCGCTCGCACCTACCCAGCCACTCACCCTCACCCTCACCCTGTACACCACAATGTCCTAACCTTGCACTTATTTTCCTCCTATTAGCAACTGTGTTTTTCTTCATCAAAGAAGTTACTAGGAAAACTGAATCGCCATCTTCAAGCTGGAGAGTTTTCAACCAGGTTGCTACTTCAAATGGCACAAATTGTGATATTTTTTACCGAGCAAGAAGCCTTTTTTACCAAATGCTAGAGGCATTTCTAATGTTTAGACAGCCATTTTTTAATACTCGAGAGGTTGTTTGTGACAATTTATGACAGATGTTAGGCCATGTTTGACATATTTTCAAGAACAATTGGAAACGTCCAGTTCAATCCCAAGCCTTTTCATTAGATTGAAACTCATGTGTACAAAAGCTGAATAAATGGAAAGAAATTCACTTGTAAGTTTCCACAAGGGGGCTCTCTTACACCAAATTGACATTTGGCTTGTTCGTGACCTAAAAAAACCCTTTCATCTTACTTTTTATATCATATATAGGTTCATATGAATTTTGCACCCGTGAACCAAATAGTGAACTTTGAAATTTTCTTATGTTTTACCATTTTTTGTGGTCTACAGATATGCATATAATTTTTAAGTTTAACTTTTATATTTTGTTTTTTATCATATATAGGTTCATATGAATTTTGCACCCGTGAACCAAATTCTGAACTTTGAAATTTTCTTATGTTTTACCATTTTTTGTGGTCTACAGATATGCATATAATTTTTAAGTTTAACTTTTATATTTTGTTTTTCTGCATGTAATACACAAACTCACCCATATAACCACATACTCAAGTTATAACGAACCACACCAGATAATTCCAACCCATATCCTGTGTACTCCTGCACCCACATAATCAAGTAACCCTGACCACACAAACAGATGAGGAAACTTAATTCCGAGTAAATACCAGTATTTAGTTTAGGATGGATCAAGGTTACAGGGTAATGGTTCTGTTTTTGTTTCATGAAATGCGAGGTTGCAATAGCTTACATATTACGATTTGTCAACCTAAACAAAAACAAGAGAATTTTTCAAAGTAACTTTAGAACTGTAACAATTTTGGTCAACAAAAGGAAGCACAACAGAATTTAATATTTGAAAGGCTATATTAATAAAGAATACAAAACATCTATAAGAAAGTCCGGGCAAACCTGAAGCATAAATGCTACCACTAGGACTGTAATAAATAGTGAAGCAGTCTCAAAAAGCTGAAAATTCAAATCCATTCGCTGTCCCATAATCCACCCAACAACCACACAAAATGGAATCTGCATACACATACATGAACATAAATAACGATCATGTGTAGAATGAATTGAATAAAACATGACTGTTGATTAGGAAATTCAAATAAATCCAAACTAGTTTAATACCTACTTAGGCGTGATTACTTTTCTATTTTGAGATAAGAAATCTATGCATTTTTTCCAAATAGTTCAACCTCTAAATCAAAACTCGGTGAAACTCGCTGATAAATTGCGAGTACTTGCGAGTCAAGGCCTAGACGAGAAATCATCTGAAAACTCGTGAACGGAGTCAGCAAAGACAACTCAACAAATCTCACCAAGTAGCTTGACATTACACGGCATAGCTGGCCAAATTTTCTGTCTAATCACCCAACGTTGCATTGTAACACCCACTTAAAAAAAAAAAAAATTTTTTAGCTAAAACCTGCTTCTTCTATGTTTTCCTCTACGAATGCAATGAATGTAATTGATTGGCACACCATTGGAGCTAGGGTTTTTAGAATATTAAGGAATACATTAGCATATACTCCACAAAACTAGTAAGTTTTAAAACAATGATTCAAAGCCTGTATGTTGGAGAACATTACTTTCTATTTTTCTAAGTATCTAGTTTTTACATTCGAGCAGTTAGGTCCTAGAGTTTTCAACATTCCATATTGAATTGCTTGAATCTTTTGCTTCTTCTTTTGATTAGCAGCTAGGGTTTTCATATAAAAAAAAAAAATTGTTTTATAGGGTGCCTATTATCTAAATTTATAATAATGGTATTGGCATATGGTTCAACTACATTTAGCAGACCTAAGTCTACTAACCCTTCTTGAAATCATTGTGAACGGCATCTACAGGCCACCTGGGTGATATGCAATTATTGTGAAATAAAGATGAGGGGAGGTGTCAATCGCCTCAAACACCACATCGTACAAATAACTGGGAAAGATGTGGTATTGTATAGACAAATGTCGCTTAAGGCTCGTAGAGAGATAGTGCAATACCTTGCGAGTTTTGTTGAGAAAAAAGAGGAAAGTTGAAACACTTGCAAGCCTAGTGAATAGGAGGACAGCAAGAGATGATTATGTGATTGAGGCAATTTCTATTTCCCCAACTCTAAAGAGTCAAGCATGGGGAGGCAAATCATCTATTGGATACAATTTCAGTTTTTTTTTCTCCCACAAAGTAGTCTTGGGGCACAACCTTCACTCGAAGGTACAAGTTAAAACAAGAAGTGCACAATGAAGCAAGGACGGTTGCAGAAAACTTTTGCTAATACAACAATCCATTCAATGTGGCAAAAAACCCAGACTGGGAGAATTTGATCACTGCATTGACCATTGTTGGGAAGGGAATTGAGGCTCCTACTCCTTATAATTTGAGTGGCCCATTAGAGGATTTTGTCAAAAATAGCAAGCTATTGTAGAAGAGAAAAAAAATGTATGGCAAAAAAAAGGCAACAACATTTCATCTCAAGGGATGGGAAAAACAGCACATTGATTAAAGATGTTATGCTTTCTCAGTCCATGAAATGAATTGCAGTTGTTTTAGGAAAAAATTGTGTTTTATATTTTTACTATCAACGTTTTGGATCATTCCCATCATCCATCATCAAGATGAGAAAAACTTGTGAGAGAACAATAACTAGGACCTGCTTCAAAAACCTTGAGGATTTTCACTCTAGGGATTTTGTGTTGGCAGCATGGGAAAGAAAAATTTGAGGATTTTCACTCTCATATTAATCGCTTAGTCCCTAGCATCAAATTAACTAAGGAAGTTGAGAATGAGGGTAGCTTACCCTTCATGGATATCCTCCTCTCCCAGAGGGAGGATGGATCGCTTGCACATAGAGTATTCAATAAAAGAACCCACACAAACCTCTATTTACATGCAACCTTTCATCATCATCCAGCTCAAAAAGCGGGAGTGTTAAAATTGTTGGCCTCCGGAGCATTTGCCATTTGCGATGAAGATAGTTTGAAGCAAGAACTTGAACATCTAAGAAAAAAAATTTAAATGAAAGGTTATAAAGATAGACAGATCACGAGGGCTTTAAGACAAGCTAGACTAAACCACAACAATCACCTGCATCCTAAGCCCCCTCATCTTGGTCCCATAGCTGTCTTGCCTTATGTTGAAGGGGTCTCTAACAAGATTTCTAAGATCGTAAGACATTAGAACATTACAACTACATTCATTCCCGTAAACAAAATTAGAAACTCTTAAATCAACCAAAAAGCAGGTTGATCCTTGCTCAAAAAGTGGTGTTTACAAAATTGAATGTTCTTGTAGTGTCCCACACATCAGGGAAACAAGTAAATCTATACGCACTAGAACTAGAAAGCATCTTGCTGACTTTTTTTTAGAGAGGATAGGGAAATCAGCCCTTGGGGAGAACTCTAAAAATACCAACCATTATATTCTCATTGAGGAGATAATGGTTCTTGCGGTGGAGAATCACTATAGGAAATGAAAACTAAGAGAGGCCATCAAGATAGGGAGACATACCCGCAACCTTAATAGAGATGAAGTATTGGGGCTTAGTAATGCCTAGAAATCCACCATCACTATTTTAAAGAATTTCACAGGTGTTTAAACTACTTCCTATTATGTAATGTCCTCTTTTTCAAACTAATTCATTTAAACGACTTCTAGCCCATTCCACTTTTCGTGGGCCAAAAGAAGGTGAACAAAGGAAGTGTTTGTTGATGTTTTTAGTCTTTTTTGTGAGCATTTACCTTTTTCTTTAGTGGTTTCTCTTATGAGGCAGGTTGGCTAGGTTGGAGAGTTGAAAAAACAAGTTAAAAGAAGAAAGCAACATTCTTATGAGGTCAGTCATGGGAAAGACTCCTTAATTGACCTTTGGCGCCACCAAGAAGATATATAAGGGGTCGCTAGGACTCATTTTTGGGCATCCATCATATCATAATTTTACACTTGGTTTTTGGGTTGGTTGCTCAATTCCTTTCCACTTGAAGACGAAAACCCTCTTGTGTGGCACACGAGGAAGACAAAACCTTCCTTGTGCAAATTGGAGAATGGAAACTCTCCAATTGGTGGTTACTAAGAGCTTCAAAGAAGGTGATGTTGTTGGTTTGCAGATAGGGTTTGAAATAGAAAGAGTTGTCAAGGTTTCTACATTTATTTTGCACCCTCTCCTAAGGTGTGACTTGGCTAAAGGAAGGGTTTAGTGCCTTCTGGGGCACATTTGGGCCATTGGAGCTGTTCTTCACTTCCCTCATAATTTGTGAGGCTGATTTCTCATTGTTGATGATTTTTGGAGTGATTTATGAGCTATTTTCAGCCCTTGGTTTTTGTTGTACTGTTGTTGTCATAAAAATAGTTACAGTTGGGTGTAATCACTTAATTTCCCTATTACTTTGATATTACTTGGATTGATAAATATTGCCGTGGTTGAATAAAAATGTTTGGAAACATTTTATGACATTTTCAGCTTGTTGTTGCATGGAAATAGATGCTATTAAGTGCCATTACAGTTCTCTGCCATAGGAGGTTTAATACATTTCATTCAGCTGGTTTGGAGGGTGTGTGCTGCCCTAAAAATGTGGTTTTCAGTTCGTTGCTAGGGTTGCATATATTTCAGAGTTGTTGTTCCAAAAATCTGATTTTTCTCATTTGGATTTGAGGCCAAATCCTTATTTTCAGTTTCAGCCCTAGAAAAGGACATTACATATTATGTGTTGAATGGTTTCCCTTTCAGGTTATTTACCACCCATCCTCCTCCCTCTTTTTTCTTGTCTTTTTCACCACCTTTATCTTTGCTTTGAGCCCCTCATGGTCACCCTTCCTCCTTTTTTTTCCTTTCTTTTCTTTAATTGTTATTTTTATCCCTCCAACATGAGCTAGAGACTATTGACTTGTTTTTTAATTTTCATTTTAATTTTAATTTATTATTATTTTCACAAATGGTTATAATTTTTTTCCCATAAGAATTTCTCCACCCTCTCTTGATCCTTCTTTTTAAGCACGTCCTAGTTATTGTTCTCTCACAAGCTTTTCTCATCCTGATGATGGATCGTGGGAATGATCCGAAATGTCGATAGTAAAAAATTTAAAACACAGTTTTTTCCAAAAGCTACTGCAATTCAACACATTGATTAACTTTCTAATGACTTCATGTGGGTAATTAGTCCTCTTGAAATCAATTGATGCATCCTACCAAGTGAAAAATGGAAACAATTTGTGTGATATGTTGGATGAGGTTGTGTTGGAAGTTGGTGTGGAGAATGTTATCCAAGTTGTCATATACAACGCAACAACATATATAGCAGTATGGGGACTTTTGGGGGAGAGGCACCCTTCTTGAGGACATAGCCAATATGACATAGGTGAAGAATGTGGTTGAAGAGGCGAGAAATATCATCAAGTTCATTTACAATCACCCTTGGGTGTTAGGCTTGATGAGAGAGCAAACCAAGGTAATAGAGCTTGTGCGAGTGGGCATCATGCGATTTACCACAACCTTCATCACATTACAGAGCATCGAAACCTCACTAACATCTCTTAGGCAGATGTTTGTGAGCACATGGTGATTAGAGTCTTCTTATGCTAGGAATCTTAAAGGGGAAAGGGACGTAAAAACTATTTTTACTAATGTGTTTGTGAAGAAGGCAAAAAAAATCATAAAGGTAACCTTAAACTTAATTCTTTTTTATTTATCATTTATTTGTTATAATTTTGGGTATGAAATTTTAAATTTCTCTTAATTTCAAATTAAAATGTGTGCATTCTTTTGTTTTAGGTGTCAGAGCCTTTAGTTAGTTCTATAGGGAGAAAAACCCAATGGGTTTTTTGTATGAGGCCACGGATCTCACCAAGGAGGCCATAGCAAACTATTTTGGACAAAATCAAAGAAAATGTGAACCCATTTGGTGTATATAAATAATTGGAGATAGAACAAATACCGACATATACATGTAGCGACCTACTACTTGAAACCCAAGTTTTTCTACTCCGAATCATTTAAGGCCGATCAGGAGGTTATGGTGGCCTTAATACATACATAGAGAGGATGATCCCTTACGAAGAAACTAGAGATGCAATTGTTGACGAGCTCCAAATTCACGAGACTGAGGAGGGGAGGCTCTTTTCTTCAGCTCTATGCGTGAAAAGAAGAAACACCAGTCAACCAGCTAAAAACAAAGTCATCTGTTTTTAGTCTTGTTATGCATAGATACTAGAATGTTTCATTTATTCCAACCTAGTCGACTTACAAAATTTTAAATGTCCTATTTGTATATTTGTGGTGGGAAGATTACGGCACAAAAACACCAAATCTTCAGAGGTTAGCCATCTACATTTTGTGCCATTGTGTACTGCTTTTAGGTGTGAACGAAATTGGAGCATGTTTGAAATTGTTCACACAAACAAGCACAACAAGCTGAAATACACAACACCTCAATTAGCTTGTTTTTGTGTGATACAATCTTCGTCTTTGTGTGAGACAATTGGAGGGGTTGAGAGTCACGAGGTAATTGACTTGGATGATATAAATCCATGTGCCAAACTAAATGATGATATGGAAGCAAATATTTACCGAGGAAATCATAGAGTTAGAGAGGGAAGTAGCACAAGCAATGGCATTAGAGGCAACAAAAGCATTTGGAGCCAGGGGGTTTGGTGAGGATGCAGATATATTTGTCGATGATATTTTTGTAGGAGGAATCTTCGTAGTAACCTAAGACTCCGGGACGACAGGACGCAGGAACGGAGTTTCCAGGACAGCAAAAAATTTCCAAAATTTCAAGATGGCAGGGGGACGGCTATTAAAATAATATATTAAATTATTAGTAAAAATATACAAATAAAATTTTTGAACTTTATGAATAGCAGTCTATGTCATTCCACCATGTGCATTTTGTGCTTGAAAATTTGTGTATTCATATATCACTCTTGATTCTTATCATGTCTTCGTCATACAATACACTCGGATTATGGTTAACCGGTAAACATTTTGATCTGTCTTACTGCCTTTATTATCTACACAACCTTTCACTTCATATAGAAAGATACATACAAGTGCTGTATAAGTTTGTTAAGTGATTGGAGCTTCTGGAGTGAATTTCAATTAGATTTAAAAATACAAACTTTTTTGCAGATAGAGACGAGTGGTTTCCAAAAACAATCTTACAGTACAAGAATAAAATTAAAAATGTTTGTTCTTAAAAAAGAAATAAACAGAGATTTTTTTTAATATTAAAACAGAAAATCAGATGTCCACGGAACATTTTAGGGATGTCCGGCATCCCCAAAACAAGGGAGACGTCCCCTAATATTATTGCATGTCCCGGAGACGTCCCCAAGGTTTTTTCTTTTGTCCAAAACGTGGGGGGGAGGGGGGACGTTTCCCCATCGTCCGCCATCCCCAGGACGTTCAGGACTTCCCGGACATGCTGGTTTTGGAGGGGATGCGTCCCCACGTAACACTGGTATATATGCACTGTGTAGGCTTGCAATAGTAAGTCCCCTTCACCAAAGTGAATTTTCAATAGATTTATCAGAATCATAAGGGAGCCAAATGATAGAGATTATAAATATACAAATATAGCAACTTTCCTTTAGAAACTGTGTTTTAAGGCTATTCATGTCTGCACATGTACTTCAAATGTTTAAATGACATCAAGAAGCTTTTCTCTAAAAAAGAAAGTGCGAAGCTTTTGTTATTCTCAAAAGCTACAATGTCATGATTTGTTCAAGAAATCGAATATTCCCCAAGCTTTCAAATCTAGTTACAAGGAATTCCATATCAGGAAAGACTGTATAATACTGATCTCAATAGCCATGTATCTCTCAAGTGCATTACAACTTTTCCTTGGATAGAATTAACAAACAAGGAAATAATTTAGACAGTAGATCCTTCCCCATAACAATGGTGCAGCAATTCACAATCAGATATACACAAATAAAACATGAAATATATCCTGCCCCACAAAAATAGCAAGGTCATACCTCTTGATGTTTTACCTTCTCTCTTTAATTTATAGTTCTCGAGTTTAACATGCGGTGCCCCAAAAGCTAAATTGTAGTTTTCGAGCTTACCATGCAGTGCCCCAAAAGCTAGACTTATACAAGGGAAAATGATATAGCAGCTGAACGCAGTTTATTACCATCATCCTCCCACTTAGATCGAGGAGCTGTTGCCCCTACAACAAATACCTGTTAAATGCAGACATCAGTAAATTTTAACCATTCACGCTAAAAAGTTGCTCCTTATAATGACCAGAATTTTTTGAGCTTACATGCATGAATTTCCTAAAAACAACCAAAATGCAGGCTCACCTTCCCCTGAGAAACAGCAGCTTCTAAGGCAACATGCCTGTCTTGCGCAGAAAATTCATAAAAATAGTATGTCCTACATCCAGGTGTGCATAATTGTAAGGATTGAAACAACTTAAAATGCTTCTAATTATCACTGGTTTTTTCTCGACTACAAGAATCATATTGTCTTTAGGCTTCCACATGTTGACATTTTAGTAGTAGAAAATACCTGTGTTTAAAAATTAATTGTCCTGGCAAGCTTTTATTTTGTAACAACTAAACCCATCATCAGAGGTGATTACAAAATAGGTAAGGATTTTCTCTCATGATAGGTGGTGAGATTAAGAATTATTACTTATTTATGTTAACTGAAGTTGACTTATGATGAATGGAAAAATTAAGCTGGAAAGAAAATAATTATGTTATACGAGTGGCTAGTTCATTGTTGTTGTGAAAGGCAAAATAATGAAATTACTAATGCAATTATCTGTACCGGCTAAGACGATAATAAGAGGTTTCCAAGTATTACTTAGTTTGACACCATCCTCCCTGTTAATGTTTGTTAGGATTTTTCTCAATTTCAAGAAATCCCCCAACTGTTCAGCCAAAGCCGGTTTTTCAATGGGATTATGATTAATGTCAATTCTGTTGTTTAAGTCTTGTTCAAAATGAACGACCAGTTTGAACAGTGTAGGAACACCCACGAGAGCAGGGAATTTCATACACAACCTAATTTTGGAGTGGGTCAAGAGGGTCCTTTATAGACAAAAGTTTATTTCAAAGGGCTTTCGGGGTAGTGAGGAATGCTATCATGTTTTTCTTTTAAGGATTTTAGTTAACCTATTAATAGTGACTTTGATATAGATAAGAACTTGGGTGCAAGTTTCTTGTTTAATATAAGTAGGGGTATGATTAAATTTTAATAAAAAAAATTGATTTGTTTAATGGAATACCAATTATTTTGGAATACTTTTAATAGATGGGACTTCTCAACTTCCAGATGTCCTTGGTCAATAATCCTAAACATCCTGGTCACTGCGTGTTTAAGGCCCCTGCTTTCTGAGAGGGAAGATGATGGGAATTAACAGGGAGGTACACATCTGTGTGTGTTTCTGTTTGGTAAACTATGTGGAAGGAAGCCATAGAGGTTCTTAATTATAGGGACATAGAAAAGGAAGACATTTGAATTCCATGATAAACTTTAAATGACCAGATTGGTTATTAAGACAACCCAGGAATCCATTTAAGTTTCGCTCGCAATGTTGCCAATCAATACAACACAGATCTGTATCAACACCAGTTTCAAGGGATAAGCATTTAAGGTCTTTTCGTCGAAGCATTCAATAAACAAATTGGTCACAATGCAAGAGAGGGAGGAATCTTTAGCTATCCCTTCTGCTTGTTCAAAGGTTTTCCCTTTAGAATTGAAGAAGGAAGATTCCACTTATGTTTTGTCTTAATAGATTCCAAGAAATCTTAATAAGTCATTTCAGGAGTTGAAAAATCTTGAGATGATAATTATAACTTCTTCAGTTGGAAACTTGGCAAACAGGGAAAGCACGTTGAAACTAGCAAGTGGACTTTGCTTCAGGTGCAACAATTCCTAATTTTTCAATGAAATCCGATAAGTCCTTGATAGGAAGGAATTTCGTGGTAAAAGTTTAGCAAGGAAATAGGGAAATTGATGGCACAAACAATAGGTTGGACGCAAATGCCTTATTTATGAATTTTAGAGATACCACAAACTCTAAAAATTTGAGTTTATTGGAAAAGAATATTTTTCTTAATTTTTGAATCTAAGGCACATAAGTTAATGGCTTAGGTAACCATTGCAGTGATTTGGTTAATGTGGCTTGTTCTATGTTCGTGTACCTTTCTGTTGAGAGGTCTTCTATGATGCCAGGATGCGGGTATGGGTACGGGTTTGATACGCGGATACATCGATTTTAAAAAAACCTTGGCTATGATACGTCCGTACATATATAATAAAAAATCAAATACGCGCGCCGCAAGCGCGCGTGCGTGCGCGCACACACACTCATTTTTTAGTCCATAAGAAATACAAAACTTGAAAAATATGGTATGATCAATGTTCAAAACATTCAATATACTTCAGATTTTATATTTTCTATGGTATATGAGTATTGTATTCCTTTGTGTTTCATCCATTTCCTTTGAAATTAATTTTTGTGTTGCAACTGTGGCCATAAAAGATGTATATAAGGCGCTCCTAAAGGACCTATTTAATGAGATTGAATCTAACCAGCCAATGATAACTAAAGAGGTCAATCCAATGGCTGGTTCTTGCATTCATATTATCCGAAATCACCTTCTGATCCTCCTTAAGGATGGGGGAAGGAGTCAATGTTGTGCCTTGATTATTTCGGGAAAGAATGCTCTTTGAAACTTTAAACTATGCAATTTGCGGTTCCAAATTTTTCTATTAGTATTAAAGATCACCTGAGATTTGATCTCAAAAATAACTTGTACCGAGGCTTAGATATATGTCCAAATTTCTATGAATAGCTTCTTTCCTTGGCCAATTGCAATGATCCCAAATAATTACCTCAAACATTCTTGATATCCTTCAAATATTTTCTCTTCAATAAACTAGAGGGATGTTAAACAATCTCCAGGTTTCCTTGTGGTTGCCATCCCCTCCTAGTCTAGTCCTCAATAAAACTAAAGTTTGTTTGAGTTGAAATAAAATAAAATAAAACTTTTTTAGAGCCCCCCACTGCCCAACCCTGCGAGTATGTCCAGGTACGTCCCAAGTACGTCAAAACATACCCAGGACGTACCAAGCATGTACCTAGACGTCCCTAAGACGTATCAGTACCATACCCGAGGCGTATCTATACCGGGGATGTATTCGTACCAGATGCATATCTAGGGGGTACAGGAGGGTGGGGGATGAACCCTCGTAACATAGGCACATACCCCTATGCATATGCTCAGGCATACACATATTGAAATACACACCTATATGCTGCATATGATGGTTCTTATATAGCTATATGTAGGGCTTCCTGCATGCTCTTGCCTCAGCTTGAAATAAGATAAATGATTGTAGTGGATTGTTGGAAATCTAGGTTTGTTTGCTTAATGTATTAGAAGGTAATGCTCAAAGCGTAGAGTACCTTCTACCCAAGTTCTATTGAGTAAAGAGATATGAAGGAATTAGAATATTTTGTGTTTCAAACCCTTATGGGTGACTGTAATAGGAAAATTTATGTCTCCCTTGGATTTGGATTGAATTTAGAAATGTTGTTTTATGTTTTCTAATCTCCCTCCAATATATGTAATTATAAAATCAGTCTGGGAATGTGTGTGTATATTTATATGTATGAGCGTGCACATGCGCGCGCGCACACACACACACACACATATATGAGTGTGTGTGCACGCATGCACATGTATATGTGTCTGTACATGCAGAGGTAGATATACAAGAGAATGCATTCAAATGCAAGTTGTGGGGCATTGACAAGGTTAATGTCAAGTTTTTGTTGACAGTTATAGGCATCATGAGTTGTTTCTTGAGATGCTAGTGTAATGTGTTTTGATTAATGTTGGTTAAAGAACAAGCTTGGGCTTAAGGTATCAAGTTTGTTAATCGTCTACTTGCACTTTGTGTGTGTAGGACAAACCATTAAGTTTCAGTTAATGTGTTGGGAAATGATCAAACTTACTTGATGTGCATGTATTGAAGGATGTACTCTATGAGAGTGATTGTAACAAGGGTAATAGCTAGCTATGTTACTAGTGTTACTTGTTTATAAAGTTGGATTGGAATATTATGATTTAATATTTCTGTTGTTGGGTGATATCTTGTATTTTACCACTTCTAGTCAATGCATATCCGTAAGAATTTGGTTGGAACTAAATCGTTTATATGATTGCATTGATGTCCGTATTAGTAATATGCTACATTGGTATTGAATATATTTGAGTTGAGCATATGACAAATATATAGAGGTTATTGCTTTGATGTCTACATTTAATATGAATGCATTGTTGTTTTGGGCAAGCTTTATTGCTTGAACCTCCATGTATTGCCATTTTATGTTGTAAGCATCCAATGATGTAGCCAATTATAGGTTGTCTTTGTTGTGTTGCATAAAGAATAGTGAAATAGTGAATGCTTGATCAGAAGGTTTTTGCACTTGCAATTGAATTTGTCAACTTATGGAAGGTTAACATTGTCAGCTTATGCTGACTCCTTTTATATTAGTATTTTGGTTAGGACTAAGTGCAAATGGAGGACACTGACCTTCACCAGCATTGATATTTATTGCAGCAGCTGTTATGACCCTATAATTGTAATTAAAAACCAAAGTTTGTTACTGTTGTCACGCGGGAATGCACCCTTTGGGGAGTAGTGTGATGACTCCTTATGGAAGGTTAACATTGTCAACTTATGCTGACTCCTTTTATATTAGTATTTTGGTTAGAACTAAGTGCAGATGGAGGACACTGACCTTCACCAGCATTGATATTTATTGCAGCAGCTGTTATGACCCTATAATTGTAGTTAAAAATCAAAGTTTGTTACTATTGTCACGCGGGAATGCACCCTTTGAGGAGTAGTGTGATGACTCCCCTTCTAACTGACAAAATTGAAACACTCCTAGGTTGTGGGTGACCTTTCTGTTGGAGTGAATCTCCAAAGAGGGCTTGTTCCCCTAGTGTAACATCTAAAACTAGCTTCTACTCTACTGCATGAAATGGGAAAAAGGAGAAGGAAAGACTGAAAATAAATGAAAACGGGGTGCTACACTAGACAGTTTGAGGATATCAAACTTGTTTGAACCACATAGATTGACCACAAGAACCACACACACCATACACAACTTACAAATGGATATGTCAATACAAAAGTGTTTCAGAGAAAGGTTTGAAGCTAAGACAGAATAAAGAAGGAAAACAAATGGCTCCAAAAGGCAATTTGGTAAGCTCCACAACTAGATCCTACACACAATCTATGACCTGCAAATTAACGTATAACTACATAAAGGCATGGAAATTAAACTACAAATCAGGGGATAACACAATATCACGAGATAAGAAATCAGCTTAAAAACAACACTATATTGCACAATAATCAGGCTATAAAAAGGTAAAAACAACTCCTTTATTGATCCAATAGGTGACATCAAATACAACAGATCCCTCGTGACCCCTACTCTTCCACTCAGAACTCTAAACTACTCCAGGATGATGAACCACACAGTGCAGAGATCATCTTTTACAATGAATTTCATCGAGTTTTTATAGAGAAAAGGTGAGAGAGAGGAGAGGAAAATAGACACAAACATGCAAGTCTGAAATAGTTAGAAACTAGAGAAGTATTTGAGATACATGCGTGTCCAAGTATGGTATCTTCTGCTCAAAAAATAGCATCTTCCCATGCCTTGAAACATATGATTGCTTATATGCCCGAACAATAAATTATTGCTTACAAATAGCAAAGGCTCTCGAAAATAGGAGAAAACGCTTCTTGCATGCCCAGAAATAGAACTTAGGTATCCCTCTTGCATGTTCTTCGCTAATTTTAGCCTTTTGTGTATGATGAAAATGGATTCTTGTTTGCATGGTTCTTCCAATTTTCAGCCTTTGCATGAGATCCAAAATTCGCAATCTTCACTGGAAAAACCCGCCCCTAAAAAAACTCGTACATGATCTAAGTTTGTGTCATTCTGTTAGGCAGTGCGGTGATCCAGAGAACTGGCGAATAGCTTTTTGGGAACAATTCCCTTTGGGTTCGTCCGTAGAACCAACTTGTACCGACTTGTTCCTTTGTTCCTCCCATCGGCCGAACTAACCGATTTGTTGCACAGTTCTCCTCTTTGTCGGCTTGGACGGGATTTCGGAGCATTGTCGGAACGATTGAACTATTCTGTGGGGACTCTTAATCGGCCGAACATGCCAGGGTATCAGAGGCACTACAAAGAACTTACGGGACAGTTTTGTGTGTTCCTGGATTGGCCAACATAACCGATTTCATTGCACTTTTCCCCCTCTTGTTGGGCAATGCGAAGTTTCGGGGCAATGCAAAGTTTCGGAACAGTTCCATGGGTTCCTGGACCGGCCGACTTAACCAACTCTATCACCTCTTCTCTCCTTTGCGGTGTTTGCAGGTATGCGGGGAACTAAGAGAACATGAGAACATTTCCCTTTCAGTGTCATCCTTAGCCAATTTTGCCAATGCATCATATTTCTTGCTAACGAGTCAGATATGGTGGGCAATCGGGAAACGCACGGTACTGCGAAACTCTTCGCTAAGTTCCCAAGGCGATCGACTCAGTTATGCGGTGAAGCAAACGAACAAAGGAACATGAGAACAATGCCCACATGCCCGATTTTTCTTTGTAAAGCGGCCAAGGCGATGATGCGAGGAATAGGAGTAACTAAGGAACAGTTCCTCATGTTCCTTGAAAGGCCGAATTTGCCCAGTTTTTGCCCAGATTTTCCTGAAAATGACTAACTCCTTAGACAGTGAAACTTATCAAGATGGAAGACAATGCCCAAAACACTGAAACTTGCCCATACTTGTAAAATTTTGAAATTTCACTGATCCATGACAACATCATGATAGTTGGGGCTAGATTTGGATAACAGTTACATCTAACTAGTAGTGATTATACTTACTCTTGAGACTTTTGCGGTCCATCTAGCAAATGGGGCTCTGAGGTCCCTTCTATGTTGGATTGACATGCAATATCTTGTATGCATTGAAATGAGAAATATAGATCAGGTTATTCCTTTGTAAGGGTCTTAGCCATTGATGACTCATTATATCATACTTTGGTGTATAAATGTAACTACCTGACAGGACTTGATTAATATACTTGAATGCAATCCTGTGAAACAGCTAGCAAGAGATAGTTTCATATGATGCAAATGTCTTGAATGAGGTTACTTCTTCTCTCTTGACTCTATAGGGTAGTTGCTATTATAGTTGAGATTTGGGTCTTCATTTGGAAATTCCGTAGCAAATGAATTAGAAGGCTGATTAGATTATAAGTATGACTTTGGCAGGCTCTGTTCACTACAGGACTGTGTTTCGTATCCATAAGGAAACACTTTGACTGTGCATCATATGGCCACTTTATGAAAATGATATCCTGACTCACAAGTTGTACAAACATGATTTTAGTGAGCTATGCAATGTGATAAGTCTAATTTGATTATGCCTATAAAGTGGGACTGTATTTTCCTTGAGGGAAATATTTAATTAAAGGAATAAAAAATTCCCTAAGAGCATATGAAAATTTGATAATATGATGTAATCTGAATCATTGGATTCCTTATGAAACACCTACTATTATGAGCAGTTGTTGCCATTATGCTCCAAGAAGGTTAGTAGAGTTGTAAATTGAATTCAGCATTAGTCTTCTTCAGCTTACTACCTTTCTATGACTTGTCATATAATTAATTTGGGGAACATTCAGTTGGAATTATTTAATTCTCAAAGAGTAACTAATAGTTGGCAGGCAAAGTAGGCTAAAGCTTTAAGGGGAAAAATCTATTTTGCATACTTTCATTTTTCTCTTGAATTAGTTTCAGTCATTCTTTGGAAAGAGGGAACCTTAGTAATAACCTACGTTGCACGGATACTCCAAAACCCCCCCCAAATCCCCTTGGAAACGTATCGGATACGGATACGTGTTGGATACGTACCTAATACGTACGGGGTACGTCAAGATACGTCACGGATACGTACAGACGTATCTATGACGTATCCTGATGTACCCCGTACGTATCAGGTATGTATCCAGCAGTATATACGTGTTTTTTAAGTTCTATTTCTTTTTTTAATTTTTATTTTACTTTTCTACTCCCTAAAACCGAACCCTAAACACTAAATGAATAAAATAATACACCCTCTCCCCCACAAAAGGTTATAAAAAGCACCCACCCCTCTCATTTGAAATCATACAAACAATTGCATTGTCTTTTTGCAAGTGAATGAGCAAAGAGCCAAAGAAGAGTTGTGAAGAGCTTAGTGGAGGCAAAGATTGGAAGGAGGTTTTGCAAAGAGCTTAGAGGAGGCAAAGATTTGAAAGAAGGGCAGTGATTGCTTCTATTGTTTGGAGTCCATCATTGCAAGGAGGAGAAGGAGAAGAAACCATTGTTGAGACTTGAGAGGAAGAGATTGTTTTAAAATTTTAAAGGCAAACCAAGATCTACGATTCTACACTATAGGTATACCGTATTTTAATTTTTATTTTATTTTTAATTCATCCTGTCGTTTTATTTTTATACGGTTATTTATTTATTTATTAGGTTGCATTTTTTTTTAAAGTTTATAATTTAAACACATCTTAAATCTGTGTAGGCTCTCACCTCACGCCTTTATGGCGATCTTGGTGATCAAAAACAGATTAGGATGGCATAGTTTAGGGTTATTTAATTTATTAATTGGTAAAAAATCATTTTTTAATTTTAAACGCATTGTTCAATGTTAATGTATTTGTTTTTTAGTTTTTTAGCTTCCTAAATCTGTGTATGCTCTCACCTCACGCCTTTATGGCGATCTTGGTGATCAAAAACAGATTATGATGGCATAGTTTTAGGGTTATTTAATTTATTAATTGGTAAAAAAATCATTTTTTAATTTTAAATGCATTGTTTAATGTTAATGTATTTGTTTTTTATTTTTTTAGCTTCCTAAATCTGTGTATGCTCTCACCTCGCGCCTTTATGGCGATCTTGGTGATCAAAAACAGGGTAGGATGACATAACTAATTAGTAATTTATTTATGTTAAGGCAAATTGTGTTTTAATTTTTTAAACATCCTAAACCTGTGTATGCTCTCACCTCGCGCCTTTATGGCAATCTTAGTGATCAAAAACAGAGTAGGATGACAACTAATTTATTTATGTTAAGGCAAAATGTTTTTAATTTTTTAAACATCCTAACTCAGTGTATGCTCTCACCTCATGCCGTTATGGTGATCTTGGTGATCAAAAACAGATTACGATGGCATCAAGTTCTGCTTCGGGTGGAGTGCAAGGCCAAGCTGAAAAACACATTAGTTCCTATGAAACATGATCCTAATTCCCCTCTTTGGAGACATGTGACAGTGGTAAACAACATTGTTGGTGGTGGGTGTCGGGTTTGGATATGTCACGGTTGCCAAGCTCAAAACAGATCCTCATATAGTCGAGTGAAAATCCATTTGACTGGTGTTGAAGGTGTGGGGATAAAGAGTTGCCCAAAAATATCAAATGAAAAAATGGCAGACTACATAAGAGAGCAAGAGGAGGCTGATAATCAAGCTGAAAGAAATAGAACTAAAACAATTCCTTCGCAAAGAAGGCCTTCATCACTACCACCCACACCTAGACCTACTTCTCATCCTTTCATTCAAACTCAAAGTCAACCATTTGATGAAGAGAGTCCAAAGAGCTCACGAAAAAGGCCAAAAGGAGCATTGGAGAAAACATTTAATATTGAAAAGAGGGAGGTTGTTGATGAGGTTGTTGCTCGATGCATTTATGCATGTGGGCTGCCTTTTAATGTATTGAGATCTCCATATTGGCATCAAATGGTGAAGGGTATCAATGAAGCTCCACAAGGGTACAAATCCCCAGGTTACAAAAAAGTTCAACACATTCACAAAACTTTGCAGCCAATCAGAGACTCATGGAAGGAAACAGGGGTTTCCATCATTTCAGATGGATGGAAAGATGCTAGAAATAGACCCCTCATAAATGTTGTTGCAGTATTGCCCTAAAGGGGCAATGTTCCTTAAAGCCATTGACTGTGAAGGGCAAGTCAAAGATGCACAATTTATTGCTAACATTTTAATAGAGGCGATTGAGTCGGAGGGGCCCATAATGTTGTCCAAGTCATCACGGACAACGCTAAAAATTGTAAAGTAGCAGGAATGATCATAGAGGGTAGATATGAGCACATTTTTTGGACCCCTTGTGTTGTCCACTCCCTTAACTTGATGCTCCAAAAGATTGAGAAAATCACATGGATTGAGCAAATTTATTCTGAGGCAAATGACATTCAAATGCTTATCACAAACCATCATATGTCACAAGCCATTTTTAGAAATTTCTCAAGGTTAGAGTTGTTGAAGGTTGCAGAAACTAGATTTGCCTCTCACACGCTTGTTTTGAGATGGCTTGTGAAGGTGAGAAAGGCTTTAAGCAGTATGGTGATCAACAGTGTTTGGTCAATGTGGAGGTAGTCAAATACAGAGAAAGCTACAAGAGTAAAATCATGGGTCCTTGATGAGGATTGGTGGGCCAAGGTTGAGTACATGTTGAGTTTTATAGAACCCATTCTCTCCATGATCCGATATGTAGATACTGATGAAGCATGCTTGGGAGAAATATATGATGGCATAGATTCCATGCTTGAGCGTATCAGAGATATAATACAAAAAAAAGGTCTAGATCCAGAAGAGACCTTCTATGGTGAGGTCAAGACTGTGGTCATGAAGAGGTGGAATAAAATGACCACCTCATTACATCTCCTTGCTTATGCACTAACCCCAAAGTACTATAGCTCTTATGTACTTTGGCTACCAAACAAGCAAGCACCATTTTCTAACTCCGAAGTTGGAAATGGAACTAGGGCAACATTCAGAAAAAAAATTCCTGATCCATCTATAGCCAGTGTGGTCAGAAGTGAAATGGGCATGTTTACTGGTTCAAAAGGCAACATGGGATCGATTGAGGCTCTTTTTGACAAGAGTAGCTCGACTCCAACCACATGGTGGCGTGTACATGGCCATGATGCCAAGTACTTACGTCCTATTGCTATAAAAGTTCTTTCACAGGTATAACATTTATAAATTTTAAAATTTAGAATCATTTCGAATATTTTAAATTTTATTAAGTTAGAACTTAGGCTACTAACTTGTCTTTGAATTTCAATTTTCTAACTTTGTTGTAATAGGTGGCTAGTAATTCTTCCACAGAGCGGAATTGGAGTACTTATAGCTTTATCCACTCAGCTAAAAGAAACAAGTTGGCATCTAAAAAAGCTGAGGATTTGGTATATGTGCACTCCAATTTGCGCCTCTTGTCACACAAGTCTAAGGAGTATGCTAAAGGGCCTCACAAACTTTGGGATCTTATTCCAGAGACCACAAACTTGGATGCCTCCGTAGCCACGCTTGCCCAACTTTCATTATTTGATGGCGAAGATGATGCTCAAGGGAGTTCACAAGGAGCGAGGAGTGGAGTTAATGAGAGTGGAGCTAGCGCAAGTGGCACACACGAAACTTGATTTTGAGGAAAATCTAGATGATATATTCTGGATTTGTTTGTATTCCTATATCATATGTATGGCAGCCACATAAACAATGAAATGCAAAATCTTAAGTATATTATTTGTTTTGAAAATTTGAACATGGATCTAGTATATTTTTCAAATTTCAAGTTTTGTTCGTATTCATGTTAACATGATATTCGTATATCATATGTATGGCAGCCACATGATCAATAAAAAATGCAAAGTCTTAAGTATATTGAATGTTTTGAACATTGATTCAAGTTTTGTATTACTATTTCAGTTTTTTTATGGACTAAAAAATGAGTAAAATGAGTAGATGTACATTAAATATATATATATATATATATATATATATATATATATATATATATATATGTACGGACGTATCCAAGACTTATCGTATCCAAGGGTTTTTTTAAATTGACATATCCGCGTATCGTATCCGTATCCAAACCAATACTCGTATCCGTATCCTAGCAACGTAGGTAATAACTGTAAGCCATTAATCAAGTTGGATTTCTAGTTGAGGAATAACTTTATAACAAGGTAATAAGGCAGGTTGGATGCCTAAACCCAAATAATCTTCTTGTCACTCTCAAAAGTTTGGTCCGTTTAATTGAGGGACTATATTGTTCTCATGCTATGAAACACTTAAATTGATTGAATTAAGGTTGTAAATGGTGACAACCTTAACGAAAAAATCTGGAGTAGTGGCCCAAGATCGTGATGGTATGTCCATGGTTCAAAGACTATCCCTTAATCCAACTGATCCGAAAGAGAAGAAATTTGTATGAGAGTCCTTAGTAGAAACCTGGGATATCCCAAAAGTCTCTATGTTTCACTCTTCCTTGACAGATTTGCTCCAGAAGGGAAAGGTTTTATAATCTCTTTTAAAGACCCGGAGTTTAAGGTGTTAAGATGACTATCATCTAAAAGAAACATTATTGAATGGGAAACTAAGCTTGTCTTTTCATAAACCATAACCAAGTATGCTAAACAATCCTCTTATTTGTTCAAATGGGTAAAGAGGAAACTTTGGTACAAGACTCTAAAGGATTATGCTTGTGAAGTAGTAAAGTATGCAACCATGCTCCATTTTTATTATAGTAGTTGTCCTATAGCTTAAAAGATTCAATATCAAAGCATTCATGAACTCCTTATCTAAATCATAATTAGAAGAGTAACCTGAAGTCAAGCTGAATTCACAAGTTCAAATATTTTCAAGAAATTTTTCTAAGTGAATTTTTGGCTGTTGTTAAAGACCAAGTTTTCTAGAAATATTTTGAGTGTACATTCAAACGATAAATGAGTGCCAATTCTCAACAAATTCTCCCCCCCAAACTTGGAAATAACTTCCATCTCCTCTCGAAAGAAGATATAATAGGACCTTACAACATCGATATTTCATGCGTACATGTATCGCATTCAGTGACATTGCAACGGCAGTAAAATTAGGTTCATTAAAGTACACACTTGAGAATCTGAGACTTGTAGCAAAATTAGCTACCCATTTGCAAGACAACGAGAAAAAGTAAGTAATGTTTTTCATCTATGTTGAATCACATTTATTTGAATGACAATTAATAGAACCTGGATCCTTACAAAACATCTAGTTCTCACGTGCACATATATCACATTCAGAACCAGTGCAATGGCACTATAAGATGAGGTTCATTAAGGTGCATATTTGAGAGTCTCAATCTGGCAGCAGAATTAGCTCCCTTTTTGCAAAACCAAAAAAAAATGAGTATTATGTTTATCTATGTTGATCAGCATTTGTTCAAATAACAATCAGTAGAACCTTGATCCATACAAAACGTCTAGATTTCACGTGCAGATACATCAAATTCAGCACCATTACAATGGCAATAAGACGAGAGTCAGTAAAGTACATACTTTTTTTTAAAAGATGCGTCATATTAATACAAAAGAATATTTACTAGACTGTTTCGGTACGGGTACAGGGACGGGTACGGGTTTGATACGTTGAAACGGCAAATTTTTAAAAACCTCAGGTATGGTACATTTTATATATATATATATATTTAAAGAAGCATTTGCATACTTATTGAAATTTAGTACTCATACATAATTACATTGCATACTTATTGAAATTTAATACTCATACATAATTACATTACATACTTATTGAAATTTAATACTCGTACAACTTAAAATCATTCATAGAACATGAAAACAAATTTGAAATTTCCAATACTTTAAGAATTGAGCTCTCTTTACAATGGAATTCCAGCTATTGCATACCGCTCTCAGATTATGATGGAACTTGTAAGGGACTCTCACCGAGATTTCTGTTACCATGTCTTCTGGTATTTCCTCCATACTTGGAAATAGCCATAGAACAGCCTGCTCCCTCGTTTATATTCTAAATTAATTTTTAAAAGCCTCTAATTTTAGTCTTCTGAGTTTTGTTTTCAATATTTAATTTTTTTAGTATTCCAACGAATTAAGTTATACAATAATTTTCTATGCACAGATTTATTATATATTCAATGTTTTTAGTATTCCAACAAATTTATTTATACAATAACTTTTTATGCACAGATTTATTATTTATTATATTTTATATATTTATTATAAATTTAATGTTTTTGAGTTACAAAAAAAAAGGCGTATCTTGTTGTGGGTACGTACCGATAGGCCCCAGGTATGGTTCGGGTACGGCTTTCCGTACCCGAAGCGTACCCTGGACCTTTGGGTACGCACCCAGTATGTACGCACAGTGTTTCCATACCCGTACCAATACCGGAAACGTACCTAGGTTGGTACAAGGGGGGAACATTTTGGTGCAATCTAGAATATTTACAAAGAGTTGTACAGAAAAATGATGGGCATATACAATGACAATCATAACTTAATCCTTAGAGCAACAAGGGCAGAAATAAAATCGGAATACTTGGGGTAAATGAACTGATGGAGAGCCTTGTCCCACCACATAGAACAAAAGGCAGACAGGGAGTTGTCCTCATGAACAAAAACATTCTTACATCTTATTTTCCAAAGAAAAAACAAAGTTGGGACCCTCCAACAATGTCATAACCCAATAAACACAGAACGGACCTGAGCCCAACAATCTCCAAACAACGCAGAATGCCAATGAAGTCTGCTTTGAAGCAACACTGAACACTAATCGTCAAGGTATCTCCAACACTGCCTTGCAAATTGGCACTCCAAAAGATATACTTCATAGTCTCTAAGCAGTGGTAGACGGGGGGAAAGGCCATCAGAGACTCCACTCATGGCCAACCTGGCATTGGAAGCAATCCTTTGGTAAATAACCAACCATCTAAACACTCTCAGCTTATGGGAAAGCCAAAATGACCAAATACCTAAGAAGCCGATACGGCACCCCCAGGCCTGTCGGTACATACCGGGAGCAGCACATGAGCGAGAACGGCTTGGTAGCGAGCATGGAGTGGCGAGGGGATTGTGGAAACGCCCAGGTATGGCACAGGCCATACCTGGGCGTTTCCACAGTCCCCTCGCCGCTCTCGTGCCACTCCCAAGCCTAAACACGTTTTTTTTTATTTATTTATTTTTCATGTTTTAAAAGCCCAGAAACATTAAAAAATTAAATATTCTTTTAATTTACACCCTAAAAGTTAACTCTAAGCAATAAAACAAAAAAACAACACAAAAAAAAACATAAAGCAAAGAAACTTACCTTTGGCTCTCCAAAATTGCATTGTGCTTGTCTATGGTTTGAGGAGCTATTACTAAGCTTGTAGGAGTGTGAGGAGCTACAAAGGAGGAAGATTTGTGAAGGATTTGTGGTTTACTAAGTGAAAATAAGTTTTTTTTAATTTCTAACCTTGTTTCTCTTTTTTTTTTGTTATTTAATCTTTCACACATTGCATTTTTTTGCTTATGTTCATCATTTTTTTGCTCTTTCTATTTAATTTTTTTAATTTTCAATGCATGTCATTGTTTTCTTTGTTTTTTTAACCTTGTCGGTACTTCTACAATGGCAACAAGAAGTTCTGCTTCTTCTGGGCAATCTTTGGCGAGGGATTTCGACCCAAATTCACCGTTATGGAAGCATGTAACAATAGTTCAACAACTTGCAGGTGGTGGTTGTTTTGAATGGAAATGCAATGATTGTGATGGAATACTCAAAGGCTCTTACAATAGGGTGAAAAGCCACTTGTGTGCCATAACGGGTAATGGTATAAGAGTATGCAAGGAGAGGAATAATGTTGGGGTGCCAAAAGCAAAAGTGTTGGCATATATCAAAGAGCAAGAAGATGCAGAGACAAATGTGACTTTGAGAGTGGGGCATCCATTGGCCAAAAGAGGAGGTTCATCTCGTTCGGTAAGGCCTCTTATTGCCCCATCACCTAGCGGATCCCCAATTGTGGCCATGCCACATCCATTTGTGGCTCCTACCTCCACGAATGAGGATGTTTCCCTTGCATGAAAGAAAAGTAAGACAAGAGGGCCATTGGAAAAGGCCTTTCAGAATGACAGCAGAGAAATTGCAGATGAACACATTGCAAGGTGTGTATATGCTAATGGGCTTTCTTTTAATGTTGTGAGATCACCTTATTGGCATGAGATGGTGAAAGCCATCAATGAGGCACCAAAAGGGTATAAATCACTAGGATATGAGAAGATCCGCACCACCCTTTTGGATAAACAAAAACAATATGTGGAAACCTCCTTGCAACCAATTAGGGACTCATGGGCCAAAACAAGTGTGTCCATCGTTTCTGATGGAAGGAAAGATGCAAGAAATTGCCCTTTAATCAATGTGATTTCAATATGCCCTAAGGGGGCAATGTTTTTGAAAGCCGTTGATTATGAGAGGCAAGTGAAGGATGCCCAATTCATAGCCAACATCCTCTTTGAGTCCATTGAAGCAGTCGGGCCTCAAAATGTTGTCCAAATCATAACGAACAACGCCAAAAATTGCAAAGTTGCAGGGATGCTAGTTGAGGCACGTATGGGAATATTTTTTGGACACCATGTGTCGTGCATTCATTGAATTTAATGCTAAAGAAGATGGCAAGCAAAATAGAGTAGATCCAGCAAGTGTATGCAGAAGCTGAAGAGATCCAAATGTTTGTCACCAACCACCACATGTCACAGGGCATTTTTAGATCACTCTCCCAGTTGGAGCTACTGAAGGTAAGGAAAAGCTTATTTTATTTTAATTTAAAATTTAAATATAAGTTTTTTTGTTTTCAATTTTATTTTTAATTTTTGTTCCTCATTCTTATTAGGTAGCTGAGACTCAGTTTGCATCACACACAATCATCTTGAGACGACTTGTGAAGGTGTGTGAGGCACTCATGAGGATGGTAACCTCCAATCTCTGGTCTATATGGAGGCAATCAAACACTCAACGAGCTCAAAAGTGAAGAACATGATCTTAGAGGACTCTTGGTGGGATAGAGGGGTTTATCTGTTGAGTTTTACGGAGCCCATTATAAGCATAATCCGGTTTACTGACACGGATCAAACCTGTCTAGGAGAGATATATGACGGCATCGACTCAATGATTGAGAAGATAAAAGTTGTCATAAATGCAAAAGAACAAAATCCTAAAGAAATATTTTTCAAACAAGTGAAGACAATCCTCATTGAGCGGTGGAACAAAATGACCACCCCCTTACATCTACTCGCTTTTGCTTTGACTCCTAGATTTTATAGCACAGAGATCCTTTCCTTGCCAGGCAAGGTAGCACCATACAGTGATGCGGAAGTCAGTGAGGGATATATGGCGGCATTGACTAAGCTCTTCCCTGATCCTGAGGCCCAAGACCAAGTTATGGTAGAGTTTGGCAATTTCATAGCAGAAATGGGTCATAGCCTTCTCGCTCTTCGGAACAAATACAAGATGGATGCTCATATGTGGTGGTACCTCCTTGGTCATGCATCGGTTTACTTGCAACCTCTTGCAATCAAGGTCTTGACACAAGTAAGTTTTTAAAAAATTTATTCTCTTTTCTTTTATTTTTTAAAATTTAGGTTTGAAGTTGAACTTTGCATTGACTTTGAAGTTTGGGTTGCGTTAATAGGTTGCAAGTTCATCTTCCTCTGAGCGCAACTGGAGTACATATAGTTTCATCCACTCATAGAAGTGCAACAGGTTGGGGGCTAAAAGGGTTGAAGATTTAGTATACATACATTCCAACTTGCGCCTTTTATCCCACAAGCAGCCGGAGTACAAGGGTCAACAAGACATTGGGACATTGATCCAAAGATAGTTGACTTGGATGCTTCCATTTCCCACCATGGAGCATATGATGATGAGGGGAGTTTTGTGGCACCACGAGACCTATATGAACAAGGAGGTGCAACTGGTAGTGGCCCTAGTGCAAGTGGTTCGAGCCCATGTGGTTCTAATGAACCACGTAATGATGATTATGTAGTTTATCTTGATCTTCTTGATGAATAGGAATATGATGAATATTGACAATGAAAGATAGTTTGAACTTTGAATATTGATCTATGATTGAATTTAATATATCATGAGATTCATGACATTCACATTGTGTTCAATATAAGTATTTTAATTTAACTTTTAAGTTTTTAAGTTTCTAAGTTTTATCGGTATCATAGCTTGTTTGTTGTGGTTATTCGCTTATTGAGCTTATAACTTGTCTTTTATTTGGTCTTTCATATGCATAATATGTGGTTAATAATTAAATTCCTATTTAGAAGGCTGAAATTTATATATTTGTTAATAATTAAATTCCTATTTAGAAGGCTAAAATTTATATATTTTTTAATTTTTATATAGTTTTTGTACTGCCGTATCCTGCGCTGCATCCGAGGTGAAAAAAAATCCGTTTCCGCGTCGGATACTCCGTACCCTCTCCCGTATCCAAAATGTATCGGCTACTTAGCCAAATATTATGAAGATAGCAAATCCATCTATCCTCCAGATACGTGGAAAGCCATTGAGCATTAAGAACCAAGGATAATTGGTGTCTCTGACAAAGCATTGAATACATTCAACAAGAGTCATACTGAAGAAGCAAATAGCCGAAACACCGCCTCTAATCCCACCAAATCAAACCAAGCATCCTGATATTCATTTTAAATAGCTCTGGTTCAAGAATAAGACCTCTCAACTCCAAGATCGAGAGACGATTAGAAGCAGCGAGACCATATTCCTAAGCCAAAGCACGCCACTCCTTCCCTAAGCGAGCAACTGATCCAAAAATGGATCAGGAATAGCCCAATTCTATGTAATCTTTATATCAGGTACTTGCTCTACAGGTTCTGGCACCTTTTTATCTTCACAAGATGGTCTAGTCAAGTTGGGGGTGATCCGAACACCTCCGAATGACACTTTGGGCCATATATGTTTTGTTTCAGGATGGAGATGTCATCAAAAGCCAAATCTGATTGCATATTTGTGTTCCTCTCGAAAAATCGTGCTAGTTCAAAACAAATGGCACCCGATTCCGAGTTCGTATGCAAAAGTTATGACCCCCGGAAGGTGGCGTACTTTGTATGATGGCAAAATCACCCCCCAGTGCAAGGTGTCAGTTTTGTAACCGTCGGGCTGCAAGGTGGCAGTTTTGTAGCCGCCAGTCTGCAAGGTGGCGGTTTTGTAACCGTCGGTCTACATAAAACGGCAGTTTTGTAATTAATGGTCCAAAAACGCGGGAATCTCAATAGTTGCAAATGTTTGGGCTTCCAAGCGGTTTGTTTCAGCTTTCCACGCCTTCCTTGGGGGTGTACATCTATAAATTTGAGTCTTTGCAAGGTTTCAAGCAAGTGTTTTGAGTGGAATTCAAGTGTAAGCAAAGTTGGAAGAGTGAATTCTTGCCTTGTTTGTTCATCGTGAAGAGTTCTTGTTTAATTGGGAGTTTGAGAGCAAGTAGATACAATTAGGAGTGTTTATCTTCCTTGAAGGCCAATTTGGTAGTAAGTTGTATCATTTTGGGATTACATAGTGAAGGGGAGCTAATTTGCTCACCCACTATAGTTGTTCCCACCTTGGGTTTTCTCCAGGATAAATCTGGTCTCATACTTGTTTATTTCCTTTCAATTTGCAGTTTACTTGTGGTTATATTGCAGAATAACTGGTTAATAAAGAACTCATGCATGTTTCATTCATATTCACAAGCATAGTGGTCTGTGAATTGCTTAAGTTGGGTAGTTTACAGATCAGATTGGTATCAGAGTAGTTAAGATTTCACTCCTCTGTGTGGTTTAACTTGTGTTGAGATTGCAGTTAGATGCCCCTTACCCGGAAGGGAAAAGAAAGCGGTGAAGGTAGCCTTATTCCTTTTGAAGCAAAGATTTCTACAAGAAAGTGGAAGCAAGAAATTCGAGAGATGGCTCGAAGAGATGATGCGGATGATAATGGTGAAGAACATTTCTACAAGCTAGAGGAGAATGTGGCAAGTCTATCCAAGGATGTGGGCAGACATTTCCTTGTCCTTGGGAAAATTGGAGTCCATCATGGGACTGCTCATGGAGAAACTTGGTGTTATGAAAGAGACCCGGAAGACCGTGAAGAAGAGGTTCGTGAAGAAGAACCATCCCATGCCATTCCCACACCTCCTCCGTTCAAAGCGGAGGCCAAGATTGAGATTGAGCCTTATGATGGAGACATGAATGCTTAGAAGCTAGACCATTGGCTAGCTCAACTGGAGGTATATTTCAGTTTGCATCGAATTAATGAAAGTCAACAGATTTCCTTTGCTTGATTAAAATTGACCAATCATGCTTTAACTTGGTTTGAAAGTTATGTTCATTCTTTGGTTATTAAGAAGCGTCCTCCTATTACTAAGTGGGATGAATTTAAAAAGCTAATCAAAAAGCAATTCTATCCTATTTGTTATGAGGAAGAGAGGTCCATATATTGGCAGTATCTCAGGCAGAAGCAAGGCTAAAGTGTGCAAGAGTACACTAGTGAGTTTCGGAAGAAAGCTATTCAGATGGGAAAGGATGTAGCAGACCGGGACTTGTTGATGAAATATGTTGGTGGACTCCATAGCCACTTAAGGAGACCTGTCCTTTTGGCCAAGCCGGCAGATGTAGATGAGGCTTGTACGCAAGCTCACTATTTAGAGATGGACAACCAGAAGAGTTCATCTACCTCTCAGTATGCTTCCGACAAAGAAGATGACACCAAGCAGAAGGGAAAGGAAAAAGTGAAAGGTAAGTAGAATGCTACTTCTATTTCTAAAAAGGATACTAAAATTCACTGTGGGCATTGTGATGTTGACACTCATTCCGAGGAAAAATGTTGGAAGCTCCACCCGGAACTACATCCCTTCAAGAATAAGAAAAATAAGAAGGCTATGGCTGCCCTCCAGGGAGAGGAAGTGTTTTGCAGTGAAGAGGTGGATGAGACCATGTGTTGTGCCTTCGTCTGTCGAGAGGTATGTTTGGGTAATAGTAGCAATGCTCAAGAGAATGAACTTACTAAGCTCTTTCACATAAAAATTCAGTTGAAGAAGACCAAAGTGGATGCTCTTTTTTATTCTTGTTCGCAAGCTAATTTGGTTAGTAAAGAGCTAGTTAACAAACTGATGTTGGAAACTTACAATCATCCAAGTCCTTACTCATTGGGTTGGGTAAAGAAAGGTGTAGACATCAAGGTTACTAAACAGTGTAAGATTACTTTTGGTATTGATAAAAAATTTATTGATGAAGTCATTGTGGATGTTGTTCCCCTTGATGTGTGTGGTCTGGTGTTTGGCAGTCTATATTTGTATATCAGAGATGTCATCTTCACAAGAAGAGCCAACCAATACCATTTGGTGAAGGATGGTAAGAGCTACGTCATTTCAGCCTTTGCAAGAGACTCAAAGATTTCGTTGGTAAGTTCCACTTGAAGTCTGGAAACTTAATGCTAGTGGAATATTTTATTTACTTCTTCTAAGGGATAGACAAGTTGAGGAAGTTGTCACATAAACCACTTATAGCATGATTACTAACAAATAGCAGAAGCAAATGGGAGAGTTTATTTAGCAGTTCAGGGAAGAGCCTATGGGGCTGCCCCCAAATAGGCCAATTGAGCATGTGATACAGTTTTTATCCGATGGTCCTCTTCCAGACTTGGGATTCCATAGGCAGTCCATGCAGGATGCCTATGAAAAGAAACAACCATTACAATTTTTGTTTGAGAAAGCATGCACTTCAGGGGTGGTTGGTCACTCTGATGTGATAGAGACTGTTGAGCACTTATACAGGTATGATTTTTGGCCGAACATGCAGATAGCAGTTGCTAACCTTGTCAGGGGTTTTGAGACATGTTATGGTTATTTGCCTAGGAGTGCAATTGATGTTGTTTTTCGATTACCATACAGAGACAACGGAAAAGTGGGACTGGAAGTCCACAAAGAGGATATGTTCATTGGAACAATCCAACAGATACACCTCCAGATGCAGGAGTGGTATTCCAGAGAAGATGTGAGGAAGAAATTTCCTCACCTCATCAGTCCTTGAAGCTTTTAGGGACTTAAAAGCCTCAAATTGGGGAGGTATGATCCAAAAATGGATCAGGAATAGCCCAATTTTATGTAATCTTTATATCAGGTACTTGTCTCTACAGGTTCTTGGCACCTTTATATCTTCACAAGATGGTCTAGTTAGGTTGGGGTGATCCGGACACCTCCGAATGACACTTTGGGCCATATATGTTTTGTTTTAGGATGGATTATGTCATCAAAATCCAAATATGATTGCATATTTTTGTTCCTCTCGAAAAATCATGCAAGTTCAAAAAAAACAGCACCCGATTTCGAGTTCGTATGCAAAAGTTATGACCTCCGGAAGGTAACGGACTTTGTATGATGATAGAACCGCCCCCTGTAGCAGTTTTATAACTATCGGTCTACACTAGCGGTTTTGTAACCGCTGCAGTCTACATAAAGCGTCGGTCGCTTTTGTAATTAATGGTCCAAAAACGCGAGAATCTCAACAGTTGCAAATGTTTGGGCTTCCAGACAGTTTGTTTCAGCTTTCCACGCCTCCCTAGGGTTGTACATCTATAAATTCAAGCCTTTACAAGGTTTCAAGCAAGTGTTTTGAGTGGAATTCAAGTGTGAGCAAAGTTGGAAAAGTGAATTCTTTCCTTGTTTGTTCATAGTGAAGAGTTCTTGTTTGATTGGGAGTTTGAGAGCAAGTAGATACAATTAGGAGTGTTTATCTTCCTTGAAGGCCAATTGGGCAGTAAGTTGTATCATTTTGAGATTACATAGTGAAGGGGAGCTAATTTACTCACCCACTGGAGTTTTTCCCACCTTGGGTTTTCTCCAGGATAAATCTTGTCTCATACTTGTTTATTTCCTTTCAATTTGCAGTTTACTTGTGGTTATATTGCACAATAACTGGTTAATAAAGAACTCATGCATGTTTCATTCATATTCACGAGCATAGTGGTCTGTGAATTGCTTAAGTTGGGTAGTTTACGGATCAGCAACGAAGTCCCACAGTTCACCCCAAACAAAGATGGCCTTTCTACTCACCCTGTCAGCTTCAAAGTGAGGTAGTTCAACACACAAGAACCCTGCTCCCTCCAACACCATTTAGGGCTAGAGGTTAAATCCCAAACTACCCTACTACACTACCAATGCAAATAAACCAAGCAAGCAACAACTTTCCAAATAGACCAAATGCTCCTAAAGATGACAAAGCCTGAGACTTTGAGTAGATAAGGTGGCGCGAGAATATCGCATAAACCAAAAGCTCCTCAAACTTTGCTAACATGGTGTGTGGTACTCATCTAATGCCAAAACCAAATCTGTCAAGGGGCAGAACCCTCGATACACCGCACCACCCACTTGGCTAAGAGAATGTTGTCAAGTGTGGCAACATCAATCAGCCCCAAGCCCGCCTCATCCTTGGGAATGGTGCAAACATCCCAAAAAACTAAAAGGAGGCCTTGCTCCCCACCCAATTTAGACCACAAGTAAGCCCTCAAAATCTGCTCAAGACGTTGTAACTGGGTCCTACTGGAAAACCAACAAAAAACATTGTAAATATGAGAGGACCAGAGAATACAGCTAGGCACGGTCAGCTTGCTAACAAATAGGAGGTCCTTATGGTGCCAAACATGAAGTTTACTCTGAAGCCTATGAAATCACCAATCCCACATAGAGATAGGTGACAACCTGACACCAAAAGGAATACCTAGGTATCGCACAATGATATCGAGACAACTATAAGACTAAGCTAAGAGGATCCAGTGGGGAAGAGTATTCAATACAACTAACTAGAAGTTTGCTTTGAGGAAGAGTATTCAATCCAACTAACTAGAAGTTTCCTTTGTGGTCACTGACTATTGCTCTTGAAGCAGAATAAAGTGTCCTAACAAGCAATGGCTCCATCAATAGAATCCCACTCGGTCGTAATTGAGAAAAGGGAGTCATCAAAAAAATGATTGTTGATCATCTCTAATCAATCAAGAAATATGATACCACAAATTTGTCCTACAACTTAGGCAGCCTCAAACAAATAACCTAGAGCATTTGTTGTCAAGACATAAAGATATGGGGCCAAGGGCACCCTTAATGGATGGGACAATGTAAGAGGATCTGTGGAGACAAGGCCAAGAATAAACCTTCCCAACACAAAACCAGTCTACCCCTGACACACCACATATTTATAGACCAAGCAAATCCTCAAAACCAAAGACTTGGCTATAATTTTGTATGCAACGGTAAAAAGCGTGATAGACTATCAACCCCCAATCAAATCCGTGGAAGTGTTATTTGGAATACGCTTGATCAACCCTTGACTGAGAAACTCAAAAAGATGCCCAAAATTAACCATCTCTGAAGCTAGAGAAAAGAAATTGTCACCACTGGTGTCCCACATGACCTTATAGAACTCACACGGAAGGTTGTCCATAAACAAAGATTTGCCATTTTACATGGAGAATGGAACAATGTGAAGCTCCTACTTTAAGAGATCTCTATTCAATCTCTCCCTATTCCAATTAGAGACCTTGCGGGGAACCACTCTATGACAAGCTTCTCTAGTAGCCACCACCCCATCCTTTGGAGAATATGGGGATAAAATGCTTTAGAAATGCAGTTAAACAAACTTTTGATTTCTAAAGGATCCTCAACCAGGGAACCATCAAGTCGACGCAACCCAAGCACCCTTTCCACAAATACCTTCCTCTTTGAGGAGTCAAAGTAGAACTTGGAGCCATAATCACCCTTGTGGATCCACTGAAGACGAGAATGAATCCAAGAACTCCTAACAATGTAATCCTCGCCATGGCGAATTGTCGAATCCCAATTCCCAACCTCTTCCTAAAGAAACACATTATGCAGATCATCTTTAAGGACTAAGCAAGCCACCTCAAGTTGTTATTGAGCCTCGCGCAACTCCCTTCTCTGTTTTTTAGCAATCATCCTTCCTCAACCTCTCACAAACTTGACTAATAACCATCAAGCCTTGCATTCAAATAACATATTACATGTCAAGGTGAGGATGTTGAGTAACATATCCTCTCTAGATCGAACATCTAGTATTGAGCACTACTTATGAATAAGCAATGATTACACTTATCTTCTCCTATGTTGTAATGCAGTTTGCATTTACTAATTTGTAATTAATAATCTTTGGTAATGTAGTTCCAGAGTAAACATTTCAAGGTCGTGCCTTTAAAGAATGTTGAGGCAAGTTAAAGTTAGTTCAAAAGAGAACGTCACTTGAAAATGCTTATTGAAAACGACACATTTATGATGGAAACTTAAAGGATCAACCAATTCGCCCATTTAAGAAGCAAATGAAACTAATAAATAGTGAGAAGACAAACTCATGAGGGACTTCAAGTATTTGTGGGATTTCTATGTAAGTGAGCGCATAAAGGAAGAATCTGAGAGCACCCTAGTGTCGAATGTTGCTATCTTATGCGACTTGGCAGTAAATGAAGAGACGGATTGACTACTTGATCATTTACCCACACTCCATACCAAACACTAGTTTTGTAAGACCTTTGTGTTGAACACAACTATGAAGTACAATAGTAACAAATCTTACAAGATTACAAGGAGAAGTTTCATCCTATAGAGGAAGAAAGATCTAAAGACCAACGCCAAACCAAAAGAAATAACGCCATTGAGCCCAAACAAAGGCAGGAGAAGAAAACATGATAGAGAAGCACCATGAAATTTGACAGTCCACCAGACTCTTATAGCAACAAGAGCGAAGAAAGAGGTGGTGAGAGGCGACCACCACTTGAAACACCACAAAGAAAGTGCAGGACATTAGTGAACGCCGAAGCTGAAGCCGACGCCGAAGCCGAAAGCAAATGTCAAAGCCGGAGTGAAATCCAATACCGAAACCGAAGTGAAAGGCGACGTTGAAGCATGATCCGAAGCCAAAGCATGAGCTGAAACCAAAGATGAAGCTGAATCCAAGGAATGGTTCCGCCAATACAAGTACACCATACACCACTCACAAGTAAATAGCGAGTGGATATTGCAAGGCAATTGTCCTTTCCAAAGGAAGAAAGTGTTGAACTCAATGGTCGGATATCATCAATAAGTCTTGTAAAAGAATCTATGTCATCCATCAAAGATTTGAAGGAGCCCCCTCCTTTTGAGAGAAGGATTTGTTATGAGATGGAGTTCAATAATGACTTTTGTATGGAAGAACCAACTACATATGAAACAAACACATCCAAGTTCGTGAAATGGAAGACATGTTTATTGACGATACATATCCAAATGCACCAAGGCAGCTTAAATCACAAATTGGAGGAAGTAGCATTGAAAGGGGTGTAGACACTTGTTTTTGGGTGTAACCCCTCTCTATCATCCCACATTGACATCTTATCCCGCTTTTCTTTTGTTCTAAATCCCATCCATCTACATTTTAATTAATTCATGGTTTTAATTAATTAATGGGTTCTACATACCCATTTAATAAACCAAATATTGTCAAATCTCAAAAATAATGCAAAACATGGGCAATAATGCACCCATTGGACATCCCACTCTTAAAATTCAAAAAGAGAATACTTTATTTCACCTAATATCCCCACCTATTATCACATCCTTATCTTTTTCTTTACTTTAAGTCAAATTGTGAGCCCCGCTGAATCACATCACTTCTTTTAATCAGGGTTACTTTACTCACCCTGAGTATCTTTTAACTTGCAGTCTAACCTCACCATTAAACTATAAATATGGGTTTTCCCCCATATTTCGAAAAAAAGAAAAGAAAAAGTTATAAAATTTGGGTGAATGCTAAGGAATTTTAGCCATTTATCATAAAATCATTATTATTCTATCTTTGTGATAACATGTGGAATTTCCACGGTACTCTGCTCGTGATTTGGTTCATGTAGTGAGATTCATGTTGCACGCATCTGATCAATAGCACCATCTGCATACTGGCATCTTTCCGGTTCTTTTGTTTATCAACTTGCATGTTATCTGTTTGGATTCTATTTTATCATTATTTTTATCACACGAGGGTTGACAGCCACCGAGGGAGTTAACACTTCCTGGATCTGTTTTGTAAGGCAGCCCCCGCATAAAATCTCTAATCAGTCTTTCTCTAATGTATATGAGCTGTAGGTTTGCTGAGATCGCAGCGTGGAATTCAACATCAACTTTGCACCCGTATTGTTCATCACCGTCTTCAAGGTACTAAGCCCTTGTATACTCGACATTGTTTTGTGTCTGTTGATTTCTCGTACACTCATCTGGAAAGGAAGCAGGAAACTCCGATCAACAAGGGGACCTAGCAGTGAGTGAGTTGTTGTGCAGATCCCCGCCAAAGGAAGCATTGAGTATAGGGATGTACCTGAGAGTGTTAGAGAGTAAAGAAACATCCAGCATAGACCTCTTTAAGGAGGAGAATCATATTCGAAGCACCACATTAGAAGCAACCTATAAACATAGCCATCAACTACATCTCCAGACAAGAAGCTATTAATGTTGACTTTTGACAAAGCAAAGCATCCCATATGTCATTGCAAGACATGTATTACAATTTAGACTACCAATGGGCACACAGATGAGTGCTTTTAGTTGTGTTGCATCCCAACCACACTTTGAGGGGTGGTGATTGATTGGTTCTCAGATGCACCAAGTTCTAAAAAAGCAACATGGGAAAAACTCAAGAAAGAATTTAGACTCCTGAGAGATAACAATTAGATTGTAGTTGAGATCTATAATACCCGACAAAGTAAGCATGATAACGTACAAGCCTGCAATAGGAGGCTTGAGATGTTAGAAAAAATTCAAAAGTAGCCGAGGAATTGAAGAAGAGGTGGTTCATTGGAGAGTCGGTACCCTCATTGTGAAAAAAAATTAAGGTGGTCCTACCTTCGTAAGAGGACGCATAAATAGAGCTACTGATATGTAAAGCAAAAATAAGACATCGTCACATTCAAGGACAAGTGAAGTTGATGACTCTACATCATGTGATAATGAACCACGATTGATTACAACTCTTTGGAGGAACGTGCTTTAAATAATAGATTTAAAAATAAGACAAGGAAGGAAATGACCTTTGGTGCACAAACTACAAAACATAAGATCATACTGAGGCAACAGTCCGAGGAGAAAATTTTGAGATTTGTCAAGCTACAAGCCATGTGATCAAAAATTTCCCGTACATCTAACAGAATATGGGTGCCCAGGGATTTTTCACTCAAGGAGAGTCACCTTCCCAAATTCTGATTTGGTGATACCCACTCTTCAAATCAAGCTTTGTGAAGTATTTTTCTCCATTCAGATAATCCATCAAGTCATTCCTTCAAGGCAATGGAAATCTGTATTTGATTGTTAATTTTTTATGGCTCTAAAATCCATGTAGATACACCATTCTCCACCTTTCTTGCATGTTAACACTGTGGAAGTGCACATGGGCTTAAATGTTCCTTTGTCAAATCCCTTTCCAACAACTCTTGCAACTGCCTATTCACTTCTTCATGCTTCATGGGTATTATTCTATGGGTTGATTTGTTTGGAAGACTCGATCACGGAACCAAAAAAATGAGATGGCTAATACTCCCCATGGGTGGCAACCCATCTGGTGATTCAATGGAAACAATCTTCACATATTCATCCAACAAAATCTTCAGTTAACTAGGCAAATCACTTGCCCCACTTGTGTGGGTTTGGGACTGAAAACAAAACATATTTTCTCCTTCTTTACCTCTTTCAAGAAGTGTTTGCCAAAAAAATCGGAATTTTGGACTGATGTTCACTTCTTTTTCCTTCAATGGCTCAATGAATTTTGCTTTTAATTCTTCTCGAGAGTATTTTGATTTGCCACCATGTATGGCCTTTCTATCAAAGTGCCACAATCTAGATATCACACAAGACTTCATCTCTATAAGACCCAATATGAAAATTAACCAAACATTGCTTATTCACCGAGATTTGTAGCCCTCTTTGCAACCAAGACACCTTGTACAGATTTGGGTATGTGATTCTTTTCAACCCAAGCTTTTCTAACATCTCATTTAAGACCAAATTATTCATGTTACCACTCTCAATAATGACCTTTCCCACCTGCCTTCTGCCTTCTGATTTGCAAATGGTTCAGACAATATTCTTCCTTTGTACCATTTCATCCATCTTCTTTTTGGGCTTTCGTAACACTCTTCATCATGAGATCTTCTACAAGTTACAGTTCTTCCACACGTTCGAGTGATGCAACAGACTCTACATCTACTTGCACAATATGAGGGTTGGCCTCATTTCTCCTGCTACTATTGTTTTGTGGGCACTCATACGCTAGGTGACCAGCTTGTCCGCATCTAAAACATGTTTTCATGAGTCCTCTTCTACCATATTGACCTCTTTCTCTAGAAAGATACAATCTTCCTCATGGTGCATGAGTGTGGTTGTGACAAGTGTTGGCTTCTCTACCGCGTGTATGTTGTCCTCTTCCAACATTTGTTTGACCTCCCATCAACAAATTCGAATCCACTCTCTTCAAGTCCTCCACATCATCAAACTCGAAGCGTTCCTTAATCTTCGAAGCCAATCAATCAACTCCTTGGGATGCAAAGTTCTTGAGAAGCTAGGAGCTTCCATCTGGGTTCCAATAACAATCATGGAGATACCTCTAACAAGTATATCGTCACAACATCCAGTTGTAGTTCATGAGCCTGCTTTGGATCTCCTTCTCTACTTTTAGCTCTTCTTCACCATTCATATCATCTCCTGGTGCCAAACCTCTTCTTTTGTTCACTTCCGTTGCTCTTAGCATTCCAACTACCTCATCTAGTTTCCCTTCCATTTTGGTCATTGCTCTCCTTAAAGGCATTTTGACACACTTGTCAATCACAACCTATTGATGTAATCCCTCTAATTACAATCACACAAAAGAAAGGCACACTCTCACAAATTGGATTCAAAACCAGCTATGATACCAAATGATAGAGTGAAGGATAGGGTGTCAACTAAACAACAGCGTGTTCCTTGCAGCCATGCACTCAAGTGTTGTCACCCACAAACAGATGTACACAAGACAAGAGACCAAAGATCACAACTTTAATTATTGCTGACAATGAAATTACAAAATTAGACAACCACATTCATCGCTAGTTTTTTCTAGCATTACAGACATGAAGAAGAGCGACAAACTACTAGTTATGTTCTATATTTGACTCATTTTTCTACTCTTTGTTCTCTCTGAACCAACACCACGCTCCAGCAAGCATGAAGATCCGTCTAAATTGTTCTTCCCTCATGCTTATGTCGTTTCTTTCACTCCTAAAGTGTATCTTCAAACTCCTTTCTTGAAAATCACTGCAAAATGAAAATCATGTTGTTACTCTAAATGTGCACTACTTGTAGGAGAGACCACTACTTCACATAGACTAACAATTTCGCGATTGTAGGAAGAGTAACATAACCAACAACTAATGTAGACGTCAATTGCACAACTGACACCTGCAGTAGCGGCAAGTTTTCCATGAGACGAGGAATACCTCCAGTTTTGCCTTGTTTCATGACCGAAACCAATTTCTTCTTGCATCTTGAGTTTGATTGAGATTCTGGACCCCTTCGGATTAGCCTTCCCACTACAACACTAAAACAAACTAGCAAATTGAAGACAACATACTAGTGTCTCTTTTTGGTCGAGGCAAGATTGCCAATTCAACCAGATGCTCATTTTCCATTTCGTATCATTGTTGTCGGCAGGCACTCCAACTTATCCAAAAAGGGATGTGGGCAAGAATAATGATGCAACAACTTTATGTTCAGTCGTTGACGATTGTGTTAACTGACAACCATTGAATATTGGCTTTCAAATAGCATGTTTTATGTCAGGGTGTGGGCACATGTTACCAAGTCCTCCCTAAACTCAACAGCTGGTATTGAGAACTACCTATAAATAAAGAAGTAATTACTCTCATATTCTCCTACATTGTGCTGTGGTATGTATTCACTATTCTATAATTGATATTCTTCATGAGTGTAGTTTCACAATAAATGGATCCTATTTTCCAAGGTTTGCCAACACTTCATAACATTCACCCATAAAAGAAATCAGTAATTTCATTTGCAACTTGAGTGCTACTCACCTAGAGCACTTACTCTTCTTCCAATCACCAGCCCACATCATGCTCATCCGCCATGGAAACAACTCTTTGGTGCATAGAGCATGCTTCTAAATACTAATCAATATGCAGGACTGTTTTCATAACCAATTCATCTTGAAAGTACATCCTTCAATCATTAGGATGGCCCAAATGCATGCTACAACCATTGTCATTCTAAAATAAATTTTACATATACTTGTGATTGTTCCTCCTTTCTTATTCCTTGATGATCTTTTCTTCTTCTATACCACTGCCTTTTAGCTTTTAGGTGCATTTACTTCCTCTTCCCCCTTGATTTAGGTTTCTTTCTTTCATGCATTGCTCCTTTTGACTCTTGGAGTGAAGCTAAAGATGTAGCTTCCAACACTTTGCATCCCAATTCTAACTAATTTTGCATTAGCTACAATAATTCTTTCAAATGATCTAGGAAAGTGTTTCTTTCATTTTCTTTATGATGGTTTGAAGAGTGGTCTTCACAACTTGTCTTCATCTTTAAATATTTGGGCTCTTTGGTGATAGATCGTTTCCTCCAATGCATCGCCGAAAACAGGTTATTCATTTGACAGAAAGAACATGGATAGCAATTCCAACAATGGGCTGTTGCATGTATGTTATAGCGAAGATGGTCAATATGATTATTCTCCTCTTTTTATTGCACAATTTTACAAAACATATGCGACCTGAAGGTTAACTAGAGAATCCATCGGGAACCACTACAAGCTGCAAAACAGGCCAGCACTAAGTTCAAGCAAGAAACATATAGCAACAACCAAAATATAAACCCCAACCACCACCAACTAGTCAATGTTGTGCACCCTTCTACCAAGTCCCTCATTGTCAGGCACAAATCCCTCAATCTCCGTAAGTTGCAGCAATTGAAGGGGTTCATCAACCTGGGGTTCAGCAGCACTGAGTACATTTAGGAGCTCATTACTATCACAGGCCAGTTCAAGCCTTGCAAATTAACCCAGAGTTTGAAAGTGTTGTTGGACTTCAGAGCAGATGACATCCACCTGTCTATGAAGACGAGCAATGATCCAATCCTAAGATTCTTTATCAAGTTCAAACAAAGGAGAGCTTCAAGACCCACCACCACAAGCCGAGGGATCCTCACCTTCCATGGCCAAATGCAGAATCTGGGAGGCATTGTGTTCGGCCTAAGACTTTTCCAATCTAACCAAAGCCTCGTGGATGGCTTTCATAATGTCCTACTGGCAAAGAAGTCTAAGCAGAGTTTGGGGTCCATGATTCGCATCGTAATTAGCCAAGTCATCATTATTATCAGCGTCAACAACAGGAGCCTCAACTTGTAGATAATATGTATGGCTAACAGGATTCCAACCAGTTAGATCTTGCTCATGTTCATCACTATCAACATACGGATTATGGGGCCAAGAGCGAGGGAAAGTCACTCTTGAAAACTGGTCAGTTCCTTTCATATAATCTAAATCAAAACCTTCATTTGGATGTTAACATGCACAGAGATGAAGTGAACAATGACTTCACAGCCAAAGCCAGTAACACCTCTTCCAATGCCCTGAAACACATCATTATTTCTAGCTTTCCAAAGAAACCAAAGCACTTTAGTAGACAAGAAAAACCATAGTTTTGTAAAAAAAAGTATCTTGAAATCAGCACTAATAAGACCAAACAAAACATCAAGCCAACAGATGTTTTTGAGCAACAATACTCCATGGATACAAAACAGAGGACCAAACATTCTTAACAAGAGCACGCTCAAAAAAATATGCTTGGAAGATTCGTCTTTGTTACACAAGACAAAACTTGTTCCTAATACCTAATGTACACATGGCAGACCCAACAGCCGACTTATTATGAATTAAAAGCCACCTAAAACAAAAAAAATTAGGTTCAATGCAAGATTACCACAAGACACTAAATCTATCATTCCACCTTCTAATGGGGTCACAAACTTCCACTTATTGTTAATGCCCACGGAGAGGTTAGGAGATAAGGAAATTCTTTCATAAAGTTGTCTAGAAGTCACCTCAAAAAGCGGGGAACCTTTGAGGAACTTCAAAGTTGTTAGAAGATGTGAACAGAGAAGAATGAAGAGAAACCATAATGCACTCATTGTAAGTTGTGTCCGTCATTTTATTATATAAGAGTTAGTCACAAAATGTTTGACATGGTTACAACCATTTATTAGTCAATACATAACTAATACTACCTTAATAATAAATGATAAGGCTTATATTCTTATACCCCCTCTGAAGGCTTACACTATAGAAAGCATAAAAATCAAACATATTGACAGAAGATTAAAAATAATAGAGCTAAACAAAGTCATGCATCCTTCAAAAGCTCTCTCTTTGAAAACAGTTCTTTTACTAGATAGAACTCCATCGAGTTGCTTCATAACGATGCAATTCCCGAGTGCCCAAATTCCGTCTCCACAAACTCCCGAATCACGATCCTCGCGAATTATCCGACAACCATCCATATTATACCCCCTCTGAAGGCTTAGACTACAAAAAACAAAAAAATCAAACATATTGATAGAAGATTAAAACTAATAGAGCTAAACAAAGTCATGCATTCTTCATAAGCTTTATCTTTGAAAACCATTCTTTTACCAGATAGAAATCCATCGAGTTGCCTCATAACCCTCGTAACCGTGCAGTTCCCGAGTGCCCAAATTCCGCCTCCACAAACTCCCGAGTCACGAACCTCCAGAATTATCGGACAACTATCCATATTGAGCAAGATCCACAGTACTCTATCAAGTTGCCTCATGACCCTCATAAGGGTATAATTTTCAAAATCCACAAACACCCAAACTAACTGGGCAGTCATCAATGCTAAGCTTCATCTACACTAGATCCCTTCCCATCTTCAAAGTGGGGGCTTCTTTAAAATACATATTCTTCATCATTAAAATTTCCACCCATTCGGTTTGTCTTTAAGCTTTCCCTTGTTGTATTTAGAAGCCAAATTGTTTAACAAAATTGCTTTGACATCTTTGTCATCTACCGTAACATTGACTTACGTTAATTGTCTAATGAGAGACCTCAAATTGTTTGTGGCTCGATATTGTGACTTTATCATCCATTTCACACACCAATCTTAATTTTGTAACCGCAGATGAATGCAGCAAAATGAAAGTGGTAATCTATATTCTGAAGGAAAAAAATTTAATAGAGATACAATATGTATTCTGATTTTGTATCGGAAATTAATGCAAGGAATATTTGACATTTGAACTTGTACAATAAAGGAATGTCAAAGTCATTTATAGGAAAATATTTTGTGAGATAAAATACCAGAATAATTTGTGCCCTTTTCGGCAATTGGCATGTGCGAAATATACTACCCAAATTGACGTGTTTTTTGGTGGTATAGTCTTCTTATGCCTTAATCACAACTTTTTTTGGGTGTATAATATGATGTCTATCTTTTAGCGCCGAAAATATGCCCTGGCGACAACAATAATGAATGATTCGACTATAATGGTGGTGATTGTGTTTTGGATTATTTTTTTGCATGATTTTTGCCCTAAATCGCATATATATTTTTACTCATTTTTTTCCCTAAAGCACAACTGTCATTTTGTATGATTTTTCCCAGTGTGAGCCCTAAACAATTGTATTCTTTTTAATCTCGAAATGGGCTCTTTTTATGCTCAAAGTAACCAGATACTCTCAATTTCAGCCCTCACGTGACTGTCATAACTTTCTTAGTATAGATGGTGACTTGCCATATTTTTAGCAATTCACAATCTTGAAATGATGTTTTCTACGAGTTACAATTTTTTGTTCATGATTTGCAATCTTCTATTCAAATTACAAACCCTATCAAGCACCAATGGCTCTGATACCAATGTTAGAAGACGTGACCAGAGAAGGAATGAAAAGAAACCGAGATGCACTCATTGTAAGTTGTCTGTCATTTTACTATGCAAAAGATCGTTAAAAATGGTAGAAGTGGTTACAACCATTCATTATTTAATACATAACTAATAATGACTAAATAATAAAGTATAAGCCTTATATTCTTATAAAAGTCTCCCAAAAACCCATTTCATCTTCCATGATAATCCCAACATTTGGAGACTTGAAAGCATTTCTAACCATTGTATACGTTTCCAGCCCATCCATTTCCTAGGCCTATAAATAACTAATAATGACTTAATAATAAAGTATAAGCCCTGTATTCTTATAAAAGTCTCCCCGAAAACCATCTCATCTTCCATGATAATCCCAACATTTGGAGACTTGAAAGCATTTCTAAGCATTGCATACGTTTTGTATTGGGTTTGAGGTAGGTTATATACAACCTTAGGATCATTCCAGCCCATCCATTTCCCATGCCTATACAAGTCTTGAAAAGCTTTGATCCCTTTCTCAAACCATAGCAAGGCAGAGCAAACAATAGTCAAAGCAAGTTGCTTATCCTTATGTTTCAAATTCCTCCAAATATATTTGTACCCCTAGCATCTAGTTGTCCCACCACCAAGTGTTTTCACCTAATCCCATGTTGTAACGCCCCATAATTCCACAACCCAAAATGACCTCTAAAACCATGGTAAAAATAATTGATACATCTTTAATTATTATAGTATTTATTTGAATAACACCATAAACAACTTAAGAATGGATTGTATTCCCAGGGTCCACACCAATGTACAATTCTCACAATTGAGACAACGTAACTAAACCCACACTCACTAAAACAGGCATGACACAAAACAACATTATGTTATATGAAGAACGATTAAAGACCTAAACAACCCTGCCCATAGGTACCATGATTTGCATATCCTTAACTCTTAAATTACCCTTAAATTCCATCCACTATATTATCCCACATATAATACTTAATAGTCTTGTGTTAATCATCTAGAGATGATAAATAATCTCCTCATCATATCGTTTCATCGCAAGCGAAACACTCATCTCCTTTCATTTACATTACCACCATGCTAAGCATACTAACCAATTAGATATCATTCCAAGATCACATGAGTCTTACAACACTCGCAACAAGTAGGGAAATCATGTTCCCAAGAGGCATGACACACTATGGGAACGAGTCATATAACTGTAATGAAAAGTTAAAAGATTCATCTTCCATTACTAACTGAACGTATCAGGAACAATTCAACAACGGTAAAGGACCACAAGTTTTACCTAGATGATCAAGCATTAATCAGTGAATTCCCAAGGACATATGTGCTTCTCATTTACATCTTGATCACTTCATTAAGAATGCGTACTTTTTTAGAAGAAACTCAAAGTATTTTCAAATGCCAGCACAGATAGCTTGTATAGCTCAAATACCAATTGAGATTATTATCGAGTGTAATAGTTACATGGGACTCGTGTTCTAACTAAAAGTTTCTCGTGCTCCGAGCACATGTTTCTTCATAAACAAAATATCTCACTCCTTAACATCAAGGGGGTTTAACTACAAGTTAACAAGATAGATCAAGTAGACTTTCTTTATTCCAATAACCTCCTAGTTGTAACAATTTCAAAGATGAAATTCAATCAGGAGCCCATCCACAACGACCTCTTACGAGGTCCTTAGCTTAACTAAATCACATTTACCCTCAAGAGGATCACAACCCATGACGGAATCTTCACCAAGTAAGGGAGACATCCCAATAAATTCATATCGATAAGATATCCTAAGAGCCCTTTTTCACCTTTACCACTAATGTGTCCAGAAGTTAGGCTCATGGGCATGATGAGAGAACTTTGGCTATAAGAAGATACTATCAACAAACCATCCAGCTCTTTGCTTCAAGTAAATATATCTTGTTTTAGACACAAGGGCCTTCCTAGGATAACCACTAATACCCATGAAGCATATAACGAAACACAGAGATCTCCACGTACCAAACACAAAGTCCATGGAAGCACAACACCTACAGGTACGAGAGTTAACTGGTTGAGTAGGCAAAGATGCATAAGGATGTCCCAAATGATCTCTACAATCTAGCTAGTTTAGTAGACTAAAACTTCCATATTTGAAATTATGTTAAATGATAGGTGACATGAAAAACTATACAAAGTACCAGTTTCACGTCATAGCCATAAGGCACCACATACATGCGGGGAAGGACTGACCATTATCATAACCTATGATTCAGGGCTTTCTCCAATCCACTGTGATACGCCAACAAGGGTATCTTGACAGTTCGAGTTAGGATAAATTCTCTAATCCTAACAAGCTTAGAGATTCTTCCCAGAACCAAAAATTTTACCCCCACTAAAGGTTTGACAATTATATTGATTTCGACGGACCACCCAAGAATTCCTATAGGTACAATATCCAAGAATAGAGTCACAAAGATGATGCCACCAAGGGTCGCCTATATGAAGAGATACCAACTGTTGCTAGTATAAACAAAGGCATTTTACTCCGAGAGGGTTAGGATGTTGTCCCTAACAATGTGTTGAAGGAATATGGTATAAGATTAAATTCAATATAATCCTTAATCTCATTTCAAATGGTGTAAAACCACCTTATCAACTTGATTAAACACCCTCCCATTAGTAAAATTTCATTACGAATCCTGCGCAAAATGATAAAAGATCCAAGACACACATGACTTATGTTTTTTGATGGAGATGGAATAAAAGATTCCAAGGGTTGATACAAGTTATGCTATCCATAACAACATTGTTTCCTTATGAGCTTACGACACATTTACTTGTCTAGATTAAGTTCACAAACTATTCAATTATGTAAGTTACAACAATTAACCTTAATTAGCCAAATACACAATTTCCAATGCAATTGACTAGAACATATAATATATTATTTCATCAACTCGTTAAATTCCCCCACTTGCATAATTAAACTATTGTTTCTTTCTTTGACTATACAACATGTATACTAGTTGGTAACAAGTTTTAAAATGCATCCATTCATGTTGATTCATGTACTTTCTATAGAATTTCCATACGTCAATCTTCCATTGCAAATATAACTAAATCAACTTCTTTCATTTCACAAACCATACAGAAGTACATTATATAAGAAAAATACACTTTTCCACTTGTAAAGCAACATGTTAGGAGACCATATACATCGCTAACATTCAATTTGTTTTTATCAAGAAAATAATATCATCATGCCACCTGCAACCTGTAAAACCACGTAATCATGGGTCAGTGACACACATTGGCATGGACACATCCCTCCCATCTAACCCGCAAACAAAACTGCCCAATCAATTTAGAGTTAGTGCAATAGCAACATATACATTTTCCATACTTGTTCAAATCAAAACATCCTTTTCAAATTATAGAGAGAGGTTCAAGCGAGAAACTCCTTCCTTTTAAGCAAGTAAACCAAACCATTACCATAACCAAAGAAGGGGAGAGATAACACAAACAATTTTTGGTTCATTAACTCAAGTTTCAAAATCTTTTCAAAGTATCACCAAGATTTACAACCTCTAGAAAGGATTTTTTTCCAATTGTCACACTAGAGGACTAAATTTAAGGTTCAGATTTCGAGATTCCAACTTTCCATTTGCAATCATGTTTTTAAGCAAACTAAACCTCATATTTCGACTCAACATGTGTATTTCCAAACATAACATCCGTTTTAAACAATATACGAACCTTAGAGAATCATCGCGAGTCCACGAGCCCTTGTTGCATTGTTGCGCAAACTAGCCCAAGTGGCCACAGAATGGGCCTACAAAAATGGCGTGGGACCCCCAAATAGAACATCTAAAAACCCTATTTTCTGCTACACAGAGAATCACCAGAAACTTACAAAATCAGAAACCAATCATCAAGGCTCAAACTGCAACAGCTTTTCAGAGCCAGTTGGCTGAAAACAACAGTTTGCTCACTAGCAAATTAAGCCAAGTGGCCTCTACGATGAATTTGCAAAAAACATTTTTAAGGGTACCGCGTGAAACGAACTAGCCCGGGCTATTCTCCATATAACAGCGAAGAGGTACGCAAGGTCAAACTTCCTTTTCGGGATTCATGGCACAAAATACAAGGTGGTTTCTGGAGTGTTCGATCATAGGCGAACGGTTGCTTCCAATAAACCGTTTTCCTAAGTGACTAAAACTCACTTCCCAAATACGATCGTCAAGTGTTTTGGAAATGTTGCTAGATTGGATTTGGTCACCATATAGCAAAGACGAAGTTATGATAATTTACAAGTGGAAATGGGGTTTAGAAGCACTTCTTAAGTGTCAGTTTTAAGAGGCTTTTGTCACAATTTGAGGTTGTTACAACAACCCAAGTTTGCAATTTAAAAAACAGTTTGACTAGCCATAAAGCAATAGCAAAGGTAACTGTCAATAAGGTTTGATCGTATCTAGTCCAGGACCTGGTACTATGACACGCCGCCTAAGTCGTCGATTTTCAAAATAGGTTGGCATAGTGTGGAAATTGTTTTAGAGGTTTGTAATATGATTCGAAAGATAAACCATACATCACTAAACAAGCTTAATTCAAGATTTAATGTTTCATTAACTAAGAAAAGAAATGAAAGTTTTGAAAACAAGTAGGAGAGGAGGTATGGAGTTCCATGCCTGTAAATGGATGAAACGAGGTTGAGAGGTGCGCCGAGGGATTCCATGCGCGCTCCAAGAAACCCCATTCGTTATACAATGGATATCCATAGACCATTCCAAAGTTCCCATTTTGCTATGTAGCTCGTGCAACCATCGCATTCGAGGAGACCGGGTTTCTTAGAAGCATTCGTTTTTTGTGAAATCTGATTTTATGTCTCCCCTTTTGTAATTTGTAAATAAGTTCCCAAAGCTTCCTCAACAAGCCCATTGTGTGCATATTAAAAAATCGTTTCACTCCATAATACCTCATTTCTTTAAGGCAATCTGTTAAATAGTCCACGTGCCTTGCATATGCTCCCACATTTGCATACACGTCTTCTAGGGCTGTTGTAACTACAAATTTTGACCCAAAAAATGGCTTGTCCATTATGCTTTGGTGGGTGTCCATGCGTGTTCCCAAAATACTTAGCTTGACCCAAGTAGAGAGTATGTTGGCAAACCGAACCACCTCAAGATACAAGTCAAAACTTGTCCGAAATTAAATTAAGATTGCCAAGCTTACCCCACACACATCTGAACACATCGTCCAAACAAGGCGAAATCAATGCTAAGCTGGTCAGTTTTCCTCTTGGAAACGTAGACCTATTAAGGTTGAAAACACACTGAGATGCCAAACTTTCTTCTCAAGGGCCACTGATCTAACTCATGTTGCAAGGATGGTTGCAAAGGTGAGAAGCCTAGATTGTCATGGGCTGGGAAGAAATTGGAAACTGGTAAAGGAGATTGGAGTTTAAACCTACCCGTCATGTTTGCTAGAAAGAACATGGCACCCAACATAAGATCCAATTTTTTTTGCAAATCTTCATTCATTTTCAACATACAACGATTAGAGAGATAACTCGCACACAGTCGTTCAAATTCTATTGTCCTCATCCAATGCCATCATAGATAAGAAAGATTATAGGAGAAACAACCACATCTACAAAACTCAAATAAAATCCCCTTTTTGCATACGTATTTACCAATACACATCAACTGCATCATCAGACAACCAAATCCCCTTTGTTTCCTTCTAATGGGCGCCCAAACTTGCACCAAAACTCCTATTTTAACACAAGTGCAGAGGATGCAGATAATGTGTAATGTCCCCTTTTTGGGACATTAATTAATTAAAAATATGGGAGACCTTTAATCCACTCTCCCCACGGATTAAAGGATAATTATTGAGAAAAATGTCATTACTCCTTTATTTTTAAAATTAAATAATTAATTCTCCTCTTATGTTTTATTATTTAGATATAAAAAAGAGGGAGTTAGTATTCCTTTTTGGAGTTCGACTTTTCAAGAAAAGAGACCCGTATTAAAAGGTGACCCTTCTACATGAGAAAATGTGCCAAAGGGGAGATTTCAAATGCTAAAGCTATATAAGGAGGAATGACAATCCCTTGAGGGCATGTTGAGATTTTGTCACAAAATATCTTCATGCTTGAAGAGCGATGTATGTTCATGTGATCACAATATAAAGGTGTTCTTCAACACCACCATTATTGTGGAGAGTGTGAGACCTTATATGCTTTCATTGAGTGAATGTTGCATGATATATTCATTCCATGATTGGCACCATTATTTGAGAAGGATATTTGCACGTTGTTGATGAGTATTGGAGAGTTTTATAGTGATTTATGATCTGCTGTTCATGCTACAATTATTCCAGCCACAGCAACTTGCTTGGGTGGTTGTTTTGGGCACATTTGGTGTCTTTTGAAGTCATTATTAAATCTCATTTGTATCTGCATTTATTCCAGGTATGGCAACTTGATTTGAGTGTTGTTTTGGCATGTTAGAAGGGTAAATAAGCAATGTTTACAATCTGATTTGTTTTGGCCTATTTTTTCAACTGTGAGACTGATATTTTGAGGGTTATTGTGTTCTTATTCACTGCTGCAAATTATCTAAGGCATATCGACTGGGTTTGGGGTGTATTTCATCATATTTTGAAGTGTTTATGATAGATCTACATGCTGCTGCAATTTATTAATCATTTCAGATGAATGAGCTGATTGTTTGAGGGTTTTGGAAGGGTTTTAAGAGCCAGAAGTAATTTATATATTTTATCCCAACCCTAGCGACTGGTTTTCAGGTTTTGGGGTTTGTTTTGAGGCAGTTACAGTGATCAGAAAATTCAGATTTATAGCTCATTGGAAAGACCTTGATTTATAGAATATTTTGCATTTTATTTGGTGGAAAAATACTGAGTTTTGAGTGAGATATAAATTTTTGAAGTTTTCAGTTGTTCTGGTGCATTTTAATTAATTGCAGATCTCTCTCTCTCTCTCTCTCTCTCTCTCTCTCCAAGAAACAAAATTCAATTGACTTACCTCGCGGCAAAATGGCCACGCAACTTCATTGAACCAGTTTGCTTCATTGGCAAGAAAGACTAAACCAAAAATGAAGGGACACTACACATACCTTCCAAAAAAATTGAAGAATGAGGGATCGACATGGAGTAACTTGGAAGCCCCCAAAAAGGATATCAATCCAATGTAGACTTTTCTCTTTTCAATAGTAAAAATTGCGATATAAAAAGAAGACAATTCTAGGTCCAACACACAAGTCAAGCATAGCGCCAAGCTAGAATCCTGAGGTTGTAAGAACGATGATGATAAGCAAGTGATATAAGATGTCTTACTGAAGGTCATAATGCCAAGTGGTGGATAATAGGAAAGGTTCTCAAAATAATGCAATAGACAAAGATATGCCACTCTATCATAATAGTCCAATAAATGTTTCATCAAACATAATCATAACAAAAAGGAAAGAGAAGCGTTATAAGATATTTGCCTTTGTGTAAAAAGTGTTGATGCATTAACCCCTCTCAAGGTAGAAATACCTCGTGAGAGAGTTGTTGTGGATAGATCACAAAAGGGATATGTAGAAAACCTAAGCAGACAAAAGTTGGGGACTCCAAAGACTTGGTAGACCTTGTTGGTGCAGCTCCTATTTTTATGGCTCCTTATAACCCAATGCTCCAAAGTAGACTTCCAAGCATAAGCTCCACTAAACCCTAATCCTTTTAAACCTCTGAAGGCAAATTTGTAGGAAAAAGTTGAGCAGACTATGTGGTGATGATATAGAGTAACAACAACAATGACGCCTATTTATAGGAGTAATAACCTAAACACAATTCTCTTAACTGACAGCGAGCTAGAAATAAGGTTCTGCTAGACGACATTGACCATGGTCGATGCCGTCGAACAAAAATAGTTTGGCATAATGACAAGGAGAGGAGAGAGCATGGAGGTAAAGATAACACTTGGAGCAGGTACGAAGGTGATCTAAAGGTGTTATAGGAAAATGCGAAGGTAGTAAATACTAAGGATATCAAGTGGTCATAAAGAGATAGGATGGAGCTAGTAAGGAGGCATGCTAGGGCAAGCTAGAGTGATGCCGCCCGCACTATGACCCTCTCATCAAGTATTGTTAACTAGCCCAGCCCCACTCCCGGTGACGCCCCCCTAAGGCATGCACTCAAGGAGATTAATGCACCAACAACTTGCAAAGATAAATCATTTGTAAGAACGAACAATGGTGGTCTTCCTCGCACACCCTTCTTAGGCTACCTTAGCCTTGTTTGTACAAGATTGATGGAGTAGATATGCTCCACCTTATCACACTCCCTTGGGAATGTTGCCCTCCTCTTTGGAGATGCTTTACATTATTCCTTCAATTAATAATGTGTTACCCTCCTCCTTCGTTCAAATGCTTCTTATCTTTTGAGTTGCCCTACATTTTTCTTGAGCCTTCATGAAAAATGATCTTAGTAGTGTTGGCATCTCCTTGAGCATACTTTGTTGAAGTGGTGGCTTGGACTCCTCTTTGGAAGACAAAGTTGTTTCAGCTGCCTTTCAGCAGTCTCCACCCTCCATGATGCCACCAAATTACTGCATTATACAGGCTACTTCCTCAACTTCTATGGGATTTATTATTCCTTAGCCATTCTTGCCAAGGACCTCAACCACTAAAACAGTATAACCCATGTTTTCTATCAACTTTAAGCCTTTAAGCCAATTCTTTTAGTATGCTTTTCAAAACTATCAAATGACTCATTGAATGCTTCATTGGAAAAAAGTGCATATGACAAGGTGCTTACCATGCTTACCTTATACATGGTTTGAGCATCTTTGTAAATGGTAGTCTCCTTTGTTAAGTAGACTCCTTTTTTCTTCTTCACTAACTTCTTGGAATTTAACCGACATCTCTTCTTTTGCAACCAATCCTTTTGCAACTATTCCATGATCCTAACGAGGAAACCCCCATGGCTTTCCAATCTAGCTTTCAACTCTTTTTCCTAATCCAAGAATTAAACCATCTTTCATAGCTCTTCTTTTTTTCTGATTGAAATCTTCAAGCTCTTGGGGTTTCCCGCACCTCAAAACTTTGCCCATGCTTTGAAGCATGTAACCAAATATGGCTTGCAATTCCTTGTTAAATATATTTAATATGGAAACAAAATACAAAACTAAAGCGTGTTAGCAAAAGTTCCCCCACATGCCACAAGGAAAAACTACTCTAATACCACCCTGGTCTGTAGTTTTAATTGGATTCCATAGTCCAAATTTCCAGCACAGACTTCAGATTTACTTGTGTGCTGGTTCGATGCAATTTGCCACGAGGTGTGTTTATTACAATAATGAGCAGCCATCTACATTTGTCATCCAAATTACACGTCCATGTCCAAATTCATGTCTACACTGCTGAAAGTCAATCTCATATACTTGTGAGATTACCTCATAGACAAAATTTATGGTATACGGTTGACTGATTAACTTCTGCTTGCTGCTTTAAATTAAGGACTGACAAATTTTATGGTATATGAGTCTATGACTGATTAAACTTCTACTTGCTGCTTTAAGGACAATAATTAAGATCAGCCTTTTGTAGAGTTTGAGCATTTGTTTAATTGCTGGAAATGAAAACAGCTTGCAAGGAATAAAGTATAAACAATTGAGTAAGTGAAAAACACTAAACAATAGTGACACAAGATATAACCTAGAGAAACCCAATGCGGGAAAACTCTAACAACTTTAGGATGTGGCCTCCTTATGTCAACTAAATCAGGAAAGTTTACAAGCCAATGCTCTTCTTTGGAGCCATTAAGGACACTGCAGGACTATGTTCACTTCTCTAAACTTCCTCTTCTTACCTTGCTTCGCTTTATGGCTCACTTGACAGCTTTAATTATCTCTAACACGCATTTGGAAAGCATACAACCTTAAACCGATCCAACATTAGGTCAACTATAAATGAAAATAGATTACGTTCCACGGGGATTAGCTCGTCCCCGTACCGGGGACGTTTCGGAACCTCGGGGATGGGTAGGAAACGTCCCCTTCCCGTCCCCAAACTCTACAAATTTTTCCCGGAAACGTCCAAGGGATGGCAGGACATCCCCAATACGGCAGGGATGGCAGGGGACGGCTGGACGTCCCCAGTACGTTTAGAGGATTTCTAGAAGTCCCCTAAACGTACCGGGGACGTCCAGTCGTCCCCTGTGCATACAGCCTTAAAAAAACGTTTTTTTTTAAAACACACTTCTAATTAAAATTAAAGCAATGTGGTGGCCCACAAGGACCCCCACTTGCATTTCTAAGTGCCCTTAAGACTTTAGAGAAGTTAGTAGCCGTGCATAGTGCCTTGAGACTTCAGGATCGACAGACTCCTGAGTATCGTCAGACTCCAGCCACATGTTGGGATGTTGATCCCGAAGATGCTTCACAGATTGATGAAGAGGAGGCACAGGTGGGATTGGTTGGGGTTCCATTGGATGAGGCAGCCCCTCATAGTTCCAGTGACTCAAACTCAGAGTCTGATTTTGATGCCACTTTAGCGGAGTTTGATTAGGGGCAGCTATATATTTTCATTTTGATTTTCTATGTTTCAGACATTTTGTTGCCCTTGGGCATTTCATTGTAATTGAAACTTGAATCTTATGTGCAAATCTCAATTCAGCTCCAATTTTATGTATTTTAAGTTTTTAAGTTTTATGATGTGTGATGAATGCTTTATTAAGTTTATCAATGTGTTATACTTATCATTATATGATTATTCATATGAATATTTGAAATCTCAAATTTCCTATATTTTTTAAGGTTAAATCTTATGTGAAATCTCAATTCAACTCTAATTTTATTTATTTAGGTTCTATATTGTGTGTGATGAATGCTTTAGCAATGTTATCATATGAATATTAGAAATTTCCTATATTTTTTAAATTTTCCCTTATTTTTTAATAGCCGTCCCCTGCCGTTCCCTAAAAAAAGGCCTAAAAAAAAATCCGTCCCCTGCTCCGGAAACTTGGTGGAACGTAAAAAAATAGATGATGATAGATCCCAGTGAATCTCCCCTTGAATCCATGTCAAGTACATGTATAAATACATGTCTATCAACTTCAATATGAAATTCAAGGTACACGGAAAGCCAACAAACAAGGATTTGAAGTGTTTTTGTCTATTCTGTGACTGGTTTTGCTTCCTTTTTCCTGTCAAAATGATAAAATTGGAGCGGGACGAACTTATCACAACTGAATATGTAACAGATACGACTAGGATTTACACTTTCAGCCTAGGGAAAACTTGTCACAGATTTGGCCATGATTTACATATTCATTCAGATGTGAACTCATCGCAGATGCATAAATGACAGATTAGGGCACGGTTTCCCATTTTGTGAGGAAATCTTCAGGAGACCATAATTTGTCATATGAGTTATCTATTCCGTTTCAAACATTGCAAAGATATTAAAGATCTCTATCCTTTGGTTGAAGTTGCATCAGGTTTTGACCACAGTTTACAATTGAATAAGAGCATCAGACATGGCACTTGAATTTTGGTGTTTCAAGCTTAATGTTACCATATACGGAATCAATTTAGTGTGTTACAAAAGATCGCATTGTTCTCCTCCAAGTCATACAAACCACAACTGATGAATTACATGAACTTAATATTTCAACTGATGAATTTCCTAATGGAAGGATTATGCTTCACTTGGATAAGCAAAGGTTTTACATGCTATATTTTTTATTTTACATGCTTCTATATGTCATTCATGTGTATTCATTTTTTGATGTTGTTACTTCATGGATGTTATTTTAGGGATATTTGTTATATAATTTTTCTTATATGTGTGATTTGATATTATTTATATCATGCTTAGATTTATCATGTATTTGTAATGTCCCTTTTGGGCTCAAATTTGAGGAATTTGGATTTTGCCTAAAACCCTAATGGGACTTTGTTGGAATTTACGACAGCCACATGTGGAAACCTGAAAATTTATGACAGCAATCTAATTTTATGCAAAAATTAGTGCAGCAACCTGTTTTAGGTCCCCAAAACCCTAAGCAACCTAGGTAAAATTCAGATTTTAGTATTTCTCACACACAAATCTTCATAAATATATAAACAACTTGAAACCCTTGATGAAATAATGCAAGATAAATGTTTCAACAACAAAATACAGATTGTTGGAATTAATTATTGTCCAAAAAAAGCTGAAACTTCAAAAATCCATATCTTCATAAATACTTGAAGATGCAATGCAAATGATAGCTCAAAATGACCACAAAATGACAGTTATCAAACAAAATTAAGTTCAGATTTTTCCAACCACAGAAACCCACTAAAAAGTGATCCTGAAATCTCCGAATGGGTCGCCCAAGCTGGAAATGAGTGTGCCAACCCCAAAAAGCATGCACTAGCTAGAATTTGTGTCCTAGCACAAACGGAAGCCCTTGTTCTAAAAGCTTGAATATGAAGCTCACTTGTGACTCCCAGATGAAGCCACCAATGCAACAAAGGAGGGTTTTTCGTCCCCAAGTGTTGTGACTATTGAGGGTTTTCATCCTCAATAGGATCCAATGAGGGTTTTCGTCCCCAAAGCCTAAAAATGAGAAACTCAATGCTCCAATTTCCAAAAGAGAAGTATCAAATTCACTTGATGATCCTTACGATGAGCCCCAACATTTACCTTTATAGTCTTTTTCTTTCTTTTCCTTGTGGAGCACTCCATGTGGGACACTTTATTTCTTTTTTAACATTTACCTTTCCCTCCATTTTTCCTTCCATTTGGGTCGCTCCAATGTGGCATTAATTTAAAATAAATTAAATACTAAAAATGCGAACTCAATGCTCCAATTTCCAAAAGAGAAGTATCAAATTCGTCTGATGATCCTTACAATGAGCCCCAACGTTTACCTTTATAGCCTTTTTCTTTCTTTTCCTTGTGGAGCGCTCCATGTGGGACACTTTATTTCCTTTTTAATATTTACTTTTCCCTCCTTTTTCCTTTCCATTTGGGTCGCTCCAATGTGGCATTATTTTAAAATAAATTAAATACCTTTTTCCCCCTTTTTAATAATTTAATTAAAGTGTCAATTAAAATTACTTCAGCACTTAAAATTAAATTATGAATTTACTTCCTTCCTCCCCCCCTTTTAGCCGATTGAAAATAATGAAAATAGGCTAAGGCTCTTCTTTCTGCTTCAATATTTAATAATAATATTATTAAGTTGCCCATAAATAGGGAGTTATCTCGACTCAACTTAAAAATATTATTAATTATTTCTAATTTAGAAAAGGGGGCATTACAGTATTTAGCATAATGAATAATTACCATTTTTTTCTTTCTATGATTAGCATGTAATCCGTTTGGTAACTTATCATTTGGTAATGACAAGTTTGAATTTGTTCTTATGCTAAGAAGAATGCTCACATTCTCAGCCCAAACAGCATCTCTCTCTCTCTCTCCTAACTTTCTCATAATTGCACACTGCTTTTTCGTTCATCTAGGGAATATTGATTAGCCAAATCAGCAATTCGCCTTGAGGCATCATTACTAAACTTTAGCTTTGGCATCACTAATTGCTTGTGCAAAATCAAACAGCTCAAGGACATAGTGGAGTATGGTTTTGGCCGACTTGCATGGTCCCGCATCCTCCTATCTAATGAATTATTTTTCAATTTGAATACATTATGTGTGTCATTTCATCTTCCTTGGTCGGCCTTAATGCAAACTTTTAACCTCTGGAAGCCTATATAAACAAGTCAATTGCACTTTATAACCCACCTGACATTCTCATGAGATCCCATTGCAAATATCAACACTAAATTACTCGAGTCTATCCAAAATCTCTCTAAAGTAGTTGCACATTAGTTAGAGTAGCCACCACAGAGGTCTAAAGCACTCAAACTAGTTTCAAGAGTCTAGTTTTTTCCATTTGCAGACACTCAAATGTCCTAGAGCCATATCTTAGCAAGAGAAATTCACTCTAAGAATTTTCAAAGGTCTTCAAGGGGCAAAAATGATAGTCAAGTATCTGAAGCACACCATGTCTCGCTACAACCACATTGGATAAATTATTTACTATATAGTTATCTTACTATCTTTGTTTCAAGAGACACGAGGGCACCCATAGGAGGTGGGCTTAGATATGCACACACACTTGCACCTTCACTAGGAGAACTACGTGAGGCTTGTTCTCGCTCGAGGGGATGTACTTGAGAACTTGGATTGGCTCGGTGAGGGTTGACTTCCAAGGGTAGTCCAGCCTCACCCACATACTATTTTCTCATTCTGATTATCTAATGCTTTCATGAAGTTTGTTGTATGTATCTAGGGTTTGTACTTGTTACAAGTGATGTCAAAGTTGTGTGAGCCCTAGTGATAGACAACAACACTAATTTCCATGCAATGAAAGGGAAAGAAAAGTTGTAGAACCCTGCTATGCACACTCTAAGACCATACAGAATCATTTAAGATAATACAATAGTTGTACGGTCCTGCACCGAAGCAGTTTTCTGTTCCAAAATCAAAGACAAAGCATTTTCATATCTAGAAACATTTATTTCTCCTAGTTTGATGGCTACTGACATGTGAAAATGTTAATTTTCAGTATTGGTCTCCTTCTGTAGGTCCTGGTTTCCAAGAAGGGCTTTCATCTCACATTGCTATTTTTATTTTTATTTCTACATGGATCATATCATTTGGATTACCTACTCTAGTTGTGTTTAAATTATTTTACTGTTTTTGTGTTTAGTTACTCTTTCAAATCCTAGAGCTCTTTTTACTCCTAGTGATTTTTTAATGTAACTAAATATACTTTAAAGTCACATTCACCTACTTTGGTCATTTGTAGCCATCGGCATGCTTTTTTTATTTTTTTCTTTCCTACATGATGCCAATTTCTCAAAACCAAAGAACACTACCAAAAAAAATACACAGAACAATTTGCTGACATGTTTTATTCCTCTAGCATATCTCTAGAACATATCAGACCTCTTTAAATATATTAGTAATTACAGTTTTAAAATGGAAGCATGTTGCTGAAAAACACCAAAAATCCAAATTGCATTATATGCGATGCAAATATGCAGTTTTTTTTTTTTAAACAATTTATCTTTCTCGGTATTTTAAAAACCTATACTGTATTTTTCCTGAGTGCTTTGCAAAGCAAAAAGGATAACTGCAGCTTAAAATAAAATAAAATAAAATTCAAATATAGGGAACGACAGGGTGAAAACTGTACTATAAAGTAATATCATAGAACGAACACTACATAGGTGAACAGGTCCTTCAGAATTGGTTAAGCAGCATACCACAAACATTGATATTTGTGTTGAAGACCCAATGGCAACACCTAATGAAATGTCCTATAAGAAGGAACAAAGATAGCAACATTGCCAAAAATTACAAAAAAAGAATATGAAAATATGAACTAAATAAACAACAATGTAAATAAACAAACCCAGCTTACCAGCTTATCTTTCATCGCAAACATTATAGCGCTTGCATGCTCTGCAGCATTCCCAACTATGGGTAGAAGGATAACACTTATAAAAGAAACTGGCATGTTCCACGACTCTGAAGCCCCCTGTTAAGAAGAGAAATTAAAACTAGATAAAGTCAGTGATACTTTATGAGACACAAAAACCATGGCCTTCAGTCCATCAAAAAAATGTCAGGAAATAAAAATTAAAAAAATATGTAATGAGAATAAATCACTACCATATGCCAAACAGCTTTGATCAAGGTTTCACTGTAACCAAATAGGAAATATCAATTGCCTATACCCATTGACATTATGATTATTTGTCTTGTCAGCTTTATCTTAAACATTTGATGTAAGTTGTAATTATTTTGGGATGCACAGAAGAATTTTTTTTCTAACATTACTAAGGGAAAACCTCTCCATGGTAATCCCCTTAACATTTCCTTTACTCAAACTGACCAATATTTTATACTTAAATAGTAGAAAAATTTTCAACTTCAAAAAAAAATTATTTTTATGACATGGTTTTGAAAATCTTTTAACTGACTTTTTGGTCAGACTTGTTGAAAACCATCTTCTAGGTAAACTTGTTCCAGTCACGTTATTGATAAAGCAGAGGATAGACCCCTTGGGTCCGTGTTTAAAAGATTTGTGCCATGGAGTGGTAGTATAACAACTCGAACTGGCTCATGGATTGAGTGAGACTTCTAGAACACCCTCCGGAGCTTGGAGGGGGATGATGGCTGAGTTTCATCCAGTATGAGGTTGTACTCATGGAATAATCACATTTTCAAATATTTTCATTCCTTGTTTTTCTTGTGCCTTGCAACAGGTAAGCTGCTTTTTGTTACAGCACAAACCTAAAATATTAAAAATTCCCGAAGACAGATTAGAATGATAGCCTTTAAGAATGTTTGTAATGATTATAAAAAGAAAAATAGATGGTATGGTGTAGACGAGCAAACATAATAGGCCTAGGAGCTACTGCTGATCTCTACATCACCTACCTGATATATATCTCTGAGATCCAAGATCGGGTTTGTGGGGAAGGGTGGAAGGCAAGCTTTCAAAGGCAATTTAAACAACAAAAACATCTGAAAATATGTATAAATCTTAAATTAAAATGATTTTGGAATGAAAAATGACAATATACAAGACATGAGAAAATTTCCATTGCTCAAAATGACAAACAAGCACATATTTATACATTGGCTCGCAATGAAAACTATAACTAACTCATCCATGACTAGAAAAAAATAACAAACACAATGATACTACTAAGATTGACAGTAATTGGAGATTTTGATTTTCAGCCGGTGATGCTCAGGGACAACGCATGCACCGTCTTATATCCACTTCCAAGTTTGGGACCTGGCTGTTCAAGAGTTACCCGAAACGTGCGCTACCGCCGCGGTCGCATTTCAGCTACTCAGGATCCCTCCGTCCGAGGAATGCTCTAACGTACGGACAGACGCAGGAGGCATCAAACTCAATTCGCCCAAAACATACACCCGATAACACCCATAGTTTCCGTCACCTTTGCATACCCAACAAGAGGGTTTTCCCTACCCGACTGGGCTTTGGGGACAGAGCGCATAATATAGCAACCTACCATGGCTCAAATAATAAATAAACTATTGTAGAGGAGAGCTAACTTTCAATGGACCCACAAACAGACACCAAAACATACAAAACGTTTAGGATTGTTAACCCTAGGGTGTCATGTTTTAGTGTCTTTTTGTGGTTCCAAGTACGGGTTGTTTTCTCCTCACACTATATTTATTATTATGTAAGTCGTGGCGGGATGGTATATCATGCAGTAAATGTTGTCTTTTGTTAGTCAATCTTAGTAGTGTCACTAAGTTAGTTTGAGTTTGAATTGCGATATTTAGTGTAATTATAATAGGTTCCCATCTACCGGTTTTGTTTAACATGCAGATCCATCTATTTGTCAATTTGCAGATTGAAAAAATATTTCAACGAGTAAGATGGGGCCCTTACCACAAGGATGACCTGCATTCAAAACCTCCCAAAGTACGTCAGAACTAAATCACAAGGTTTGAGTTCGTGTTTATGTTCGAAAAGGATAAAGTTCAGTTCAAGTTCGCCAACAGATAAAGTTTGAGAAAAAAAAAAGTCTTTAAGTTTGAACAAAAAAAAATCTATCATTTTTATTTTTTGAACAAAATGCATAAAATATGTCAGAGGTACAGAGTGGAGAGCTTTTTGTCCGCTACTTTCAGTTGGTATATTTATATATACACACATTTGTAAAATAATGTAAAATTGTGTCAAAAACTTCCAATGCAACAATAATGGATAAAGTTCGAGTTCATTTCGACGATAAAAAAGGTCGGCGAAATTCGAACTTTTTCGACAAAATTCCAAGAACCTTGTGACATAGCCTCAAAAACATCAGCCATAAACCTTCAATTAAAAAAATATAATGATTTTTGCATCATTTTAATTTATTTTGGAAGCTCATTTTGCCTTTGGTGCCTTTCCAAGTTTCCCCCTATCTTCCACGCATTTTCTATCATGGATTTCAGATAACTAATAAAGCCATAAGAAATGCCCACTGTCATGAATGAGGCTTCTTTAGTGTAATGAATCAAGAGCAGTTAGCTAAGTTAGGAGTTGATGCTGCAAATACCCCCTAGTTTTACATATTTTGTCATCAGAAATTGTTTTCGTCAAAAACAATCAAGTGCAATTGGCGATAATTTTATTTGTCATAACTCCTGCTATTGAAGAGAACTAAATCAGTGTTGAAGAGAAAAAAATTAAGTCAAAGAATGTGCAAGTATCTTAAGTTTCCAAGAGGTTTAACATTCAGATATGAAAAAAAGTGGGTCAACTGCAACTGAAAGTATATCGGGAAATGGGACAATTTTAGGCTTCTGGAGCTTACTTACTGTATGTGGAACATTGTGTGCTTTCAACATGTTACCTGTAATATAGCTTATAAGTGGTTTCAAAGGGAAAGAAATGTTAATTGAAATTAGAGGTGCAACTTATGAAGATTCCAGACAATTCTAGATGTAAATGCAAGTGCATGTGATCAAAAGAAATTTTCCCAGGATATTGTGATATTCAGGAATGCTATTCAATCGAGCAACATTGAGAAGGAAGTGCATAAACAGGAAACACAACAAGATAAATGTGTTGTGCACTTTTAGATGTGCCACTCAAAAATGACGAAATTTGGAGCAGCTAACAATTGAGTGAGATCTTGTATCATACTATTATGATCCAGCAATCACCTCAGATAAATTGGTGTTTAAATTATCAAAACCTGTAAGCTTATGATGCACATTGTCTTTGTTTTGTTGTCACTATCTGCAAGATGTGTAACTGCTACTTGGAGAATCAAGATACCATCAGTCAACTACAATATTGAAAATCTACAGTTGTTACACAGAGTTTAACCAATAGCTACAGCCAACAATGAAATTCAAGGTCAAGGGGTAAGAACCTACACACACTACATGCACAATCAATAACCAGGCACAATAGGTATGGAATGAGTGGAAACTCTCATCAAACCACATCTTACAGACAGGTGTCTTTTGACACTCATCACCATAAGAAGTCGCTAATTTGGGGCTCCAACCAAATTCATCTTCATCTGCCAGCATTAATATATGTTTTGTAATTGGTGAAAATGTAGAATTTCACAAGCACGTCTCATTACTAACATTTCGTTTGATATAACATTCAATATAATTTCCATCTCTTTTTGGTATCACTAGCTAAGTTAGCCACCATTTCTCAAAGGGCTATCGGCTAAAACCTAGATGCCACCATTCCTGACAGGATTAATGGCCCCAATATAACAGCGAAAAAAATAATTTAATACTAGTTAATACCAAAATTACAGAAGTCAAACTTTAGCATTTAGCTATAAATATTAAAGTCAATGTACCTTGAAAATTAAAGAAATAGTCGAGTATCTCCAGTAAATAGTGAGACAAGAATCTGTCCTTTAATCAATGCCGCTGCAAAACATCAATATTGTGAAAGGAATGCCAATGCTGCTGTAGAAGGTCAAAGCAGAAGACCTCCCTTTTGACTTGGTCAACTCCACGGGAAGATTAAAATTCAAATGGGTGACACACAAAAGAAATTGGTGCCACAATACAACGCTGAATGGATTCTCATCAACAGTGGGGCTGACGTTAGCGAAAAGTGCTGCCCATTTCTTCACACCCTTCACCTTGAGATGTAAATTAGACATCAGGGATTTACCAATACAGGTGATGATGGTCATATAGGTCAGCAGTAAAATACACATGAAATGCTATGACAAGTAGGCCGATGCCATCCAAGTTGGCCGTGTCAGCTAGCAAGTATTTAAATATTTTGAACTTTAATGCAGGTCCATGAGGAGTGAGAAAATGGAAGATGTTTACGCAAATTTGACTTGATTTTACTTTGCTAATGTCATCGAAGTTAATAATTTTGAAGTTTAATTATAAAATCATGAATGATAATTATGTGATGTCAAATGATAAAACCTCCCTTCTCTGTGTTAGCTCATATGCCTTGGTCTCTACCTTAAGATTGTCTTCCATTACCTTACACTGCAGTTAATGGCTTCATTGTTATATGAACACCTATTTCGGGCCTTAACACTAGCAAGATACAAAATGAAGGTTAGCGCCTTGCAGGAATCTGCATCCTTTGCAGGGACCTCCTCTAAAACATAGAATTCCCAATAGAACAGGAAGATGTCTTGGATGCATCCGTTGAGCTTCCTCCATGGTCTACTATTTCTCTTAAGTCTTATCCAAAAGCTTCCCTACTTTTCCAATGTCGTAAAATTTGGTTAACCCTTGGAGAGCATTTCACATCTCTGTCCCCAAATGGTGTATTCGGACAAGGGCCACAACTAGTTTGGCACTAATTCATCCAATGATGGAGTGATTGGCATGCAAGCTTTTGAATTTTTATCTGATATCAATGTGGCTGAACCAGACTGCACGTATGAGGTAGAACTAACATATCCCAGCACAATTCAAAACTGAGTTACCTACATACCCAATGTCAAAACACAACTCCAAAAGAATAGAAATCAATAGATATTAACGCAATCCAATGAGTAGATATGACACAATATTATCATAAAAATTGGATCTTTGAAAGTGACATCTTAATACATAGAAGAGAGTGTCCTCACAATACAGAAGGATTAATAAATTCAAACTTTATGGGAAAAAGACATTCTAGCTACATGATTATTATCTCATGTCCAACAGAAATGATTAGCATTGTCACACATTATTTATAAAGGAACCCACAAGCAACAAACACAAAACACAAGCAGCCTTTTTCAAGACAATTTACCACTCTCAGATTACCACCTGAAAGAGACCAAGACTGTGAAATAGAGTTCAAACCAAACACAAAACCAACATCTAGACCCACCTTACAGACTAAATTATACTCAAAAAACAGAAACTGACAGAAAAAGGATACATGCCACCCTTAAAATCTCCCTTCGGCACACAAGTCTTTCTGGTTTAAAGAAAGGATGAAAAATACAAAAATGTCCATAAATTATATAGCCTTGAACAAAATCATGAGGACAATTACTCTCTACATTAAAAAGACAACTTCTTAGATTCTATAAAAAGGGCAAAAATCTTCTGAAAAATCAATCTTAGAAATATAGGTTCCATCAAGTAAAGATCAAAGAAACGTGCGTACCCAAAAAATTCAAAATCCAACGGTCACTATGAATTTTTAGTTGTGCCTTTCGGTTTCCCACATGCCCCAACAAAAGTCATGACAATCACGACCAACATTTTCCATGTTCTTGTGGGGATTCAAAATAGCATTATCCATTAGCAAAAAGGAGGAACATATAAGGCATCTAGAAAAAATACCAGAACATCTCAGAGAAAGTGTGTAATCGAAGTTGGCTAAATGTGACCTCCAAAAATAAATTAATTACCTACACCACAGATTTGGAATAGAGTATAATAATTGATCCTAAGCAAAACAAAAGTAATAACAGACTGGCATATAGCCAATAGAATAAATTAAATTAGATGCTTCCTTGAGGTTAACACAATTCTACTGAATATCTGTCAATAGATTCTCTAAGCTAGCACTACCCTTGAAGAGCTGCTAAGGAATACAAAGGTATCTAAAGGATAAAAAGTAAAAAACATTCTACACTCTTACACTTGCACTAACAAAGCACTCAAACTAACATTGCCTGACCCGAAAATACATTTGTATAATTATAGACCACACCAATGCTAGCAGGTGTTCCATAGGGGCAGTCTTATGACAAGATTGCAAGTAATCGCCTATGAAGGTAAGAAAATGAAAGATGTTGAAAAAAGGACACCCCATATTAGCACCAAGAAAAACCATCACTTATTCAAGCAATCAAAATGAGGAAATATTACCTTTAGAACGAATTTGAAAACATATCAGCCACAGACTGCTATTACATTTTCTTCTGAAAGGAGAACTTTCAAGTAGACCAGTCTCGATATAGACAATCCCGTATCTTCAATTAGTATAAACCAAAACTAATTTATAAACCAGGAAAACAGAATATGGTAATAAAATGTCATATCTTGCATTTACTCAATCTCATTAGGGGAAAGGAATCTGAATGAACAAATTGCGAAAGAAAAACTAACAATGGAGAAAGTCAAACATCTCAAAGCCCTACAAGAAAACGACTTCGTACAAGGATATAGATTAGAATACATGACCCCTATTGTAATAATACAATCTGGCACCAAACAGCAACCCTCTTAAATATAAAACCTTATACAAATTCCATGAAATCTCACTTTCTAATCACTTTGGCAAAAATATCACCTGTAAAGCTGCTAAAAAATGTGTGTACTGGAAGAACATCAAATGAAATGAACAAGTACATAGTAAACAAACAGAAATATCCCAACAAGGAACCTAATGCCCCTCTATCTCCTACAAACTCCCAAGTAAATTGATCAAATCATGACAGTAGTAGACAAAATAACCAAAATGGCTAGATACATCCCTTGTAAAATGACACAAAGATCTCGAGCTTAGTACCTTTACTACAGATAGAAAATAGTTTCTACATTGATCCGGACTGGGTTGCAATCCAATGGACAACACACTAACGATGGTGTTTAATGTGTTATAACAATCAATTCACAATGAAAGAATTGTGTTAGCAAAAAAAATTGCCGTCAGCAAAATATGGTGTTTTACCAATAATGTGTGGGACAAAGTCCCTCCTCTATTGTAAAGGGAGGTGCCCTTTATTGAAAGCCAAATGAACAAAAAAGACGTACAATATCTACACTAACTTGCGGGGCTGGGATTTTACACCTGGAGAAAGAAATATAAGCTGAAAAGAGAGAGGTAAAGAATGGAGAAGTTAAAGGACAAGAGAGAAGGAAAGGAGAATTTGCATTTCAAATAAGTAAACAAAAAGCTCATTTTAGTTTGCAAACAGACCATTTAATAAAAAGAAGCATTTCTGATAAGAATCCTACTTGCATGATAGGAATGAAGAAGGATATACACATGACATAAGAACACAAGCATTATCCAAAGAGATCATGACACAAAGTTCAGCAAATATTTTTTTTATTTCTTCACAAAGATGAACACGAAATCTAAAACATTTTTCTCTCGTACAAGATCTTGTACAAAATCACGGGCAGTGCGAGGTCTAACCAAAAATCCCTCTAAGTCTCTAGCAACTTGAATCCCCTCAATAAATGATGAAATGTCCTTTTACAATATATTGGACAGCCCAAAGCCTCTCCACATATCTTTAGAGAAATCTCCTTTAAAAGTCTCACAAAGTAGCTTATCGAAGTAAAAATCTCTAGTTCGTAAAAGTCTTGGCGCATGACTTACAAAACCAATATTTATAGGGAAATACTCCCTATTATACACCTACATGCAAGTTTGAACAAGTCAATTTGCCCAAAATAGAAACATGCAAATTGACTTTGTCAATTTGCACAACATAAAAAACTTGCAAATTCACAAAGTCAATTTGCACAACATAAGATCTATGAATTTGATGAGCACTTTTTATAATAGTAAAGTGACGTTTTACATACATGAAAATGCACATCTGAAGAATTGCAAAATTGACTTTGACAATTTTTAGCTGCAAATTAAGGATTTGTCCCTGGCACATCTTTTTCTTGATCAACTCCTTTCTTCAAATTTGAGACCTATATTGGCGTGGTTCCCCCAAACAATTATATTTTTCTTTTTTGGTTTTGAGAGCAGGGGTCTAGGGGCAGTAACCCCACAAGATCCGGGGGCAGCACCTAGGGCGCATTCCCTATCATGATATAGAACAAGATCAAGGGGCAACACCCTTGAAGCCAGGCACAATATGAGATTTTCAAGGCCTTTAGAACACCTTGATTTTCTACATCTTTGTGCCAAAATTTTGCCTTCTGGGATTCCAGATTTGCTTTTACACCAAAAATGCCAACCGAAAACCAAAATGGGAATTTCAAGTACTTTCGCACCTCAAAATTCCACCCAAGTCTTGGACAGACTTTTGACGTGCTTTTGCACACAAAATGTCCGTCCAAGTCTTGGTCGGAATTTTGGCATGCTTTTGCATGCGAAATGTCTGCCCATGTCTTGGTCATACTTCTGGTGTTCTTATGCACACAAAATGTCCACCCAAGTCTTGATCGAAATTTTCACGTGCTTTTGCAGGCAAAATATCCACCCAAGACTATGGAAGGAATTGGGATCCGGAGACACGTTTGCATTTTGCATGCAAATTGCAAATGTGCAAGAAAAGTCATAAAGTTTAATTAACACTAAGAAGTGCTTTTCGGAATCCGAGGTTTTGGGAGCATTTTGCAACTAGATTGTAAATGTGATTGTAAAGTCTGGAACTCCTAAAATTGGCGCACTTTTGCACACGAAATGTTCACCCAAGACTATGGCGGGAATTGGGATCCAAAAACACAATTGCATTTTACATGCAAATTGCAAATGTGCAAGAAAAGCCCAAAAGTCTGATTAACACTCAGAAGTCTGAAACTCCGAAAAACTCTATTTTTTAACACTCAAACAAATTTTGACTGAATTTGATCGATTGTGACCAAATTTTTTTGGTAGGCTCAAATTTTCGCATAAATTCGAATTTGTAGACAACTTGCAGGAACAAAATAATTTTATTGCATACTGAATGTATACAAATTGGCAAACTCCATAAGAGAGATGTATGCCCGGATATATCTCTTTATTCAAAACAAGCTACTTCTATAGCTAAAGAAGTTGAATAGTTGCTAAAAATGGAGCATGAAGAGTTTTGATAGAACCAAAAGGTCATCTTGCATGGAGACCATAGAAATCCACCTTCGGAGTGGAGTTGATGGGACAAAAGTGGAAAAAATCCAAAATTTATCCTATTGTTATTATTATTATTTTTAGGACTCCCTGTTAGAGTCATATCTCCTAGCATGTTGTCCCGATTTGCGTGGCGCAAGAACCATTGGAAAGACAACGGAGCGAACTCAAAAAAATCCACTACAACAATAGATTGTGAAGTACAGTTCGAAGCCCAATAATGCTCTAAAGACCCTCAAGTATATAAAATACCAAAAACTGTCAAAAACTACTAAAAATAAATTTTCAAAACAATCGAAAGATAGATTTTCAAAAATCCTATTTTGGATAATTCGCTCCTCCTTAAGAAGTAATGGGCCCCATTGCTCCTAAATTTTGGACAGTTGGACCAAGTGTGGAAATGCTTTCTCAATCTAGTTCTTGGTGAACTACTTCCCTTGGTGTGCCACCTACCGTGCCTTCACTACTCGGTAAAGTGTCATTTGTTGATGTTTCATGTCCTTAACCACTTTATTAATGCTTTGATCAGAGTTCAACTGGTGTCGCACAATCTGGGTTCAACTCTCTACTCTGCAACTACCACTAATGTCTAATGCATCTAAGGGTGGTGGAAAGTGTGGGCAGAGCAGCTCAACATTTAAAACTAGATGTAACCTGAGGTAGGATGGAAGATTAAGCTCAAATGCATTTTGACCAACTTGTTTGGTGATGGTGTATGGCCCATATCACAGAGAGTTGAGTTTACTACATGGACCTTTAAGTCACTCTTTCTGAAGTTGTAACCAAACCTTGTCCTCCACTTGGACCCAATGAGAAACCGAATGGGCATCATGACGTTGCTTGTACTTTTAACTAGTCTTTCTAGAATCTCACGAACCTGCTACTAGATGTGTCAAATTCGTTCCACAAATTTGGTTTCCTTATCCACTTCTTTCTATGTATGGGCAGATTCTTCTTCCAACATAATGGGCAATGTTACATCAATGGCAGCCAATGGCTGGAATCCGAGACATACCTCAAATGGGATGTCACGTGAAGCTATGAAGAGCTCGATTGTAGCTATGTTGGACATATACAAGACTCTCATCCCATGGGTGTCGATGTTTGGAGTTATACATCCAAAGATGATGCACAATCATGTGGTTGACTACCTTTGTCTACCCATCAGTTTGGGGGTGGAATGCAGCAGACTCGCTCAATTTTGTGTCCATCATAGACCATCGTACAAACCAAAAGAACCCTACAAATTTGGAACCCCTATCTGACATGATGCTTCTTAGTACGCCTAAATGAACCCACACGTGCTCAAAGAAAAGTTTTGTAGTTTCCTACGCTAAGATCCCCTTTTTGCAAGACGTCGGGATTGCCATTTTTGAGAACATGTCAACCACCCCAAAAATACAATCATGACATTCCTGGCAGACATGAGACCTCACATGAAATCCATTGTGACAGACTACCACAGTGTTCCTGGAATTGGCAGAAGAGTGTAAAGACCCTACTTCCAATTAGCTAGCTTAACAATTCCACAAGTTGTGCAAGACTTGATGTATCTAGAGACATCATGATTGAGTTTTGGCCAATAGAAATACTTCAGCGAGACTGCCATTGTTTTCTCTACCCCAAAGAGACTTGCAACCCCACTGTAGTGAGCCTTCCAAATCCAATTTCAACGCTCCCCTATAGGAACATAGAGGTATTGCATGTGGCATAAAAAACCTCCCGCACATGATAAACTGAAACATATTTTCCAACATCCAATCTCTTATATATGTCATAAAATTTAGGATCGTGTTCATACATTTGAGGTCATTCTAATCTCTCATGCCTACATGAATCAAGAAGTGTTGCTAGTGAGATCATCCGGGAGATCTTATTAGGAAGAGAATATAATAGCTTTTTCGCCCTAAGAGCCCTGAGTCTATCTGTTGCTGATCTGAACCGAAGGAAGAGGGTAGACTTGTATCCTAGCCAGGAACGATCCAGATTAATATCTTGGATACCCAAAGTATCTCTGATGAATGAATTTCCAACCGTCAAGGGGTCCTATGACAGTTGGGGTGAGGTGAGCCCCTTACCTTAAGGTTCAACTCACGTTTGCACCTAGTGTGTTTCTCCCCTAGTTTGGCTTGGACAATCTCTTCAACAACAGCCATAGGCGGGGGGAGTGTTGTCCTTTCCACTAACCACTTGTGCTCATGATTGAATATGTGATTTTGTTTCCTATTTGAACGGAGGCTTGTTGTAGTCTAATCTCCTCTTGCTTATTTTTTAGATCAAAAATTTCAGCTTGTAAGGTGTCATTGGGAGGGTTGAGATTGTCCATGTTGTTGAAGACCTTTTCTTTCAAAATAGCATTTTCGGATTCAACTGTTGCAACCCAGTTGGTGAGAACACACACTTCCATGTGAAGAGCCCGATTCACAATTTTCCATCTGATGAACTTTGTTGAGAAGTTCCTGTATGATATCAACGTTTGCCCATGAAGTTTTCTAGTTTCTGAATTTTTGTTATCATTGTGAAATTTCTATCTGTGGCATTTTCCTGGTGCTCCATATCTGCCTGGTTCGAAAGCAGTCGTATTGGAGGGACAACATATAGGGTGAGATGGAGAGGGGACTGAATGATGAGTTGCCAGAGGGCATCTAGCCCCCACACCTCTAAAGCGAGCAATCGCAAAACTGTGAAGGTGATAGGGTTGAACAGTGGCACAGTCATGAACAATTCCAGTCACCAAAACTATGAAGAGGATGGCTTTAACCAAGCATGAGGATGGAATTCCAAAGCGAATCAACTGTGGAATTCCCGACTAAAAAATAGTGACTTGAAAAACCTTGATTCACGATTTTCCTATTTCCTGGAGGAAGCAAGTTTAGAAATGAAAGTTGCAAATATAGGGATGGAAAGGAAGTCACGAGTGGGAAGGAGGAACAAACAGAGCACGACGAGGAGGGGAGGGACAGAGCTTGATGGAGGGGAGGAGAAGAGCTCAATGGGAATGGGGGGAGAAATAGGGCCAAAGCCCCGACGGGAGTGGGAGAGGAGCAAAGCTCAACGGGAGTGGAGGTAGGAGCAGGCTCGACAAGAGTGGAAGCATGAGTATGCTCGATGGGAGTGGGAGCATGAGCAGGCTCGACGGGAGTGGGAGCATGAGCAGGCTCAATGAAAGAGGAAGCAGGAGTAGAATTGACGTGATTATCAAGCTCGACGAGATGAGAGAACATCGACAAATTGTGCCGTCATCGCCTTATACTTCTCAAGAGCTTCATCAAGTAATTCTTTGAAGGAATCTCCCATTTCCTTTTTCATTGCTTGAGGTCGTTTGCAGCAGCAAGGAAGATAATCTCAAGACTTTGCTTTTGGTATCTTGACCTTGTGTGATGACATACAAGAGTGAAACGAACTTGCTCTGATACCGCTGATCCGAATTAGGTTGTAATCCAATGGACAACACACTAATAATGGTACTTGTTTTATAATAATCAATTCATAATGAAAAAGTTGTAGGAACAAAATAGCTTTATTATAATTCAAAATGTATACGAATTGGCAAACTCTTTAAGAGAGACGTATTCCCGGAGATCTATCTCTTTATTCAAAACAAGCTACTTTAAAACTATACAATGGAGAAGTTGAATTATTGCTATAAATAGAACATGAAGGGTTTTGGATGGGAACCTAAAGGTCATCCTACATGAAGACCATATGAATCCACCTTACGGATGGAGTTGAAAACACAGAAGTGGAAAAAATTCAATAATTATCATATCATATTATTATCATTAGTGTTCCTCGTTGGGGTATTATCTCCTAGCCCATTGACCCGATATGCGAACGAAAAGATTTGTTGGAAAGATGGTGGAGCGAACTCCAAAAAATCCACTACAACAATAGACTCCACTATCAACGTACAGTCTGAAGCCTAGAAATTCTCTGAAGACCCTCAAAAATGCAACATACCAAAAGCTGTCAAAAACTACTAAAAATAACTTTTCAAAAATCATGTTCTGGATCATACATACACCATATAAAAGGGCACTGTAACCAATGGGGCCCTAAATTTCATGTAAATTTATGGAAACATATCTATTAACATTTAGTGAAACAACTAAATTTTAGTAAAGGAAACCACCCACAGTTTGATGGACATATATAAAGAGTAAATAAATTAGGGAAGACACATTAATATTCCATGTATCAACAAGACAACATAATTAAATTTAAGTAAAGGGAACCACCCACAATTTGATGGACAAATATAGAGCGTAAATCAGATTAAGAACAATACGTTAATATTTCATGTAGCAACAAGACGAACAAACAAACAAAATGGGTGAAAAAATCTTTCATAAATTTTGCCTGCAAAAAGAGTGTAGATTCAACTACAAAAGTGAATCCTTTCATAGTAATGTATGTAAACAAAATCCAAGGATAATTTTAGGCTTACACATTTCAAAGGGAAAATTGAGGTCTCTCATCAAATACTAGAGGGAATCCATAAATAACTAGCTGAACTGGAATATTACTACCGAAATTGCATTGTACATCCAAAATAAACCTAGGAAGACATGATCCCAAGCAGATACTTGACATGTTCCTCCTCTCCCAGGCCCATCGCAAGGAAAACAAAAACCAAGATTCACTTTATCAGGTATTAAACGAGAGCTACAAGCGAATAAGGCACCCTTAAGTAGTATTAGTACAGTCACATGGATAGTAAATGCATGAATGTGGTGCACTAAAAAATCCACAATTCCTAATGGAATAGGTAACAAAGCCACTTTGACACCCAAATATTACCATCGGACTAAGCATTAGGACCCATGACGATACTAGACTATAAATAAAATTTAAATTGATAAGCGTCATATTAAAACCTCCTTATGGTTTGAGTTGAGTATATTTTTATATTTTTATATAATTTGTAAAGAGGAATAGAATAAAAGGGAATAATCAATAATGAATTCCCATGACGATACCAGAGTAAAAATAAAATCGAAATTGCTAAGTATCATAATAAAACCTCCTTATGGTTTGAGTCAAGTATATTTTGACTACTATTTACTATATTGATTACCATATTAGGATTGATAATAATGTTTACTATATTGTTTCGTTCTAATGCCTGGAAATAATATTCCAAAGCCGGCCATCTATCCATTCAATCTCGATCTTGACCCCAGCCCCGGGAGTGATATCCGCCGCCAGAGAAATAAGATCCAAGATCTATATAGAGGGGGAAGGGGGGCCGGCCATATATCCATTCGATCTCGATCTTGACCCCGGCCCCGGGAGTGATATCCGCAACCAGAGAAATAAGATCCGAGATCTATATAGAAGGGGAAGGGGGGCCACCCCAACCCCCTCTATATGGGCGAGATCTATAGAGAGGAGGCAGGGGAGCGCCTGGCTGGATCGATAGAGTTTGATTTTTATCATATCATTTGATCATTCAATATTAATAGATCATTATGAAGCATACGAAATTATCTTCTCAATAATTGTCGAATTTGATCTTTCAAATTCCGACTGAACCTTTTGATTAAATAGATTCTAGCTAAGACCTTTGTCAATTCTTTCCATTCCAAATTGTATTTATGTATGAATTCCAAATTTTGTTGATAGCATACTCTTGTCATTTGCAAAATGGGTCGATGGAATCTATTTGTCAATTCTTTCTGTTCAAAAGTATTTTCTTACTATTTTTTTTCCATTCCAAAATAGTACTTTTAGTACTTTTATCCTAATCCTAAAAAGAGGGGAAATCAATCTCTTATTCCAACGGATCACACGTAGAGATATAGATAACACAGATAAAGGTAAAGGAATTTCATAGCTAATAGATTGAGCAGCAGCTTGGAGACCACCTGAAAAAGAATATTTATTATTTGATCCATATCCTGCTATAAGAAGTCCAAGGGGAGCAATACTTGAAAAGAAATATAGAGAGCTCAATGAAGAGCAAAAGTTTACCAACACCAATATAGAGCACCACAATCATTTGAAGTAGAAGGTAAAGTATACCTAAAGAGTACAACCAAACAACTCATTATCAACCAAAAAATGCACTGAACTATCCCCTAGATTGTTGACCCTTTTTGTTGTGAAAATTAACAGAGTATCATACATACCAAATATACCAAAAGTTCGATCTGAATTTCCTAAAAAAGCACTATCAAGATATGACTTCGTCTTTCCTAATTATAAGAGGTTGAAAAGATAAAACAAACACATTTCCTAGTAAGATTTTTGGAGAAAAAATCAATAAATTTGACATATAAAGAAATCAAAAATCTATCATTGAATAGCCAAATAAACTTATAGTAAAAACAGCTTGGCAATGTCTAGCATTGGCTAGATAAGCCAGAATTTTTTGAGGACGATAAAGCCTTTGAAAGTGAGGGATTGTTACTACACAGTAACAGAGGCCATTAATCCACAGCCATTAATTGTATTTTCAAAGTAATAAATGTTTATAGAAAAAATGCACTACTACAGAATCTCAATTACAGAATAGTGAATGCATACCACATAACAGCATAGCATAATATGAGAGTATTCAATGCTATATTCATAAGTAGTGCTCATTACAAGTTGTTCGGTACAGGGAGGCCCTTCTACTCAGCACCCTTTCCCAACGTACACCATTCTATTTATAGGACAAGAAGACCGAAAGGGTTGTCAGTTAACACAACCAACAACAACTGAACATACTAATGAGAGTCATTCCAAAACTACCCAAGGCCCACAATACAATCATTAACTGCATAACATGTCAGCTACTAAAAGATGTAATTATGCTGATAATCATGACAATACTAATGTGACAGTCTACAACAGAAGACAATGATATCAAGATAGAGACCAGGGAAGACATTTGAGTCAAAACATGGAAAATAAATATGTCATCATATACTTGTATTCACGATATTTAACTTTTATGACATCATCAACGAAACACAAACAAACTTGGTCACTGATGCTTAATTTCACTCATGGACTTCTTGCATTTAGTTCATATTTAAAAATAACCTAGTGAACATCATTTGGTTGAGTTGAGCTTTTCCAAGTCACTAACATGCTCACCAAGGCAGAGATGCAGAGAAGGAGATTGTACCTGTTCACTGGCATCATCCTTCACAATGATAAATTCTGCTCCAGTATTGACATTCCTGACAATATTCGCTTTTGAGTGTTTGATTACCGTTATTTTGCTGACAATATTGGCTTTTGAGTGTTTAATTATCATAATTGCCATCTCGCTTCTGTGTTGACCAACTTTACGTGAAGATGTATTCTTGTGTTGACTTTTTCCATAAGAGTTTCTCACATTTGAATCATGGACTTTTCCTTAATAGTATTAGAATATAAGGCTTACCTTTTATTATGCAATCATTATTAATTATGTATTAACTAATGTTTGGTCATAACCACCTTAACCATTTTGCACCTATCTCTTGCATGATAAAATTAAGGACACAATCTACGAGGTGTGCATTCCAGTATTCTCTCTATTCACATTTTCTAACATTGGTATCAGAGCTTGGGCATAAACTGAGGATGAACACAAGTTGAAGAGGACATGGCTGCATGAGCCTTCACTGACAAAAATACAATGGACGCCATTGCAAAGGTGCCAAAAAAAAATTTAAAACGCCATTCGATGACACAATTTTTGTTGTGTTTCTAGACGAATTTGAGGGCATTTTGAAGTGCTAGGGCACGAAAATAAGAAGCCGTCATTTTTGAAGGATTTTTTAGCGCTGTTTGTGCAACTAGGGAACAAAAATAGGACATTTTCAGGACAGGCGTAACACACAGAATGCAGCAGACAAAAACGTGATTTAGGGCACATTTTGCAGAAAACACAGTCCAGAATCACGAACAAGAGGAAAAGCTCAATTTTCAAAAGTATCTTGCACAAAACAAAGAAAATACAGTCACACATTTCTAGATTTGAAATTTTTCAAGGGTCATTTTGTGCTAGGCCACACAATTTAGCGATTTTCAGCCACAGCTGATCGTCCAGGACACAGACTTGCCTAGTAGAGTTGCCTTCTTTGCTTTAAAAAATATATCAATTTTTTTAAACTTGCAGCATTAATTTGCAGATCATTCTATTTTTCAGGAAAGGGTCATTTTCTGAGGTATTTTGTTTGAAAATGGAAATCCATTAGACAAATATTTTAGCCTCAACTTTCACACCTGGAAAGTAAAAATCTAAAGATGAAAGACAAATCAAATGAAGTTAATATAGCCATTGTTGAGGATCCACCGAATGTTGTAAGTGGTGACGAATTCACTGATGAAAAATGTGTATTTTAAAGAAGCCCACCTTTTAAAGACGGGAAGGGATCCAATGTAGATGAAACTCAGCATGGATGGTTGCCCAATTAGTTCGGGAGTTTGTGGATTTTGGGAATTATACCATTATGAGGTTCATGAAATATCTTGAATGAGCATTGTAGACATCGCTCAATATGGATGGCTGTCCAATAATTAGAGAGATTCGTAATTCGGCAGTTTAGGGAGGTGAAATGCAGGAACTCGGGAACTACACCTTTATGAGGGTTACGAGGTAGCTTGATGTATTTCTACCTAGTCGAAGAACTATTTTCAAAGAGAGCTTCTGAAGAATGTGTGGCTTTGTTTGATTCTGTTAATTTAATTTTTTGTCAATATTTTTATTTTTTATTTTTGTAGTTTAAGCCTTAAGAGTGGGTATTAGAATATAACGCTTAACTTTTATAATTAACTCGTTATTAGCTATGTATTAACTAATGTTTGATTGCAACCACATTAACCATTTTGTAGCTATCTGTTGCATGTTAAAATGACGGACACACAATTTACAAGGTGTGCATTCTGGTATTCTCTTCCTTATTTCTTTGTTCACATCTTCTAACGACTAGTGTTGACATTCTATAGAAGCGATTTGATTAGTTTTAAGAGTACTAACCCTAGGGACATTAACTGATTTTAGTCGAATTTCAAACATATGTTGATCATATTCATAACAGCTTTGTTTAATATAACTTTAAAGTTGGTTTTTACTGAAACTTTATTTTTAAGCTATATAGCCAACTATGCCGTAAGGGATGGCAGTCGCAATGAGTAAAACAGTCCCAAGAGGGATGGTACCTACAATGAATGAAATATATGAGAAAAACATCTCACGGATGGTGGCATGGTTGAATATGAGCTAGCCATCTCATGGTTATTGGATGCAATGAGGAAAACGATCCCAAAAGAGATGGTGTGGACAATGAATGAAATATATGAGGCAACCCCCTCATATATAGTGGCATGGTCCAACATGAGTCGGCTATCTCGTGGATGGCAGAATAATTCAATATGATCCAATACTCCCATGGATGATGGCATAATTCGATATAAGGCAGCAATCATATGGATGGTAATGTGATTGAGACATGAGCCAACATTCTTGTGAGAGATGGTTGACTAATCGATTGGGATACGAGCCAATAGTTATGTGAGTGGTGGTCACAGAATGAGCTAACAGTGTTGTTAGGGATGGTAGCAAAAGTTGAATGTAAATATGTTTAGCAAACATGAAACAAAGTAACGAGATCTATTTCTAGTATTATTTGGGTTACTTTCATTGTAATGTTGTTGTTCGGTTGGATGATGGAGACAAAGTTTGTTTGGAGTCCCAAAGTAGTGTTTTCTTGTGGGAATCAACATTAGAGGACATCCGTCCACTAGACATGATTTGGTGACAGTATCTACTAATACCAAACTAATCATGTTTTGGTTACTGGCTCGATGAAATTTGTGCAAGTGATTAGCTTGTGGCCTTCTATTTCTTTATTGGGTTTAGGTATCAAGTGGGACTCGCCACTAGAACTCAATGAGAGCACTCAACCACAAGATCATTTATGCGCTAAACCATAATGTCAATGGAGAAATTCATGCCTCAACCAACTATTGGAAGCTGAGAAAGAAAGCATATATGCACTCGTCTAATAGGGAGAGGACTCAACCAATGGGAAAGCACTTGGTCAATACCTCGAGGGTAATAAGCTAATTGCTCACTAGGGCTCTAGGAAATCCCCTGCCCAAGGTCATTGATGCACTCAACCTCGAGCTTGGGCGTTCATGCGCTCCTCCCTAAATAACCATTAATCTCTAGCTACTAGTAACATGATTCATAGCAAACATAAGGTCATTTATGCAATCTCTCAGTCACCTCTAGACACCTCTCTAAGTAACATGATCAATCTTAAATTGATATTATCTAGATAACTATAGACACCTCATTTTAGTACAAGGCATTTGGCAACTTCCATTTTGACACCTTCTAGGGCATTTGGACCCCCAGTGCACATTAGACTCTTTTTGGCATCATTTTTCCCCGTTCATTTGATCTTGTGTTGCTTCTATTGCCACTGATTTGTCCTTGGACAATCTCAAGATTGTTTCCAGTTCTCCTAGTACACTCAACACACCTCTTTAGTGAGACAAAATCAAGGACAGAATCCAAAGATAGAATCGAAACTCGATTTTGTCCTCCTCTCCCAAACAATCATTTTTTCATTTGGGCCCTTTGTTAAGTTTGGCTGTGTTTGAATTTTCGGGTCGGATTGCATGGGAAATCCACCAAGAGACACAAATATATACAAACACTAGATGACACTATCACCTAACATACATAAGCAAGATACATTTATACAAGAGGAACACTTGGAAATCATTATCACTTGAACTTCACACATTCTAAGCCATTCCAAAGCATACAAGAGCAGCCCTCAAATAAACAATCAATTCTAGAGTCTATCCATTATCCAAATTTACAAAGTGTCTTGTGCCAAGAGAAGGATCATGTTGTTGCATTGATTGGGGGTATAGGGAGAGTGAAGGACCGACACTTCACTCACATGAAAAGTAGATCTGCATAGAACTACATAAGCCTTGATTCACATTGGATATGTATTGCAGCGCCTCCTTTGACATTCATCGGAGGGCAATACAGGCCTAGTTTGGTACACAGTTTGTTGAGTGACTTGCAAGGGAGAAGCCATATCAAGTGATTCCGTAGGTCAAATTCGGAGCCTACATGGTTACTGCAGGACAAAATCTATGGCACAGATACAGAATTGGCGGCTGAACCTATCCTCCTCGCTAAATTTGTCCCAGACACATTTCTAGGGCACCAAATTTGTTGAGCCTAATTCTTATCCAGTTTTGAACACATTCTAATCATTTTGTCTTTTATCACTCAGTTCAGGTACACTTTTCAAAGTAGAGTCTTACTCATGCTTTGTACACTTTTCCCTTCTCATTTATTTATCCATTTTCTGTACTTCTTATGTCTGATTTACTATCTGTTATGAGAATTTGAATTGTGCACTGTTTTAGCATGTTCTAATCTACTTGGGTTGAAATAGTTAAAACAAAATCCCCAACTCCATCCTTCATGAATGTTTATGTTATGTATATAAAAGACTTATACCGATAGGTCGAGGGACATGAGAAACAAAATGGAGTGACAAGCAACAAACTAACCCCAAACATTAGTTGTGATTCTTGTTGATTCTTTTTGTTTTAAAGTATAGAACCAGTGCATAGTAAAGAACGATTGTCATTTCTAGAAAAACATATTGCTAAATAGGGTGGCTTGTTGGTTGATATATATATATATATATATATATATATATATATATATATATATATATATATATATATATCCATACTACGCATATAATAAACTCAGCCAACTTCGGGATATGCACTCAACTTGTTGAAAGGGAAGGCCAGGCAAAGAAAACTTTTGCACTCAACAAACATCAAGACACAGCATTTAGGTTGAGGAGGTCAAATACTCTCTCGGTTGTCAATTCCTCAACCTACAAAATGGAGATAGGGAGCAAGAAAGTGATTTATATCACAGAAAAATGATTATATAGTTGTTTCCTGTTCCAAGGAGGCACGGGATTTGTGAGCTAGAGAAAAAAAAAAGTGAAGATCTGTGCAAGGAACAAACACCAAGCACTTCTTTCTCATAACTCATATTCTATTTGGATGGCTTGTAACATATTATGGTTATGCACAACATGTATTAATACATATTTTTGCATACAAACAAGGACTAACGAAAGGAGTAGTTATGTGCCTATGTAGGCTTGTAAGCTGGAGCAATTAGTCTTACATGAACTGTATTCACTCAGAAATGATATCTAAACGTGGAATGATATGTATTACATGACGTGCATTATTCAATGATTATGTTTGCATCATGCATGCATTAATAACGCCACTTGATATAGAAAAATCACCAAGGTCACATATCGAGAATGACAATATGGATTTGCATACTTTAAAAACACCATTAGCTATCAAAAAATAACTGAGGAAACAGGTTGAGAATGACAATATAGATGAGCCACAAGGATCATAGGGTGTTTAACTAATTCAAAGCAGTAACAATCACCTCTTTCTTAAATGACATTCTTTTTGGATCAGGATGGGTGGTCATACCTACAATTGATTATCATTATTGGCACACATTATGTCATGTAAAGTTTACAAAGGTAAGGGCAATGCATACTGCGATTTCATATGTTGAAAAGAACCCAAACCATATGTTTATTTGTATGCTAGCCTCTAATAATTAGTTTTTAAACCTTCCATAGCTGATTAGTTGAGTGATGGTTAGCTGTCTATACAGAACCCGATGGTTGATTGTTTCCCTTATCTAGCATTAAGGGCTCCACGATACAAACTATTGTTTTCTTTAACTTGATATGGTCAATAGGTGAGGTTAAGTGATATTGATAGTGATTGTACTGGCAGTACCCGGCATGGGCCATTGGAAGAAAAACTTAACGAGTTATGATACAGCCATATAGGATGTCCTTAGAGGCAAGTTTCCAGCACAAAAATCACTGAATGGAAGTTCTAACTCTTGCAATAACCTTCTACTTGAGTGGGCATGCCTACATTCTAATCCTACAAATACTTCTACTTATTGTCCTTTGTGATATCGGTGAGAGAGGAATGGTCATTAACACATAACTCTTGATCATACCTAATCATTGGTATTGTAAAGTAAATAGACAAAACATGGTATTGAGTCACACAAGAGTAGAATTTAAAACAAATATAAAGTTAAAGCCACACGGTGTAGTTCAGATTTTTATCACCTCTATTGCATTGACAAGATATCCTGACAGGAAAGAAATCCAAGCAGTCAAGATGGCAAGCCATACTATTGCTTCCCGATGAGTTATCTCGGGTACTTCCTCTTCATCTGAAACCCCTTCATTCTGTCTCTCAATCTGCACAATGTACCAACAAATGTATTATTACCTTAAAGTCCTGGCTGTGTCGGATATTTTTCAATCCAAAACTTAAACTGCTCGAATAAAGTAATCAACAAAATCTTGCATCATAATACTATTGAGATATACATATTCATTAGTAAGAAATATTCATCTATAATGAAGAAGATACACCCCTTATACACAAAATTATTTGCCAAGTAATATTTATAATCATATATTGGGCAATTTCACAATGATAGATGAGAATAGATATTACTCGTGTTCAGTATCATTTGTTTATGAATCAATAACGACCAATATCTCACCATTCATTGATATTTTTTCGCATCTGGTCAAAAGATGGCTTGGGCATTCACTCTAGACATTGTACATGAGATATTTATTATTAAGCAGTCCCACTGATCACCTTCGGCATTTTTAATCAAGCTTAGTCATTTTTCCACTCAACAAAGTTAAAGTCATATAAATGTGGAGAAACACTTCATGTGGCAATGTATGGGAAAAAGTGGAAATCAATCTGCAAAAGGAGAGGATGTAGTAATTGTATATATATACATACATATATAGTTTGGAAGATGGGCGATTGAATGGCTCCCACTGGCATCCCCAACCGTTAAACAATTATATCCTGATTAATAAGTATTATTACTAAGTACTCTCGCCCTTAACAAGAAGACAATAAACAAAACTGACTCCTAAAATGATATTATATACTAATGACCTGAGTCAAACAGCCAGAATAATAGAAAATATCAACACAATATCACTAATGCTGCATAAATCAACCAATGGAAATATAGCTACCATTTAGGGCTTTCTGCAACTCATGCCTCCTGCTAATGCTCTTAATTAATTGTGTGAGAAAGAAGCAAAAAAGGGAATCGTCCTGAAGACCATCCATTCTCTTTTATTTTTTGATATAGCACCACATTTGACTTATTTCAAGCAGACAATCATATGCAATTTTTCAACCAGCTTCAACAAACCAATTGAAACCCTCACAATTATCCAATCCTGAGAAGCGGCATATAGGAAGAGTTTGTTTTCATACTAAAATGCTACCTGACCTTGTGTATAAGACTCTGTGGGGTTCCATATCTTGGAAATCAAAAGAGACAGCATCAGATTTCCTTAAATAGATAAAGAGCTGAAATATAGCAAGCAAATGTAAAATAGATCGATAACCAACCTCATCTACAGGATCATAAAGATTTCTGTGACTCTTCAGCTGGAACACAAGGTAAAATGCATATGCCACAAGCATAATACAGCTGCTAAACCTTGAAAGGGCTAATTCAGATCGTCCAAAATGTAGTTCTGTATGTGTAAAGTGTAGCACAGCTGGGAAAAGGAGGCCCATAACAGCCATCAATAGCAATCCTGAGTTGACAACGGCGGCAGCCTGTAGAAAAAAAATATAGTAACTCCACTCGTATCTGATTCATTAAAAAAATACACAAGAACTGTTCCAAAGCTACTAAACTCCAGCATTTTCCAATAGCCTCCTGTTATACCTTGTTAAAGGTTTGCTCTTTCTTATAATGAACAATGCCTCCCATAAGAAAGGCACATCCAAGCACAAGCAACATATTTGACAAGATAGAACCAAGTAATGATTGTTGTACTACACGAATCATTCCATTTTTTAGAGCGTAGATTGAAATGATCATCTCTGTAGCATTTCCAAATGTAGCATTCAAAAGGCCTCCAACTGCAAAAAAATACAAAACCATGTTATATCCATAAGTCCAGGAATGATAACAAAATTATTAATTGAAGTAATCAATCCATGCAAAACATAATAAAACAGAGTAAAATATCAATAAGATAGGAATGATAAAATCTACCCTACCCAATAAAATTGAAAAAGAAAATGCAGCGAAGTTGGTGGTAATAGAAGAGGATGGAAAAGGACGCGAATCTAATCATAATATTCAATGCATTCCTTTCAATAAAACTTTTAAACAACTCAATTGACCGCTTAGTTCCAAAAAAAAATGAAAGCATTGGAAAAGACTACGGTTGGGGTACTAAGGATTTACTTACCATGACTTCAAAATATGCTCATTAACTTTTCGATCAAAAAAAATAAGCTCATTAATACCATCATCTATTCGCCAGATGTAGTCTTACCTTCTCAATGTTTATGTATGTCTGGAAAATTAGTCATCAATCAAAAATTCAAATTTAATACAAATTCAACTGTGAACTCGGTGCTATCTCTGAGTCAGGATTCTACCTTGTGATACTAAGGAATTTCACTTCTTCACTTACAGGTTTCCTTCTGCATGTCATTAATCTGGATATATATTTTGCAGCTCTCTGCTATATCTTCCAAATATAATAAGTTACTAGCACAGATTCGACCTACCTTGCCCAGGTTTGCATCCACAGGGGTATTGGGCAAGTCGAGGGATTGTGTCTAGCACATCCCCTACATCCCTAGGACTTGGGGATGCCTTGGGGACATTCCCTAGCATCCCATGGGTATGGCATACAGCAGGGCACGTGCCAGGCAACCTACCAATCAAAAACTAATTCCAGGCATCCCCATCAAAAAGGGCACTCCCAGACTGCCCCCTCAATAAGAGGGACTCCCAGGCATCCCTCCAAAATCAAAATAAAAAATGTTAAACCCTTTTGTAGATTGTTTTTTTAGAGACCTCTACTGCTCCCCACTCTACTTTCCACGTATTTGAGAGGATACAAAATCTTAGAAAAGGGTTGAAATAAGCAGAATGAGGAAGCAACAAACAGCAGGTCGCCAAAAAATATTGACAGCAATAAAGAAGCAGCATTTTCTTCATGAAGCTTAATGTATGAACAACTTGTCATTATTTTATTTCATATTGTTTTATGGGAAAATTAAAAAAAGGGATCCACAGCCTCCCTGCCAAAATTAGAAAAAACAAGCAATTGCTTATGGACTCCTGAAAATCGGCAATCGTCATAATGAGAAACTAAACTCAAAACAAGATGTTTACTAACTTAGTTTTGTACTAATCAGGCACTGTACCCGCATATGTAACTACTGGACATACAATGAAGTTGCATATTCTTCAACCTTGTAGTTGTAATACAAAGGAATTTCCCTGTTCTGTTTGCAGGTTGTCTTCTGCACGCCATCAATGTTGACATATATTTTGCAGCTCTCTGCAATATCTTCCAAACATAATGAATTACAAACACATATTAAACTAAGTTTGCCCAGGTATGCATCCCCAGGGGTAGGGGAAATCAGAGGGAACCAGTCCAGCACATTCACTTCATCACTAGGACTTGGGGATGTCCATCCCCAGGACATGGGATACAGTAGGGAACATGACAGACGACCTGCCCCTAAATAAAGACTTTCAGGCATCCCCTTCAAAAATTGGACCCCAGACAGCCCTCAAGAAGGAAGCTCCCAGGCATCCCTCCTAAATCAAAATTAGTAATTAAAAATGGGAAGAAATTTATTTATTTTTTATGTTTTTAGAGACCTCTACTGGCCCCCACTGTACCTTCCACATACTTAAGGTGTATTTAATACGATACCAAATCCTAGAAAGCAGTGGAAACAAGAAGAATGGGGTAGCAACAAACAGCAGGCTGAGGCAAAATATTGACAACAATACAGAAGCAGCATTTTTTTCCTGAAGCTTAATGTACAAACAACTTGCTATCATTGTAATTTGTATTTCATATTTTTCAAAGGTAAATTATAAAAAGGGATTCACAGGTTCCCAGCTATAAATTAGAAAAAACCAGGCAATTGTTTATGACCAGCCGAAAATCAGTAATCACCATAACAAGATACTAATCTCAAAACAGCATGTTTACTAGCTGAGTTTTGTGCTAATCAGGCATGAAGTTGATCATTACAAATAGTTTCCCTATCTTAATTACAACACAAAATAGCATAAGTCAAACCAGTTGGCCTTAGGGAGACGTTTTGACTCCAAAGGCCTGCCAAGCTAGGATATTCGTATCCAGGACCTTCAGAAAGCGATACATGCTTTAGATGACATTCACACTTTTAATAAACCGGCAAGATACCAACAAGAAATCCTGCAAATCCAATCCTGTGTAACAGATTCCACAATCCACAGGAAGTAATGCATAAGTTGTATTGAGGCCCCAACCTTCTAACCATCATCATATTTCAATCACAAATCTGGCACAAAGAACAGCAGTCTATATATCTTAAAATACATAACAAAGAGGCCCCATTCTGATATGCTGAACCCTTTGCAGACACAAACCAAGCAAATTGAAAAACACAAAAACAGATAAGTTTTATCCGAAATGCCCTTACATGGACAGCATAACAGGGCAGAAACCCATATAAGCGAAGAGCTTTGTCTATATCCCAAAACTCCCCAGCTATGTATAAGGAAAACCCCATTATAGTGTACCCAAAGTCACAAGAAGTATCCAAAAGCAAGTGAGAATCATAAAACTAGATCAACGATGTAGAATAATGACCGAGATCCTTGCTCAACAAGGAGATTAAGTCTTGGTCATCTTTGAAGGATCTTGTAATCTTCACACACGCTCTCTCTCCATAACACCAAAACCCCTACTGGCCATGATGCCTGCAGCAGTGATCCCATCTCTTGTAATGTGCTTGATCAAAGGGCTATGAAGGTCAGGAAGAAGACTAATGATCTCCACAGACCATGACAATTGTATTGATACTCCACTAGGGAAACCAACATTCTTTACAGCACCAATGCTAATTTTTTAGTCTACTTCAGTTTCAAGACTTTTTCAAGCCTTTTCCATTCAAGGATTTTTGCAATGATGAATCTATTCTTAGAGAGAATATATTTTGCTTCGGCAGAGATATTAGAGTCGGTGGCCACATCCTCACAATACACTAGCAAGGCTTGATCATCCCTAAACACTCCACCCCTCCAGAAGGACCAGGGTTCTCATTAATAGTCCCAACAAAAATCATTTTGACTCTTCCAGGGTACGTAAGGGACCATTTAGATATGGTTGTTTTAGCCATTACACCCATTATTGGGGATGTTCCTCAAAACATGGCCCTATTTCTAAGGATTTTACTATCAGCCGGGTGATAGAACTCTTTATTGGAGGCCAAGCAATTAGTAGCTGTGAAAGAAGACATTTAATTTTTGATCTTTATTCAATCAGGCTCCTAAGATTTCTCCTCAAAAAAATTCCTCTTCTGCTTACGCCAGATATTCGAAACGATTAGAGATAACCCATTCTCCAAATGGCTAGCAGATGCTGAGATATGATTTTGATCCAACAAGAGGAGATTAAGGAGCGCACATTTTTACTTTTTAGGGATCCTCCAACTGAAATTGAATCTAGCAAGAAACTAATGCCATAACTGCAGAGAAAAGGAGCAGTGAATGAGGGGGTGATCAATTGATTCCTCATGACCAAGGAAAACAACAAGAAGAGGAACCAAAGAAATCTTTCTTTCTGAGCATATCTTAGTTGGGAATCTTTTGTGGACCACAAGCCACAGGAAGGCATTAGTTTTGATAGTCCATCTTTGATCAAATTCCTTTCCGCAGAGAAGGACAGCGGATTAAGATAACTCTTAGCTTTGACCACACAGTGCCCATCCTTGACAGAATAGGAGCCAAATTTCAAGCTCAACCACTTCAGGGAGTCCTGTCCATGATGTAAACGTAGGTGATAAGCAGCGAGGGCTGTTTGTATTTTTAAAACCATGGGAAATTGTTCAGGACTAGCAAGAGGGGATCTGTTTCCAGAATCGGATAGAGCCATAGTATATCAAATAATTGCTTACTATATTACCCCAGAGTTGCAGTAATTGGCTAGTATGGCTTTCTTTACCATTTAGATTAGGAAGAATAAGGTCCAGAGTTGACCTGATAAAATTCCAGATGGTAATACTAATACCATTTTGGCATGTTTGAGCCTGTGAAAATCCACACAGAATGAAAATATTTAATTCTTAATGATTCTTCTCTATGACCAGTTATGCTCTTCCCAAATTGTCCACACAAGCTTTGCGCCCAAGGCCATATTCATAGCAGAGTTAGGCCTAAGACCAGTACCCATACTTTGGGAAGGCAGATTTCATTCCATTTCAATGTGGAAATTTTCCTCTTTGGAGAAGGATTGCATTAAAACATCATTATAATGTTCAAAACGAGAGTTGGGACATGTGTGAGAAGTTCATCCGGGCTGCAGGCCTGTCAAAATCCATGTCGGAGAGTATTGCAGAAAAGCAAGTGACAGTATTCTGCGATCAAGAGGAGATTTTACAAACTCTGTTCGGCCTCCTCCTGACAAGGATTGACATGAGGAAGAAACTTGTAACTCCCTCCCCGGCCTTGAGCCACAAAATCCTTGGCTTCTACTTCCAGTATACTTCTTCCATCTCGAGAATCTTCTCCAATTCCTCCAAAGATTCCTTTCTGGATCCTAAATGGAGTTTGAATGCCATGATTCTGAATAGGATTCTAGAGAACTTCAAATTGGTCTTCAAGTTCTGCTTTAATTGGAGAAAATATCCCCAAAGCGAGTTTTATTCCATTCCATCAGTCTTGCCTTCTATTTTCAGTTAATAGGCTAAAGAAAACAACCTCGAGTCCCGAATACTCACACCCCACAATTCCTTGCTTAAGCCTTTCCGAGAAGGATCCATCATCTACATCAAGGGGCAATATTTTGGGTGACACCTTCACTGAAGCAACGCCTAAAACATCAGTGGTTCAAACCAGTCCTATAGAGAATAGAAGTATGCAGGAATTTCCCTGACTGAATACACTTTGCACAAACCAAAAAAAATTCCAGCCATTCCAGAACAAAATTCTGACCAAGCCTCCAATTATTCCAAGTGTATTTAGCGGACTTAGGAACACATCCCAAAGACTGAGAGATGTAACAAAGTTGTTGTGAGGATAGATAGATTGGGAGAAGTGACACCATCCCCCTCAAGGATTCAGGAGCCTCCCAATATCCAATCATCTGTGGGAAAACCAAATCTGAAAACTTCCAAGGTTGCCAACAGCTGTGTTTCCCATCACCTGAAGTAGGACCATAAATATTGGAGATGACTGAGCTGAAATTTCTAGCATAAATTTTAAATCTAGCAGAGATCAGATAAGGGCAAATTCCAGTAAAGACCCATACACTGTGAATTGGTTCCAGGGTATGCAAGATCTGGTAAAACACCGATAGGATCAACAGCCAAAATAAAGCATTATTTCCAAATTTCTTCACAATTTCTGAGCATTGTAGCTCACTAGCCATTTGTTTCTTGGATCAATACTATATCGGGCTTATTCAATACTATATCGGGCTTATTTTATAAGATCTACTACCTTTGCAACCTATGTTTGTTAGGGGCATGTAATCCCGTAACATTAAATAAACAATTAACATGAAGATTTTGCTTCTAGTAGAGGGCTTATTGTATTATCCCCGTTTGTCGACCTCCTATTTTGCTATGTTGCCACGAAATGGGTACGGGTACGGGTCCGAAATGCGGATACGCTGAATTTCAAAAAAACCTTGGGTACAAAACATTACGCAAATGTCTGTACAATATATTATAAATATAAATATATATATATATATATATATATATATATATATATATATATATATATATATATATATATATATATATATATATATTTGTATTTGTGTGTGTGTCTATATATATAGTACTCATTTTAAAAATTCTAGTCCATGGACCATAAGAGATAAAGCACTCAAAATATTTTGTATTCATTGAAGTTCAAAAGATTCATCATTCAACATGATTACAATTTCAATGTTTCATATTATCATCTAAACTCCTCTTTGATGCTCTTAGCTCTTAGTAACACCTAAACTCTTCCTTCAAGCTGTTCCTTGATGTCTCTTTGCTCTTAACAATGCTAAATGTTAATTTAATAAAAACTCAATTCAGCAAGAGAAAAAAATGAGTGTGATTTAGAATGGACCAAAGATGTCATTATATAGCTTTTGGGAAGTGTCTTTAGGAAAGTTGGGTGGGTAGATTTGGTTTAGAAGCAATAAATGCTAAAAAATAGGTATGTTTTAATCATAGAACACTTAATATAGCAACAAGCAGAAATTTGAAGGGGATTGATTACTTTGCAGATATATCATATCACAATTGTAAGTCAATTGAACACATACACAGGATTTCCTACTCTAACATTTCTCCTTTATTTATATTTATTCAAATAAACAGTAAAAAAATTCATATTACAGCCATCAATACATAAACATACTCTGCCTCGCGACTTTGTCCTGTTCCACTTTCTCACATATATACCTCTCTTCCACTCTACAAAGATACCTACGATATAGTCACTGTATATCATTGCATACTCTACGCACATGCACTCCACAAATACACTTACACTCCTCATGCACTATGCACACACCTATACCAACCTTATCCTCTTTGTATTTGTACATATTACCTATGTTCACAAACAGTCATGTCCATTGTACACACATAGTCTTCACCCCAGCCCGCAAAGCATGGTTCCTATAATGTGCAGCTTCCTCAACCCGCGGTATATAGTGTCTTTGATGCGCAGCTTCCTCAATCCATAGTATATTACGTCTTCAATGCATGGCCCGAGATATATGTATTCTGATAAATTTGATGAAGAACCCTGCCAACATCATCCTTGAACTTAACCAATTGTTTCATCCTCAAGACCATAGTAAGAAAACTCAATGAGTACTCGCCAAGTTGGCGAGTACTCACCTCATTCGTTTTCCCAACCGAATACTCGCCATTAAAACTCGCCACAGTTAACTTGCCGAGTATTCCCGAGTATTGGCCAAGTAGTTGTGTTGCTTAAAATTTATGTTTTTTAAAGAAATTTGCATATTTTTTAAGTTGCCAAGTTATTCCCGAGTATTGCCAAGTCAAAAAAAATTTCGTATGTCGAGTATTTGCCGAGTACGCATATGCGAACTATGCTCAAGACAACCTAATGATGAACAACCTGCCTAGCTTCAAAAAAAAATCACTCGCTTTACTCATATTTTCTCCTTATCAACATCAGTGGGGGAATGTCCGCCATCAACCGCCCAAAACTTAGAAATCTGGCTTAAGGAGGCAGAGTACTTTCTGTGCTCGAATTGCACAGTTGTGTTAGCGACAGGGGAAGCACTCCAACAAAACACAAAATATTTATAGTACAAGACTTAACTTACAACTTGTATATGTATTTGGCAAATCGGTTAGTTTAGCCACTTCTCAAATTCCTTTCAAGTCGCGATCTATGCAACGGATCTCTGTTGTATTTATAGCAATTGTGAGTTTTGGACCACCTCCAATTAACTTGCTTCCTTCTGTAATTTTTTCATTTGCAAGCTTACGAAGTTGTCATATTCATCCATATCATTGATCATTTGCACTCTAGCACGTCAATTTTTCGATACTTGTCACCCAATTGTGCCAACCTCGACCACTCAACCCCATTCATATCTACTTTGATGTCATATTGTTGGCTAGATTTTCTACACAGCTGAAAACTTAGGCAATCATGAGATAAATCTCCCTCATTTACCAGTGAGGCTCCTGTGTAAGATTTTGTCAGTTATATTTTCTAGTATCTATCTGTTGGTATTACTTTAACTATGTAGCTCATGAACCATAGCTAGACAGTTTTGCAGCAGGAAGCAACTATAAGAGAAAGAAAATATCTGTAGAAGAGGGAAATAATAGAAAACAGGAAGAAAGGAGAGAGGATGTGCAACCCAATCAATAGTTCACAGAGTTGATCGCATGCACATAGATTAAAACAAATAGATCATGAAACACAAGAATTCAAAGGAACTACAAGCTTCAGATACATAAGGATGCGAGAGGAACACAGTTTATGCAGATAGTTGGCTATAATTTAAATAAGCTTCCAAGGATGACCGTTTGACACAAGGAAATCCAGAATGCTTTTATAGTTAAGGGTAAGCTTGCCATGAAAGGGGGTATCAAAGGTTTGAGCTCAAAGCCTGGAACACAAGAATGCTGATTACAAATTACCTGATCATTTATAGTAGACTTGGTCTATGGAAAAAGTAATTACAAATGGGAAGGTGGTTATACGTACAACTCAATTACCACCACCTTTCTAGGAAACTATGAAAAGTGGAGTCCAAGTGGAATCTTCCTCCTGGAGTTCAAGTGTAGTTACATGCAGGATAGGTGATAATTGATTAAAAAACTAATTTAATTTGCATGTTTGCCATTAATTGTCCAGGAGATAATTAACTTCATTTAAATAAAAAATATTTAATTATATTAGCTAAGAGTGTTAGGAATTTAATTTAATGCTCAATTACTTTGTCGGAGAGCATAATAGAATTAAATTAATTTATTCTAAATAAGTAGAAAGTATGCAACCCTCCCAATCTTGTAATAAAATTCAATTGCGGTTAATTCAAATTGCCTTTGATTCTCACCAAACTGGATCTAGAAATATGAATGTGATTTGCTTGCGGGTATTGTCTACAATATGTCTGTCCCTTGTATGTATCATTGGTGATTTTGCAATTCTTCTTCAGTACATGCAAAGTCCCTTTCAATGTTTTCCAGGCCTTCATGTTGTGTGTTTCCTTTCTATCGTGTATGTTTTAAGAGCACTTTATGTTTGTTGCACAAGTTCCTGAAAGGAATTTTCCATGCCCAACTTCTAAAGAGCAGTGTTGCTAAACAAGATGATGAATGTTCTCTAAGCCTTTACCCTTATGAGATTCCAATCTCTCTAGGTTAGATCTAGTGATAGGTTCATGCCTAAATTTGTATCATTGACATGAAAAATCTGAAAATTTCAAGCATGATTCAACTAAGCCCCTTTCATCATGCTAAAAATTAGGCTGGAACAATCATTATGTCATCTCTTCCCCTAGTCAATTAGTCTTCAGTCTCATCCTAATTCAAGCTCATAAGAAAGTGATCTAACAACATCTTCAGATTAAGAAGTGTTTTCAGTGTGCAGGGACATATAATCTAAGCACCTGGTTGATGGAACTACACTAACTTTTATTCAGAGATGACAGACTTCTTCCAGAGGCACTAAAAAGGTCAATTTTTGGCACCAAAATCTAAAGCTTTAGCAATAAAAAGCCTTTAGGAATGCCCTAAAATTTAAAGCATTTTGGGTGGTTTCAGAGAGTAAGCAAAAATTTTAGAAGTAATTTAGGAAAGTTTAGGAAAGAAAATCTCATTTAGCAATAATATGTTCAAGACCGGGTTTTCAGGGTGTAGGGAATGAAGGCTCCTCATTCCAAACCTGACGCTCCAAATAATTCTGGGGGTTCTCAAAATGAACTTAAGAAGAAAAAAATAGGAATTGCCAAAGCATATGGGAATCCTCTACAAGGTGGAAACATCATTGCTTTCCTCCATTATGGCTCAAATAATTTTGGAGGTAATTTCAAAATTTTTTGCACTTGTCCTTTCTTAGCAATTTAATTAATGAAATAGGACCTAAATTTTGAGTTTCAATAAGAATTGGATTTTGGGAATGGTTCCATTTATCTTGAAATGTGATTTAGAGTTTTAAATAAATTATAATATTTGACCCCAAATCCTTGATTTTCCTTAAGCTTTTCCTGTGGTGAAAAAATTTCCTTCAAGTATGGAGTCCAAAATTTGAACATCTAGGGAAAAATCTACTTTCCCAGAATTATTAAAGTCACACTTGGATACCCATGTGTTCCCTCTGTCCCCTAGGGGACAAGGGACACAAAATTGTGACCTCATATCTCCTCTTCTAATTTTCCTTCCTTCTCTCTCTCTCTGATCCATGGGAATTCTAACTCTTGATTAGGGAGGTACTTTTCATTATTTCGTCTTATTCACTTAAGTGAACTATAGTCTAACATTCATAATGAGAATCTTTTTACCCTAATGGCAGGTAAGAAAGGCTCACTTTTGTTTCCTAAGGAATATGAAAGGTCACGAGTGATAAGGGGAAAAGAAAATTCATGTGGGGGTAGATGAAATTCCCAGACTTTGTGTAAGGGTACCGAAATTGAAATTGCAGCTTACTCCATTTTCCAAAAAATGGACTTGTCAATTGCGAGAGGCTTTCTGTGCAGATAGCTTTATACTACTAAATATAAGTCAAGAGATTACATTTTGACGCTGATTCCTTCTGGTCTTTGTCTATGATTTCCTTGCATGCTCAACTTTTTAAACATGACTGATACTTGTAAAACCAAGAAATGTGACCTAGGTGCCTTTCACATAAATGAATCAATAGAAATTTTGTGTTTAATGCATTTGTTAGTAAATAAAAGTTGTTAGCAAGGTTGCCAGAAGTTGTTATAATTAAGTGTGGATTAATTCCTAGTTGAAAACCCTATGTGAAAATATGATGAATTCTGGCATTCACAAAATTCAACCCTCTTTCAACTATATTCTTACTCCAAACGGGGCATTATTTATTCTAAATAATTCACTAAGCAAACTTCCTCAAACAAAACTTGCACTAAGGGATGCAATGCAATTTGCCATCAGGCCTAGTTGTCGAGTATTGGCTCATGTAATCCACTGGCTATCACTAACCACCTACTTATTTTTTTTTTCTACATTCAATAACATGGGAAGCCTCCCCATTACTCGAGAGGACGAAACAAATGGGTAGTCCTAGAGTGTTGGGTGAAAACTAGGGACACTAATTTGACCTTTGCGAAAAATTATTTTGCCAACATGATGAATTCTTTACAAAGTATATAGAGGCTTATGTCCATTTGAATTTTTAGTTCGAGTGTGTGAAACAATCCAATTATTTAAGTAGGCCAAAGTAGGCCTTTGCATGAACACCCAATGTATAAATAAATTCTAACATATCCTTGATCATCAATTTAAAAAAACCAGGTCTTAAAACTAATAAGTTCATTAAGGACTAGTTGGGTAAATAACTTGCACATAGTTTCATTATCAAAGGAGTTTTGCTCAATTGATAAAGTAAGGTGGTCATCAAATCTGCAACTTTATAAATTATCTCTTTACTAGTGAAAATCAGGCTTCAATCTTACTCTACCTTCTGTGTATCCGGCTTGAAAACATCTTCCCTTCAAAAAAAGGGGTTCCAAATTCTTCATCCATATGGATACGATATTCTTGTGATTTTTCCATTATAGGTTTCCAAGTAAGTGAAAGCTTATCCAATTTATGACACTCTATGGACGTTCAAATTTAAAATTCCCTTAGGATTTTTATCAACGATCTTACATTGCCTTTCACTCCTTAAAAACCGTCACCCCCTTTATGCCTATCAATGTTACTTAAAAAATAAAAAATAAAAAATAAAACACCGTAATAAAATGATACACAACAACCCCATCACCTTGTAACACTTCTACACACCTTCTTTAAAACAAGAAAGTTGTGGTATCTTTATTGGAAACACTAAGAAAATTAATGAAGAAGGAGAAAACAAGGTTACAAGTCCTCATAAGCCATGAGTTCCTAAAACATAATTCAAGGGGCACTTGAGCGTAAAAGAGAGAAAAAAAGAAGAAGAAGAAAACAAACTATTTTCCAGTAAATGATTGGTTTGATGAGGAATGCAAAGCTGCAAGGATGCTTTCTTAAGGAGTTAGACAAAGAGAAGGAGAACACGAAGTTGTACAAACAAATCATAAAAACAAAAAAGAATGAGTTCATGAGCACAAAGAGAAAAAAACTTAATTTATCTAGGGAAGTATAACTTCATAATTATTTTGGAGGGAACTTCAACAAAAAAAAACAAAAAACAAAAAAAGAATAATATGACATCCTCACTGGTTTGAATATGAAAAACAATTATACAATTAGGAAGTAGAGGTTCCGAGGCCCTTAGTTTTTCTCTTGATCAACATGACAAAAACATTATCTCACTTTGCGAGAGGTTAAAGGAAAGCTGTTTAAAAGCTGGGTTGAAGAAAGGCTAAGGACTCTATGGTTGCTCCCTTTTAGGCAGAGTACTTAAAATGGAGGTTCAAAATCCTCGCTTTCTCACAGATTGTGAAAAAATTCAAGAACATCATTCAATTTTGGTTTTCCATGTGCCTGGACTACCAGCCTGTACGATATTCCTTCATCTTTTAAGATCTTTAAGATGTTAAGAATTCCTTCCAACTACAAAACTATCATGATCAATCCCTTGTTTGCCTTAAGTTGTTTGGTAGCATGATTGAGCATAAAATCAAAAATTAGGTCAAGAAGAAGAAAGAGTAATAGAGAAAAAGGGAAAGGAAACTTCATACTCAAACAATCAACAATAAATTATGGAATTAACTTTTCCAGACGACGTGATTAGAAAAGTAACTGGAGTGAAAAAGAGGAAGTTTATTGTTGTTTTGTTGACTTCAAAAAGTACTTTTGACACAACTTTCTTAGGAATAAGTCCAATGGTGATTAAATGAAGGACCTTGGTATTCCGAAAAAATGCTTTAAATAACCACCCATAAAATCTTGGTGTCCCCAGATTTCACCCTAAAATTTGGTACTACCCATTTGAATTTTTTTCATTTTTTTTAAAATAACGAGTCTTTTTGTGTTTTTTATTGCCAGAAGATGAATGTATTATGTTAGGATATTCTCAGTGAATCATATGAGCCAATTTTGACAAATACCCAGATGCCCAAACTCATTTTATTCCTCCACCAAGCGTTGTTTGCGGGAAATTTTTATTTAATTATTTATTGAATAAATAATGCCCCGTTTGAAGTAAATTGTGCTCCGATTGAATCATGTTGAAGTTTTGCATGCCAGTATTCACTCATCTCAATAGGTTTTCACCATGGAATGAATTCACGGCATTGTCTGCAACTTTTGGCAACATTTTTCGCTTTTATTTATTTCTTTTGCGTTTTTCTCTGGTTTTATCCACAGTTTCTCTGTGAAATTCCCCTAGGTCAATTCTTTCACCAATATAGTCTGTTTAATTGCCTGAAGCATCTGGAGATCATCTACCAACACAGCACCAGAAGGGATCAGCCTCAAAATGCAAGCTTCTAACAAAAAAGAAGAAGTCATGCACAAAAAGCCTCTCCTACGCAAGTCACATTTTTTGGAATTAATGAGTGTATGAACCATAATGAAATTTATTAGTAGTGGCAGGCAGGTGAGAATTCTTACCTAGATTACAGCACTTTTTCCCATGAGATTCAAACGTCACTTAAGCTGCGATGGGACAAATTGAGAGTTACGGCACATGCAAGTGGGAATTTCTTACCTGCCTTGCAAGGTAAAATTCCCATTATAAAATAAAGAAAAATCACTTAAAGGAACTAATGGGAATTTCTGCCTGCCTGGCAGGCTAACTTTTCCCACCAAAGAGATTTCCATTCACCCATGCAAGTTGCACTTTATCAAAGGAGGTCAGTTTTAATGCAAGTCGCACTTTTTGGAAGGAAAATCTTTAAGCTGCCAGTGGGAATTTTGGCAGTGGTAGGAAGGCGGGGAATTTCTTAACTGCCTTGCAAGGTAATTTTTTTCCATGAATTCAAAGTCACTTAAGCTACAATGGGAATATTAGATGTGGCAGGCAGGCAAGAATTTCTTACCTGCCTTGCAGGGTGAAAATTCTCATTATAAAATAAAAGAAAATCACTTAAAGCACAATCGAGAATTTCTTACCTGCCTTGCAGGGTGAAAATTCCCATGATGAAAGTCAAATCACTTGAGTGGAAGTGGGGATTTTTGGAGCTGCAATGCAGGGTGGAAATTCCCATCAAGCTGAATTTTTATTTTTAGCAATTCCTCTTGCCAAAAAGTGTGACCCACATTGGGTGAATACAATACATTTAATAATATTTATTAATGGTTTATTCACCCAATTTTGGCGCCATAAATAGAAGGAAAGTCAATGCAAGTGGAAGAGCTAAGGAGAAGTGATCTGAAGGATGCATGTTAAAAATAAATAAAATAAATTTATTTAAAAGCAACCAGCAGCATGCATAATTGGGTGCCCAATTTGGGTGAATAAACATGATTTTTTATTAATTAAATTACCAGAAACGGGAAGGACAATTATTAGAAATAGAATGTTGAGGATTATATAAGCATGGGCTACCATAATAAAGAAGAAATGTAATTATTTTTTAAGAGGATTACAGCCCAGACAGGTTTTTAGCGCCAAAAGAAGGAGGATTTTGCATTAAAGTTTATTTTCCACTGCCAGGAAGCTTCCAATTTTGGCGCCTAGGGTTGGAATAGCCTAATTTTGCTCATTCTGAGCATCTGCATGTTGGTATATGCACTGGGTGAATTAAATAATATTTTTTCTTGTTTTGCATGCAAGTAAAACCTCAAAATTTTGGGCAACAGGCTTTATATGCAGATATTGGTGATAAAAATAAAGTATTCATGCCATGGACTCCATCTTTGTCTGAATAAATTACAGGTATTCATCACAGGTGCTAAAATCAATGTCAGGTACATTGAATATATCTTCAAAATCAGAAGAAATTGTCAGATCTGCACAAATTGATCCAATTGCAAGGGATTCCGGCATAATTAAAAGAAAAAGAGCTTAGACAAATATTGTTCCAACCATAATAAAGCATGATGAAAGAAAGGGATCAACATAATCATGCATAACTTCTAGATTTGTTGAAGTCAATGATATAGACAGAGGCCCTGAACTTATCACCAATTTGATTGATAGATCCAACTCTCAGAATGGCAAAGGCTTCTGGAAAAAAGGTCATCCTCTTGTTTCTGAACGCAGCCCATGTGGAAGTCATTGCATGGAGAATTCCTTTCAGAAGCTTGTGCATGTGCTCCCAATCTTCCAAGTGAAGCCTTCATTGAATTTACTTGTGTTTACATTGCATTCACCCAAAGTTCTTTCCAGAATAAAATTACTCATATGCAATTTTAAATAAAAGATGATGAGTTTTGTCTGAATTATTTACGACAAACATTGCACTGGTGCATGTACTGAAGAAGAATTACAAAAGCTTCAAGGATAGAAGGGAAGACAGGTCAAAGGCAATACCTGCAAGCAAATCATAGTCAGCTACTTCCAAATCTAGTTTGGTGAGAATCAAAGGCAAAAGAGTCAACTGCATGTAGAATATGGAAAAATAACAAGACTGGAAGTGTTGCAACTTTCTTCTAATTTATTTTCCTCTTTCTTCTTCTTTCTTTTATTTTCTCTAACAAAGTAATTGAGCAATCAATTAAATTATAAAACTTAAGTGATTGGTTTAAAATCCGTTACTTGAAGAAGTCAATTACTTGGAAATAGGTGGCAGCCATGCAAAATAGAAGGTTCTATTTTTCAGTTATAAATCATGCATGTCATGCAAAGAGGAATTCCAAGAGGAAGATTGCCAGTTGTTTCCCTTTTCATAGCTTTCACATGTGGGAATTCATTTAAAGCTTCATATTTGTAATTTCCCTTTATACACTATAAATAGAGGAGGAACCTACGAGTTAAAAGACAGAATTTGTGATCAGCATTCTTGTGTTCCAGACTTTGAGTTGAAACCCTTGATGGCTTTCTGAAAGCTGAGGAATAGAGAGGAGGCAGATTTCTGGAGAACTTTGTGTCAACGGTGCATTTTGTTTCTAACTTTTTGTCTTAGATCTATTCATAAAACTTTTCGTTATTCTAGATCTAGATCTGAAAGTTCCCTTTGCTTATAATTATGTATGTTAATATCTATCTGTTCTATGTGCATGCAATCAACTCTGTAATCTACTAATTGGGTTACACATCTTCCCTCTTTCTTTCATGTTTTCTGCTATTTTCTTCTTCATCAAATATTTTCTTTCTTTAACAACTGCTTACTTGCTGCAAAACTATACAGCTATGGTTCATGAGCTTCATGGTTAAAGTAAGACCCACAAATAAATACTAGCATATTTAACTGACAAATCTTACACAGGAGCCTCACCGGTAAATGAGGGAGATCTATCTCATGACTGCCTAGGTTTTCAGCTATGCAGAAAATCTAGCCAACAAGTGTCAACGTTTTTGGCATTTCTGCTATAAACTTCCTTCGACGTTTTGTTATGGGTACTCTTTTAGTATCCCGCATCCTCTTTTTCATGACTTCCTCAGGGAAATTCCTAATTCTACCTTATTCGCTTTCTACTTCTTTCGTGGACTTATCCTGACAACCGTAGACACCGAGGTTTTACCTTTCTTATTGAATGGGAGCGTTTGGATATTCTAGAGCTGCTCTTCTTCCATTCTTTCACCAGTCACCAAGGATCAGACCTTAAATTGTTATTGTCGGTCACCACAGCCCATCCCCAAACTTAAATCTTCTATCCTTGTTTCTTCTCCTTCTACCGTGGGGTTCTCAACTCCTTGTCTATTTGACGGCCCAACATCTATCTCTTCTGCATCATCTTCTTGTGTAAAAGGTGGAACCCCTATGGGGTGTCCTCCATATTCTTTCCAAGTTTCTTCCATGATTGCATTAATATTCGGCAGCACTGGTTTTCTTTTATCCACCACGAACTTCTTTATAGCCGTAATGACACTATTTATTTGTTCATCTGACACCTCATATGGCAGCAGCACTATTGTAGTTGTCCACGAAATAAAAGGTCAGATGTATAAGTTATCTGAATCTATAATGAATGATACTTCATTTTCATATCGAGCCACCACCTGCTCAGAGATCCTACTCTTCCCTGCTACCATTCATCTAATACTTTCTCCCAATTGTAAGAGTGATGTTATGGCATCTACTGTTGTCATAGTTTGCATGTCCACTTTTATTTGTGCACCTATGGGTTCATCATCTTTCCACGCAACTTGTCCCTTCTTTCGCGGCATTGTCTTTGTAAAATACATGGCTGACCATATCAGCAAGGAACCATAGCAAAAATTGTGTTTATCTGATTTCATTTTCTGCACATCATCATTGAACTGCTCGAGCATAATTTTACAAAGATTGTACTTGAAGTCAGTTGCCACCATATCATATGCCATTGTCACACTCCTTGGATGCATGGCATCATCTCGGCTTGTATGATATACTTTCCACACAACCGCCATAACCGCGTACCTCATATGTTGCTTTTGGGATGCCACCTATCGACATTCCTCTCATATTCACAGTAGTCCCCAACAAACTCGCAATTTTTTCCCAGCGACTTTCTTATCCAGTTGATGCACGCTATGCCCATCTCACATCACAATCGTGACCTTTTCTATTACCTCCTCTGTGTTTGGGTGTGTATTATCCAGGTACAACATCCTGTTATGTAATCAATTGAGCAACATTTTGATTGTTTTTTATGTCAGGATGAAATATGGAAAGTTATGCCAAACATCTATAACTTCATTCGGGGAATCGCCTTTGCTTGTGCCTTCCAGTCCTCCTTTTGGGTTTGAGGATTCACCTCAACCAGGTATTGTCTATCTATTTCCATCTTCCCATGGTCTATCTCTGCCAATTTGAAGTGGATATATTTCTAAACGTCGCAAGAGTACGCAACCTTAAATGAAATCTGCGAGAAAGCCTATTCTAGATCGGGAACATATGCCTTTCAACTGTGTTTCTTCCGTTTGGGTCCCTTCAACTCGTTCAACACTACATTAGGTGTAGCCATTTATGTGATTTTGTTTCAAACGCCCTAATTTTCTACGCTACAGCTGACAAGCCCATGATTTCTTCACTGGGTTTTTTACAAGATTTTTAAGTATGGGAAGCAATGTCATCTTACCAAGGGGATCACTCTTATCTATAGATTTTTGTCAAATCCGATTTTCTTTATAGTCATTAATGCTTCCACATCCGCCGAAGGTTTACTAATGATTTTATTTTAATTGGCACGCCTTGCTGCATTGTCCTCCATTCATCACTTGTTTTTTTACTATAACTACTACTTTTCCACCATGTGTTTCACCCTTCATGACGTGTTAACTAGTTACTCTCCTTGTTTTCCAGCCGTAGTATACTACATCTATTGTTTCTCTTGTCTTGCGGCACACGTACTTACACAAAAATTTTATCCTACGACTGCTCCCTTGCGGGTTTTCACAATCTTACCTTCCCAAACCGCCAAATTGTTGGTTTTCAATTTGGCTGCACTCATGTTTATATTTTTATTGCTTTTAAAAAAAAAACTGAATTTCCAGCTATTTTCTTTTTTCCCCTTTTTTTCAAAATTGTTTTTTCAATTTTTCTTAATTTTTTCCAAAAATCTATGTTTTTCTATTTTTTTCAAAATTGTTTTTATGGTTTTTTTCAAAATTATTTTTATATTTTCCCTTCTTTTTTGCCAAAAATCCTATATATTTTTTATCCCGAATGTTTTTATGGTTTTCTTTACTCCATGGCTATACAAGCCTTCAATCTACCCTTGTTTACAGACCATCTTCACTCCAATCCTGACAAAGTTCTCAACAGGATTGTTCTCGATGATAGAATCTCATCAACTATGCATAATCCTAACCATTGAATTCCTAACATTCTTGGCTTTTATATACTTGCTATCGTACAACAATACCTTATCTCCCATGTCAAATATCTTATGCTTACACTAATGGTCATGTCATGCCTTCTATCTCCACTTTTCTTCAATTTGATTGTATGCGGCTATTAACCACTTCTCATTTAACTTCTCTAGTTCCACCAACCACTCATGAATAGACCTATCTTTGTTTATGCGGAACGCTATAGCCATTCGCAAGCTTGGAACAATAAACTCCATAGGAACTGCGACCTCCAAGACGTATACAAATTGAAATGGATAGCACTTAGTAAGTCATTTGTATGTTGTGTGATACGCCTATAACGCCACAAGCATCTTTAAATCCTCATCCACCTAGTCCAAATCACAAATTTTAATAAGGGTCATTTCATGAGGATTTTTGAATGCCTCAACTATTCCATTCGTTTGTGGGGTTACAACGTGCTTTTGTTGCCATTTATCAAGAAATGTTTCAACATTTCCTCGATCGTTTCATTCAGGAAGTGTTTCCCTTGATCACTTGTTAGACTAAGTGGACATCCAAACTGCGTGATGATATTTTAGTATAAAAAATTTGTCATTGTCTTCACGGTACAGTCTTTTGTGGGAACAGCCTCCGCCCAACATGTTAGATAGTCAATTCGCATTTTGATGAATCTCACCTGTGAACAGTGGGCCGCGGGCTTATTCAACCTGATAAAGTTTATCACCCACTTTGTCACAAGATTCATCGAACTTGAAGGAAAAAATTTGAATTTAGGCAATTTTATTTGAAAGGTACAAAAATTGTTAAAAATCGCAAAGAATTCGCATAGATTTTTTTAAATAAAATAATTTTGCTTGAAACCCTAAAAACATGAAATTTTAGGTCTACTCGAGTCAGCTCAGGTTGGTTAGGGCTTCAACCTTTAGATTTGTATCACTGAGCTAAGAAAATACACTAAATGGAGTGTTTTTGCTCTAATGTGATTGTTAAAACCTATTCGTGTGTTTTTGTATGTTGTTGTCAGACCCATGTTGCAGACCGCATGTTGAATGAGGAGCTTGGAAGTGTATGTGGGAAGGAGGAAGTGCCATTAAAAAAATGGCATAGATGAAGCGCATAAATTCGTTTGCTAAAGTGAAAGTTTTGTTCAATATATTATATTTATAACATTATATATTTGCTTAATATTTAACTTAGGTTTTGTTTTAATATTAACAGTTACGGTTGAGATTAAAACTTTAACGTCAATTTTATTTTTTTTAATAATTATTTAGTTGATAATGTTGTTTTATATAATATTTATGTTTTAGTGATTTATTCTTATATATTATTTACTATTCATATTTAGTTTTAGGATTTTTTATTTTTTGTTTTATTATAATTTTTAAAAATTAATTATTGATTAGTTTGTATTTAGTTTTTGAAGCTATACCTAGAGTCATAATTATATATTTTTTAAAAACTCTGCATATATATTTTATTTTAAAATAATAATAATTAAAATAGATATTTATAGTATTCGAATTTAATCACGAATTCTTTTCCAAAATTTTATCCACTGACGAAATTTGTTTCGAATTTAATCACGAGTTCTTTTCCCAAATTTTATCCACTGACGAAATTTGTTTCGAATTTAATCACTGTGGAACACAAACACGAACACGAACCTTGTGACTTAAACAACCCATTTCTCAAATGGGCCAACGCCAAAACCGATCTTAGAGGCATCTCATCTCTAGCATTTGGTTTCCCTACTCTCTAGCACAAGTCACAACGCCGCGCTTACTTATGTGCATCTTTGAATAGCATAGGCCACCATAGACCCGCCAATAATACTTTTCTCGTCGTCCCATCTCCTCCATTGTGCCCTCCAACTATTCCTTCATGTGTTTCCCTTAAGATGCCTTCTCTTTCATATTGGTGTACAACTCGTTGTAGTACTTTATCTCTCCCCTTCTTATATACTGCTCCTATAAGTATAAATGGAAATCCTTGAATTACTATAGTTGGCTCTTATCATTTTTCGAGTAACCTTTGGAAAACTCCATTGTCACCAAGAATTGTGCTAAGGTTTCCATTTCTTTCAAGACCGCCTCTACGCGAAACAAAGGTGCTCCGGGAAAATTGTATTCAATTGGTCCCTTATCTTTGCCATTTTCAATCCGCAACAAGTAGTCAGGACCATTATTGAATTTTACTTTTTCACCACAATTGTAAGCTCAAATTTTCAAAAAAACATCAACCACTCGCCTATTTGCCCTTGTATTACTGGTCTATTTATCAAATACTTCAATGAACCATCATCAATATAGAACACGAACAGTGTGGCTAACATATAATGGCAATATCTTTGCAACGCGCATATCATTACTAGTGCTTCCCACTGTAGTTGAGTAATTTTATTTCGCCTTAGCTAATTTTCTACTTGCTAAGGATAAAGGAAGATCCATGTTACCCCACAGTTGTGCTAACACCGCTCCAATGGCCACCCCCGATGCGTCTACATGTGCATTAAAGGGCACCTTCCAGTTTAGTAAGACTAAGATAGGTGCATTCAATATCTTTGTTTTCAATGTTTCTAATGTCTCCTGACACTCTGTGGTCCATTTTATCCCTTTATTTGTCTTTTTCGTTAGTAACTCCTCAATCGGCACACTAACAACGGCATAGCTTTGTAGAAATTTCTAATGGTTGCCTGTATACCCCAATAGTGTCCTTACTTCTATGTTTTCGGTAGCAGGAGTGTTACTATAATGGATATCTTAAGGGGTCAACTAATAACCCCTCCTTGCAAATAATGTCCTAACAATGTACCGAACAAAGTAAGGAACAAACACTTCTTTAAATTCAAGGCGATTTGTAATACTTGACATCGCTCAAACATCAACCTCAGCACTTACATGTGATCCCTTAATAACCCATATATAGTTCAGTCATCTAGATATACTTCCAAGAAATCATGTATGAAATATTTGAATGCATTAACCATTATTTGACTAAAGATCGTAGGTGCAATTTTAAGCTCAAATGGCATCACAGTATACAGGAAAGAACCTCATTCTGTAGCAAGTGTGGTTTTTGGTTCGTCTTCCAAGGCAATTGAGACTTGATGGTACCCCAAGAAGCCATTTGTTAAAGAATAAACTTCACATCCAGCCACACTCTCTAGCACTTCTTCTATGAAAGGTGTGGGAATGTGTCATGTGCACACACTTTGTAAAGCTCCCTATAATCAACACAAATTCTTATTTCTCTCGTTTTCTTATTTTGGATCACCATAGTGCTAATTATTCAGAATCTTCTATCGGTTGAATTATTCTACCCACCACCATTTTGTTCCATTTCGCCTTCACTTTCACTTTCACATTAAGATTCAACCTATATGGGTGTTTCTTAATAGCCTTCACTCCTTCCTTGATATGAATTTTCATAGTCCCTAGCTCCTTAATTCTGCGGAGATCGTGAAAAAATTTTGGGAACAAATCTTTGTATTCTTTTAACTCAACAATTTTCAATACCTTTGCTTCTTCCCGATTGTCCCCCAACTTAGCAAATTTTTGCTCCCCTTCTTTACCTATGTTTTCCTCTCTAATTTTCAGTAGCTAATAGAAATACTTTGTTTTGCTTGTACTTAATTCTACTAGCTCCCTTTGTCCTTCAATGTTGAATTTTGTATTTTGGGGTCGCATTTTCTCCTCCAGATCATGCGGCATGTTTTTGTATTACAACAATGCGTAGGTCTTCTTTGTCTGTGAATGTGTCCTATCACCTCCAAACCGTCCATGTTAATCAGGTCCTTTGTTGTATCACATTTTGCAAATTGACTAATCGCATCCTCATCAAATGTTAAGAAAATTATTTTGACTTTTTCCAGTGCTTGGTACATTCTTTCGCTTGGGTCCCAAAAGTTAAATGTTCTACAAAAATCTTTTGTTATTTGATCCCATTCTCTAGTGTCAAGGTGTGTTTCTTGTTGTATATACCATGCCCGAGGAATGGGTCCAAGCATCCAATAGAAATACTAAACCCACTGTCGCAGCAACATTTCTCCAATTGTCGTCCAATGCCTATCACAGCAATTTACATGTAATTGCGGATTTGTAGCTCTTGTGTATTCTAAGATTTCATGATAGCTCCCTTCTTGTTGCATAAATCTGGTTTTAAACAAAATGGTAAACACATACCGTGTCTTGATGTCTTGTTTGTGTTTCACCCACCATTGTGCGGCATTAATGGTATATGTATCGTCCAACGCCACTAGCCTCATTTTTTTCATTCAAGAATACCCACTTCACTTGTAGAACTAGAATGTAGTTCTCAACATCTCTGATCCCAAAAAATTTCCCTCCTTGGTTATATGTCTTCCATGGCTATATTCTTTGTGGCTTCCTCTACTTTCTTTTTTCCCACGGCTACCTCCCTTCATACCACAACTTCATTCTTGTAATTTGCGGCATCAGTTGCCCTTATCTCCTACACGACGTCATGATAGATGCTCGCGGTCTCATCATCTTTGTTCATTGAGTAATAATGTTTTTTGGGATCATCATTTATGCCTTCCACAGCATCATACCAACTTGTTCTTTTCACCTTTCTCAAATGTAAAAATTTTGTCACCCTAGTCTCAAGGGTCCTGTACAACAAAGCTTCAATGTCCTCATGTATCGGACTCAACTTCTTTACTTTCCACTCCTATCTCTCCATCATTAGTTTTGAAATCGCGATTTAATATTGGTGTTTCCTCAATTGCATATATCCCCTACAAAGAATCAAACTCCTGATCTCCATTGGCATCAAGTCAAACTTCCTTTGTCTGCATCGCACTCATCCAAGTCTCAAGCGGCACATGCGCTATTACTCTATTCCCTTTGAAAGTGATCCCCTCATCTTCTGAGTTGAAGATCCGATTGCAATCAACAAACCTCTCTGAAGCTAGTAGCACTAAATATGTAGGTTTCTTTGAAAAGTTTTAAATTGCCTCAAAATCAACCGCGAGGGATGCCCATGAAGTTGACTTCAACATCCTTTAATACTAAATGGCGCCTTGAGGGAGCCATCCGCCAGTGCTATATCATATCTCTCACAAGGTGTAGTTTCGGTTTACCCAGTGCTTCCAATTTCTATGTGACAACATATACATTCCCACTCAAATCCAACAATGCCTTAGAGAACCCTTGCCTGTTGAATTTAACATCTAGAAACATTATCGATTTCCTCCACAATTCCATTGTGCGAGGAATACATTCTTCTTCTTATTTTTCTTGGTCTCCACCCGTTGTACGCAATGTGTTCTCTCCTATTTGTTCCATTACTTATAGAAATGCTTCAAATTCTTCGCCAATCCTTGTTGAATAACTAACTTCACTAATTGTTTTAATGCAATCACGCCCTCTTCAAAGTAAGTTAGTTTTTCGGCATCTACCTTTTAAATTTTTTCCACCACCTCCCAGGTTTTCTAAACAACTTTTTCATAGGCCTCCGTGTTAGGGTAGGTCAGTGTTGGCTCTTCTTCACTATAGCTTGAAACTTCATGCCACGGTCTCACTTTTACTATGCCTTAGTTTTTCAAGGCAGCACTACTTGTAGTCACCACGACTCTATGTCTTCTTCATTTTCTTCCAATTTTTGTTGCATCATCTGCTTCTTACTTCTACCTTCCTTAGCTTCCTCCTTTTCTTTCATTTTCTCGAACATTACTTTTCTCACCCTTGAACTTTCACCTTGCTCCATCCTCCTTGATCTTTCCTATGTTTATAGGGATGACTCATCCCACAGTACCCTTGTCAAATGTTGAGCAATTTTGTCTACTTCATTTCTCAATGTTTCGGCTCAATTCCTCCATTCTTATAAAACTAAGTTGTTTTTGGGCAACTAAATGAATCATGGGTTCCTCTTCCATGACAAAACCCAAACACATTGGGCTCAAGCTTTGTGCACAACTTAGCCACATGTCCTTCTTTGCTGCACCTACAACATGCAATAGCTCTTCTCTCTTCATTCCCTTGGAATCCATTTCCTCCTTGTTATTTTGAAAGCCTCCGCCCCGGTTATTCAAGTAGCCTCCACCCTAGTTATTCAGGTAGTCGCCGCCTTGATTATTTTGGTATCCTCCTTGATATCCTTAGTAACCTCTACCTCCCTGATAACCTCCTCTATAACCTTCTCTATAGCCGCCTTTATTATAAGTTTGGTCGTCATACCCTCAATGGTATCCGCCGTTGTTATATCCTTAGTATCCTCCCATATTATTATTGTATCCTCCTTGATATGGTATCCCCAAGTGTTGTTGATAGCCGCCATCAAAGCCAAGAAATTGTTGAACGGGTTGTGAATAAAGCAACATGTTTTGCGATACATTCTATGATATAACGCGTGGTGACTGAATGAATAGATTGGGTAATGGTAATTAAACGGAAGCATCATTGTGACTTGTTGCACCGATTTTGGTTGTGGATGGGGTGTTTGTTTAGTCACCACGGCAAGGCAGACCCTATACTCCTTCAATTCCTCCATTGCATCTATTCCTGAATAGTTTTGTTGATAATAGTAATATGCTCCACATGTGATACAATACATTAGTTGATTAGTCAACAGGGATACCTCTAACAACGAACACATACGCTAACTGTGTTGATCCCAAAGCTTACAAATCCCACACCATAGCCTATCTTTAACAATTGGTTGTTATTGTGGTGGTGTTATTCCGGTCGAATGTGCTCTTATCACGGCCTCTCTCCTTGTTCCTTCTATGTAGGGGCACTTAGTTCTACTATGTTTTCATCACAACATATTGCACATCATTTTTTTGATCCCAAAGCCTACAAATCCCACACCATACCCTATCTTTAACAATTGGTTGTTGTTGTGGTGGTGTTATTCCAGTCGGATGTGCTCTTATCATGGCCGCTTTCCTTGTTCCTTCAATGTAGGGGCACTCAGTTCTACTATGTCTTTGTCACAACATATTGCACATCATTTTTTAGACCTATGTGTAGCTCTCAGTGGCGAGCTATTCCTTACTTTAAATTTCAGATGTAACTCCTACCTTAATCTTAATTAAGCTAGTTCCTGCATCACTTTTTCTAACTTTGACTTCACCGCAATCTCTCCTCTCCATCATTGTGTTTCCAATCTTGTTGTCATCTCAATGCTTCAACAAATGTACTAAATTGGTGTTCATACATAGATGCCCTGAGATACAATAATAACCCACAAATAAACCACTCAATCTGTTGCATCTCCATTAAGGGCTCATCCAATTTTCTAATTGCTAATTTAAACCACTAATCAAAGTCCTTCACAGATTCTCACTCATGTACTAAGTCTTTCATTTTTGCTAACGCTCTTTGTTAGCGCATCCAAGTAATGATAGTCTGATTTGAACCCCTTGATTTCATCCCACATCTTATTGTGGTTAGGACTTGTCTTCATATATCATTTTAAAGTATAATCTCTTAAATTCCCACAAAATCAAATGGCTTAACCTGGTCATCTATAACATTATTGCTTCTCTGGTGGAAATCTAAAATGAACAAATTTTCCTCTACATCCTTGGTATCTCATTCGAACAAGGGTAACTTTGTCTTATGTGCAATTTTTTCTTGTGTTGGTATCGCTTTACTACTACTTGTATTCTAATTTTTTGCTAGTTTTTCCTCATTCTTATCCTTCTCTCTCTACTCACAAGTTTCTGGTGGAATCTATTTCTGCCTTTATCGCTCTTAAGTTCTATGTCAAAGTATATTTTCCCTAGTACTTCGTCAAATCCTTCAACTATCTTGTCTCTCTTCTCATCTTCTTTTTGCTTTTGTTATTGTCTCTAACTCGCCTTCTACATCTATTTTATGAAATGGTGTCTCCTTCAGTTTTTGTAACTACACAGGGCATTACGTTTGGTCCGAGGGGTTCATCTCTGTAAACAGTCTTTTTCGGTCAGGGGAAGGGGACGCATCTCTTCACATCTCACTGCTTTCTTCACTACTCTCTTCATCAATAAACAATCTTCTACCCATAATCTTCCTTAATTTAACCTTACCACCCGACTAAAATTTAAACTCCTCATCTTATAATTATTTCCTACCTTCACTCTTTTTCCTATCCTCAATCAAATCTTCTACTAACATATCTAATTTATCTGCTTCACTCGCTAATCTACCAAACTACATTCTCCTGGCTTCTTCTGCTATTGCTTTCTCTTTTGATTTATTTATATCCTCCACTTCTCCAATCCTAAACTCTTCCTCCTTATTGCTCTTCTACTAGCTTATCTAATTTATCTACTTCACTCTCTAATCTACCAAATTGCATTCTCCCAACTTCTTCTACTACTGCTTTCTCTACTGATTTCTCTAAATCCTCTACTTCTCCAATCCAAAACTCTTCTTCCTTATTGCTACCTCTACTTTCTATTTTCTCTTCACCCTCTTCTCCTTTCTATTTTATACTAAGTCTACCTAGGATCATTTGTTCCCCTTGGTCTTTTATTCCCAAGGTTCCCGACATGCTCGCAGAAAGTAATGTTATTCTATCTACCGATCCCAGCGTAGTTCTTAACAATTTTCCATGCACTGCCTACACTTCCTATATCCATGTTGTCTATTGTTATATTCTCTAAGTCTATGCTACTGCTACTTATTTTTAGTGGGGTGGCTAGTACAATTTGCCGAGATAAATCATTTGAGTGAAGTGTAGAAGATTTTGTGTGCTCAAGATGCAATAATTGTCCTCCTTCCAAGTTCACGGATCTCGCAATCCCTATTTCCAGGTCCACAAGAATGCAGCTTGACGACCCACCCATTTTCTATTTTCTTAGGCTAAGTTGATGCATTCTCTTCTCCCTTTATACTCTGTGTTTCTACGCTTTCCTTCATTTTCTCTCTCTTCGGCTAATTTAATCCTTTCCTCCTCAATTCCCATCATCTTCTCCTACTCTGGCTACTTTACTAATTTTTCTTCGTTCCGCAACCGTGATATACCATAACTATTTCTCCTCCACATTCCTTTTGTTGCACAACCCGCAATGCACTATTTTTTTATTTTTTCTCACTTTTTCTCTTTTCAACTTCTTTCTCTACTACTTCTCTTTCTTAATCCCAAATCCCCCTTAGTTTTCTTAATCCCAAATGTTTATCCCCCTTATCTTTTTTTTTTCCCTATTTTCTTTCCTCGTTATGTCCCCCAACCGTCAACCTTCATTTTTCTCAACGCTAATCCCCATTATCTTTTTGTTTTATTTTCCCCATTTTCTTTCCTCTTTATCGCCACTCTTCCCGCCCATCATCCCATAGGTGCCTTTCCCCTAAATAAACTTGTTCATGCTTCTTATCAACCCTTTCTCAACTAGCAAGACTTTAATAAGAAGTGGGACCCTTGCTATAAAATGTCCTTTGCGTTCTTCTAAGAACTCGGATTTCTTTACGTCAAAGCTTGTCCAACCTTGAATTGCCCACAGAATTATAAATGAATCAAGGGTGGTTTCAAACCAGTAGTCTACTGCTTGCATCCAAGCTCCATTTACTCCCTTGAATTCCTGTAATTTCTTCTTGGTCCATTTAATCAGTTTGTCTAGCCACAGTCTAGTCAAATCAGTTCCTTTTGATATCCACAAAATTCAAGGCCACAATAAATTTGGAAAGAATGATCAGAATTCTTCATCCTCTGCTCTGAACAAATCATTTGAAATACACCGATAAAAGTGCCATATGTCCTCTTGACTTATTGTTCTAAAGAGGTTTTGAGCTTCTCCTCCCACCAATTCTCAATCTCCCTATTCGCTAGTTTCCATAAATGTAATGGGTATTTGTCATTGGACATCGGTTAACCAAACCTGGGCTCAAACACTAAATGTTGGCATAAACTAGACATTGTTAGTTTAACAAGTTTTCATTCAAATAGAGCTAATATTCACAAAGGCAGATACAACAAATTAATTATATAACACTTAATATATCAAGAAGCAGAAATTTGAAGTGGGTCTATTACTTTGTACATATATCATATCACAATAATAAGTCAACTGAACAAATACACAAGATTTCCTATTCTAACTCTTCTAAATTATTTTATATTTATCCAAATAATATTACAGCCGTCAATACATAAACATACTCCAATTCACTAATATGTCTTATTCTGCTTTCTCACATACATACCTTTCTTCCACCCTATAGACCATACCTACTTATACTCACTCTATATCATCACATACTCTACACGCATGTACTCCGCAAATACAATTACACTCCTCATACACTATGCACACACTTGTACCAACCTTATCCTCTTTATTTGTATATATCACCTTTGTTTATAAACAATCACGTCCATTAAACATGACCATTGTACACACAAAGTCTTCAACCCAACCCATAAAGCACAGTTCCTTTGATGTGCGGATTCCTCAACCCGCGGTATACTGTGTCTTCAATGCGCAGCTTCCTCAACCCGCAATATACTATGTCTTCAATGCTTAACTTCTTCAACCCGCAGTATATTGTGTCTTCGATGCGCAGCCCATGGTATATGTATTCTGACAAATCCAATGAAGAACCCTGCCAACAAGTCCCAAAATAGTTCAACTTCCATAATGGTTCTTCCCGCCTCAGCGGTATTGTAATCTATATGTGTACACATTTATAGCTATAGAATAGCACTCAAAGTAGAAGATACACAACCATGCATCTTTCTCAAGAGTATGGCATGTACAAGACGCATAAATAAATAAATACATTTATTGATCCAATTCTATTCTCTCTCTCGCGATTCTTTGCACATGATCTAAATAGCTTCCACATATGCGTAAAACACATCTAAATCCATATTTAGGGTATCATCCACTGGGTTACCTCTTAGGCCCCAGTACCAATGGTATCAAATTGAAGTTCATCATCTTGTATGACCCATCAAACAAGGTCAGAGTATCTGAGCCTTAACGTCTAACCACAAAACCCTGTCAAGAGCTATCTTCCATGCCGCTGCAACAAAGATCAAATGGAAACGAACAATCAAACACATGATGATCTACATGCACGATGATGAAAGATGAAATATCAAAAGCACTCATAGAACAAAGGAGATCTCCTATTCAACCAAGTTTGCATAAAGTCCTCAAACAGGCAGTTGCTATCGACCTCGTCGTCAAATAAAAGCTTTTGGTAGTCAAGTCCGCCCAAGTTTCAAGTAAATTTAGACGGTTCATGTGTTTGAAGGAAAAATTGGTGTAGAACGTAATAGATAATTAGATTAGATCAATTAGATTTGTATTTATCTATGAATGATTTTTTTGAGGACAGAGAAAATCAAGATTGCACTTTCTGAATGTCTCCTCACTTGTCAAGAAGTGGTGACAAGCCCATAGTCACTTTGGGAAGAAGACCAAAAAGCAAGGAAAGCTTGAACCAACCTGGGACTCATTCCTAGAAGCCTTTCACAGGATGAATACAATCATGAAGATGTTTCTGAAGATCCACTACATTCAGTGGCAACAAATGCAGCAAAGGCATGACTAGTCAATCCAAATGCAATACATTGATGTCTTCCATGATCTTTATGCAAAGTTAGGCTCATTCGAGTCAAAGGAGCATAGAGTTCTAAAGTCCTACAATGGCCTACGACCATTCAATTAGTCTAAAGTCCTAAACTCAAGTTAGCTAAGGTCAAGATGATGGGGGAAGCCTATCGCAATGCGGAATCCATTAAGGAGTAGTCCAATATGAAGGTCAAGCAGGACACATTGTCTGCACCCAAGGAAGACACCTACTTTAGACAAGAAACAACCGTCCAAGACATGCATAATGGTGTGACATGCACAAAAGTAGCAGCCACTCCAACGCAGAGGTGCCATGCTCAAAAGACTTTGCTTACATAGGCAAAACACAGAGGATTATGGAGTTGAGTCCCTCAGATGCAAAATCATTGACACAAATCCGAATGCATTTTGGTAAGCATTGCACAAGCATAACACCAATAGCAGAAGATCTTGAAGCAGAACATCTATACCATTCACAAATTTGAGCTGCAAGGGCAGCCACTAGACTTTTCTCATCAGATGGTCATAGCATGAAGAACCTCATCTTCTGAAGCAACCATCAAGCAACTAGAATCGTCCAACCATGCCTCATCCATAGCCATATAAATTGGGATGGCTCAATTCCTATAGTAACAAAGGTATATGCGTCACTCTCTAATGCCGCTTCTTATACTCTATTTATCCTTTCAAATAAATTTTGTTATGTAGTGTCAATTGATGTTTGTGATGTACTTCTTGTGCATCCAGATATGCAGTCACTGAAGTGTATACAGCCCAATTCCTTGCAACATAATTGTTTCAGTAGATAACATGAAGAACCTCATCTTCGAAGCAACCACCAAGCAACTAAATCTTCCAACCATGCCTCATCCATAGCCATATAAATTGGGATGGCTCAATTCCTACGGTAACAAAGTTATATGCGTCACTCTCCAATGCCGCTTCTTATACTCTATTTATCCTTTCAAATAAATTTTGTGATGTAGCGTCAGTTGATGTTTGTGATGTACTTCTTGTGCATCCAGATATGCTTAGTCACTGAAGTGTATACAGCCCAAATCCTTGCAGCATAATTGTTTCAGTGGATAATAAGAGACACCGGATTATTGAAGTGATTCCATGCTTAATAAATGCCACACCAACTGCCAAGAAGATTGCACCATATTGATATGCATATTTAGCATTCAGAACTTCTCCGTCTATTGATGCACAACCTCCACCAGCAAAGACAAATCAGATTCTGGAAACCATGTATACATAAAACTATTCTACACCAGTGTACAAAGTCATCAGAGCAAGCGAACTCTGGCCACAAGCCAAATGGTTCACGAGGTATCATCTAGAAGCCAAGGTTTTGCACCTGCTTCCTAGACTTAACACAATCAGGATTGTTGTTTTACAAGGGAAACTGATTCAGGAGGATATACCAACAGTGGCTCCCTCAATACCGCCAAGCCCGTGTTCACAGCTTGTGATTCATGTGGTTTCACTTCAACAATACTCCAGAATTTCATCCACAAGTTCGCAGTACTTCCAAGATCATTCATCTATCTCTAGCAGATGTTGCACACTCCAGCAGTGGCACGTAGCAATATATGTTCAATGAACTGTAGTACTCTTGAACCTCACCCACAGGTTAGCGGGACTTTAAGACCATCCACCTGTCTCCAGCGGATGTTGCACATACTCCAACAATGGGACGATGCATCCAACCGTCTCCAACAAATCTCGCACACTCCAATAGTGGTGCAATGTAATCTGCGCAGATAGACCATGGCGCCACCCAAGCATGTGTCAAACCTCTTGCACAACACGTCTTTGCCTTCAGCAGGGTCCCGCACACCTCCATGCCAAACTATAAAGGACAACCCATACCGCACGGCACCACAAAGTTCCAAAAACTTGCAACCTCGGTGACGTCATTCAGCATAGAGTACATTGTTCCACACCACATGGCACTCCCCAGGGATATCGTTATGCCAGAGTATCTCTTTGCATACTCTAATACAGCATAACCACAGGATAGTTTCTACAGAAATTCCACAAGTTTTGACTCAAAGAATTACTGATTTGGTCCAACCACTAGTTGATCACTCAACCAGCATTAAAAGTAGTATTGCTACTCAGTTGTCACATACACATGAATTAGTTGAATCAAGTATGGCACATTTGCATGATGATTCACAGAAAACCCATCAAAAACTTAATGAGGTACAAGAATGCATAGAATGTCTTCCTGAGATAACTCCCAAACTCCAGGAGTTATGTGAGAAAAATCTAGACAAAACAGAAGGAGATTGGTCCCAAGCTGTTTCATGGTCTCAAGTTACAGATCTTGCCAAGATGTCTGACAAGAAGCCACACAAAGAAATTCTAGATGAACACAGTTCTTTGTTTTTTAAAGATGATAAGCATATAGGCATGGTCAAGGTTGAAAAACATCAAGAAGCTGAAGCAATGATTATAGGTGAATCTTCCACTACACATCCTGCTACTGAACCACTCCAAGGTATGACAAGAGTGCAAACCCTTCAGCCAAATTATTACAAATTAGAATGTAGAACTATTGCTGAAGTAAAAGAAGTAGTACATGGAATGATAGGTTGGGGAAATACCCAGCTTGAAATATACAGAAAAGATCCCAGAACAATTGCTTCCTCAATAGCCAATGGATTCGTAGGAATTCTTAAAGAATGGTGGGATTTACTCCCTGATAAAGAAGCTATTCTTCAAGCAAGATACACTGCTCTGACAGCAGCAATCATCAAAGAATTCATAGGAAACATAGATGATGATAAGATGATGAACACTGCTATGTTTTTAAGAGCAAGGCTATGTGATATGTCTCGAGTCCGAGAATATCAATGTTTTATGCAAAGGTTATATTATAATTCTGGAAATATAAATGATGAGACAATGCGGCTAAGATATCTTGAATCTTTTCCGCCCTATTTTTCTACACAGTATAAAAAAGCTATGCATGGAATTCGAGCTTCAGAACTCAGCTTTGGAGCTATCAATCAAATTATAGATCAGACTAATGCCAAGCTATGTAAAGAAAAGTGGGAACGTAAGCAAGCCCTTAAGCATCAACGAGCATTAGGTAATCAGTTCTGTGAACAATATGCTCTTGAACCATTTGGGTGTCCAGAATTAGAACTCACTTCCCGTAGAAAATCTTCTTGCAAAGATTGTTCTTTTTCAAAGGGGAAGGGGAAAGACCAGTATAGAAAAACCAAAAGATTCAAAAGGCATAAGCAGTACAGTAATCCATATTTCTCAAAGCCCAAGAATCTTGTGTTCCGGAAAAGAAAATATGTGGGAAAAAAGAATAAATTCAAACCCACTTGTTTCATATGTAAAGGAAACCACTATGCCAATAAATGTCCACAAAGAGATTCAGAAAAAGGTAAAGCCAAAATAAATGCTTTATCCACAAGAGGCATTACAGAAGATGATTACATCTTAGTCTCTGATTCTGATAGTTGTACTTCTGACATTTCATATCAATCTCTTGAAGGAGAACAGTGCAATTTGATATAGCAAGTCACTGATCCCAATGATAGTTCTGATGATAGTGGTTATGATACAATACCATCATTTGTAAATTTCTCTGTCAATATGGTATCCAGTTTTTCTCATCCAATGATACCTCCTAGTGCAGATTTGTTAAGAAAGCAGCTTGAATGCTGTCAAAGTGAATATGATAGTTGTCCCTTATGGGACACTGCAAGGAAAATGTCTCTCACTAAGAGACTCAGAGAATTACAAGATAAGTATATGAGGCAGAATGAAGCAGAACAGAAAAGAATGAAAGAGCTTGCAGATATGGATATGCATCCTGATGATCCATATGATCCTGTCCCAATACGGCCTCCGTTTCAACAACGTATCAGGCAAAGACAGACTCCTGTAAGAGGAAGATCAGGTCCATGGAGAGGAAGAGGAACAAGACCACCTGCCAGATCATTTCCTTTCTTGTTCCCAGAAGAAAGGTTGCAGCAAGCCCCAGAACAAGAAGCTGATGAAGCATCTCCAGAAATTTATAAAACCTGGAGAAAAAGAAGAATTGAATTCTTAGAAAAAGTCATTACAAAAGCCACTGAAGAATTCACAAAGCTTCTTAAAGAAAAAGAAAGAGAAAGAAAAGAAGAATCTTCTGAGGAAAATCTTGAAGAAGCATTCCAGCATATAGCACTCCAAGATGATGAAAATATGGAGCAAACAGAGGTATGTACAGTCAGCTGTACTCAGAATCCTTTCATTGCTATTACTATATGTATTCCCAATATTAAGCCTTATCTACTAGATGCAATGATAGATACAGGCGCTGAGATTAGTTTGCTCAGATCTATGGCCATACCTCCAGACTGTTGGTCTAATACAAACATCAAGATAAGATTTGATAAAAGAGAGGTAGTTTCAAAATACATGGCTGAAATTCCAATTAATATAGAGGGTATTTCCAAGACAATCAGTTTTTATCAGCATGATATGGAGAATTATGATTGTCTACTAGGAGTTGATTTTCTTAAGGAATGTGGAACATTTAGTATATCCAGAGATTCTATATCTCTGTTTAATCCTCAAATACAGATACCTAGAAGGTATTCTTTTCAGTCAATAGTACCACTTCCACAGAAAAGCAAAGCAGTAAATAATGTCTGGATTCATAAATCTATTGCTGCTTGCCATACTAGCATTGAGGAAATTGTTTCAAAAATTAAAAGAGATTTATGCAGTGATAATCCTCATGCCTATGTCCATAGGAAAAAGCATAGTTGCTCTCTTAATCTGCAACTTATAAAAGATGCAGATGGAAATGAAATAATTCCAAAGTTTAAAGCACATCATAGAGGGATGATTCCTTCGGAGAGAAAGGAGTGTCACGAAGAAATTCAAAAGCTTCTGAAAGGAGGCTTTATTCAAGAATCTAACTCTTCCTGGGCATGTGCAGCATTTTATGTTAACAAAAGAAGTGAGCAACTCAGGCAAAAGAAAATATTAGTAGTGGACTATAAGCCACTAAACAAATATATTGCAGCAGTACAACATCCTATACCAGCTAAAGATGATTTGCTCAGTAGAATCAAGAATTCAAAGGTCTACAGCAAATTTGATTTGAAAAGTGGTTTTTGGCAAATCTTTTTACAGCCAGAGGACATGTACAAAACAGCCTTCATAGTTCCTGGTGGACAGTACGAGTGGAAAGTGCTTCCATTTGGTCTCAAAACAGCTCCTTCCATTTTTCAGAAGATCATGGACAAAATCTTTGGTGAGCTATCTGAATTTCTGATAGTATATATAGATGATGTTCTTATATTTTCCAAATCACCAAAGGAGCATCTAAAACATTTAGAGAACTTCTATAATGTTGTCTATCAAAGTGGGATCTGTCTCTCTCCCTCCAAGTTTGAAGTATTTAAAGAAGAAATTGATTTTTTAGGAATCAAGATTAAATCTGGTAATATTGAAATGCAAAAACATGTGATTGCCAAGATTCAGAATTTCCCAGATGAAATTCTTGATAAACAGCAGCTACAAAGATTTTTGGGATGTGTTAATTACATAGCCGGATTTTATAAGAACATTGCTGCTGATCGGATCCTACTAAACAAAAGACTTAAGAAGAATGCTCCCAGTTGGAACAATGAGATGACAGTTGCAGTTCAGCGAATTAAGAACCAGGTTCTTGAACTCCCGCCAATGTCCCTTCCAGGATCGGGATTAAAGATTATAGAGTGTGATGCAAGTGAGCATTATTGGGGAGCAGTTTTAAAAGAAAAATCTGAAAAAGGAAAAGAGAAAATTTGCAGATATGCCTCTGGTGCATTCCAAGGATCTGAGGTAAAATATCACTCCTCCCATAAAGAGATTTTAGCAGCTAAAAAGGCCATAAAAGCATTTTTATTCTTTATACAGAATGAATCCTTTGTGCTAAGATCAGATTTGAAAGATTTTAAGAAAGCCACATAACAGTCAGAAGGCAAAGCATCACACAGAGTCCCAAAACGGTTCAACTTCCATAATGGTCCTTCCCACCTTTGCAACATTGTAGTGTATAATTATGTATACACATCTATAACTTTAGAATGGCAATTAGAGAAGAAGATAGACAGCCATATATCTTTCTCAAGAATACGCCATGTACATGACATTCCAGATCTATTATCTCTCTCTGCATATAAATAAATAGCTTCTGCATACGCGTATAACACATCTAAATCTGTGTTTAGGGCGCTGCCCACCAGGTCAGCTCCTGGGCCCCGGATCAGAATTCTTGACCTTTTAATCCCTTCCATGGCTAAGGTATTAGTGTGAGATCTTATTAACAATCAAGTTTGGTATGTAGTCCCCAAAGATGGCCTCTTTGAATCTGCGGCAAAGTTGAATGTTGGTCTTGTGATCAAGTTTTGCAATCTTTTCTTGTGTTGAGATGCTTAAGTGAGGAAGGTGAGTTAGTTGATTTTTGCTTGTTTTCACTAAGCTCGTGTGATGGTTTTTCTTGTATAGACTAGATTCTGATTTCTTCTTCATTTCATTGCTTCCAAGGATTTGACCAAGATCTAGCCTAGATGATCTCTCTCTCTCCGCCTGTAATGTCCCTTACAAAATGCTCAAGCCTCAAATAACAAACACGGAAAGACTGATACTGCTGTAATGACTATACAAAAAGCACAAATAATAGACATAGAAATGTTCCAACACAATGATATTTTTTTAATTTTCTTTTTCTTTTTAAAAATCTGTTCACAACATACATTCAAATGAAAATCTAACAAACTGATAACACTTACTAGACATTCCAGTATTCGAACTGCACAGCACTACGGATCCTATGGTACTGCACCCTGAGGGTTTTTGTCCTCACGATCAATACTTTCCATGCCTGAAGGATTTCATCTCCAATACACAGTTGTTGAAATACCACATCCAGCCCAAAAATGAAAATGGTTTGTTTGTAATATTCAAAAATGATATCCTTTCTTATTTACCAGCACTACATTTATAATCTTCAAATTTAGGAGATCCCATATTAATGGCAGTTAGTTCCACAATTGGTGGGTTCTAACTGACAATCAGCTCCCTAGAATTTGGTAGCAGCTAACTGACATTTTAGTCCCTCAAATTAAGGCAGTCAACTGGCAGGTTAACTTGGCAGTTAACTGACAAGTGTGAGACCAACTCAGCACCTTATTCCACTATTCAAGTGTCTTAACTGAGAGTCCTGGCTGCTGCTCATCTTGAAGACATAAAGACACAGCTGACTTATTTAAAACACACACATTCCTAATTGAAAACTAACTGCTGACAAACTCAGTGCTATGGTTAAATCAAAAAGGGTACATTACAAGTCTCCCCTTCCCAAATTGCTTGTCCTCAAGCAATGCGGTGTTGGATGTTTGAAAAAAATTGGCCCCTCCCAAGTGGCATCCTCACTGGGTAGGTTCTTCCAACGAACCAAGTATTCTATGACATTCCTGTCCTTTAGCTTTTTTTCTTGTCTGTCCATGATGACCTCTGGAACCAATGTGAGTTTTCCCTTATCATCCAAGGGTTACAAATCAGTTAATGGTGCAATATGCTAGCCAAGTGCCTTTTTGAGGCAAGATACATGGAATATATTGTGAATCCATCTGCGAGTTGTCAACTCCAATTCATATGCCATTTCACCAACTCTCCTCAAGACTATGCATGGTCCATATAAGCGGGGTTCAAGCTTTTCAGCCCCACTTCTCTTAATGGAAGTCTGCCTATAAGGCTACAAGCATAGAACAACCATATCTCCGACTTCAAAGGATTTCTTAGTGCGGTTGCAATCTGCATAAAGCTGTTGTTGATTTTGGGCCCGGTACAAATGATCTTTAAGTGACCTCAAAATGTCTTGGCTAAGCTCCACCAAGTCACCAGCTGTTGGTACCCTACTATCAGTGAGCACCACATCAGTGGAGGTAAGTGCATCATATCCATATAGGGCCATCAATGGTGTCATGCCCGTGGAAAAATGGTAAGTGGTATTATAACAACATTCTCCAAGATGCAGCCACTTAATCCATGTTGTTTGTTGATCTGTAACATAGTTCCTCAAAGTACCCTTCGACCCACTTATTAACTCTCTGACTGTCCATCAATCTGGGGGCGATAGCTTGTTGTAGACACTAAAATTAGCACAAAATCATTATTACATCATGCTTTTGGCAAACTTTATATGTGTGAGTCTTGAACAATGAAACTAAGTCTTTGTGGCACAAGTCCTTGCTCTTTCGCTTTTACATTGCTTGATTTGTCCTTATGTTTGTGATTTATTTGATTCTTCCTTATGTTTTTATGTTGTGTCACAGAGATCTCTGGCCTTTGCAATTTACTATTTTTCTTTTGAAGACTTTGGTCCAAGATCGTACAACTCAGGTCAGGACCGTAGTGCTAGTAGGTACTAGAAGTGAGCTCGATGCCCGTCAAACAAAATAACTCCTTCCAAAAGGAGATGAGAAATCTGTTATCCCTATTACTGACAATAGTCTTAGGCAAACGATGTAACCGGAATACCTCTCTGAAAAAACAAGTCAGCCACCTGTTGTGCTCTGAACTCAATGGAGATGGCAATGAAATGTGCATATTTAGTTAATCAATCCACTACAATAAAAATGCAGTCCTTTCCATTTACCTTAGGAAGGCCTGTGATGAAATCCATGGATATGCTTTCCCTTTTCTAATTGGGAATGAGCAAAGGCTGCAATAAACCTGCTGGAAAAATATACTCTGCCTTATTCTATTGGCAAGTGGTACACTCTCTAATATACCTGTGAACATCTTCCTTGAGGCCCTTCCAGGTAAAACTCTCCCTCAGCTGCTTATAGGTTCTGTAGAAACCTGGGTGACCAGCCATAGGTGCATCATGCAATGTCCTTATAATTTTCTCCTTCATCTAGGACTCAGGTACAAGGAGAATTCCATTTTTATACAAGATAAGACCATCTACCACTATATACCTGTCATCCTTCGCATTCCCATCTAAAATATTAGTAGCAAAAGTGTTCTTAGCATATTTTGCATTGATAGCAGCCCTTCAATCAGCAGTACTAGAAGACATGGAGTTGAATGTAGGCATTCAGGAAAGAGCATCAGCAACCATATTCTTTTTACCCTTCACATATCCTACATCAAAATCGTCAGCGTAAAGCTTACTCACCCACTTTTGTTGTCAATCATTCAAATCATGCTGGCCAAGGAAGAATTTCAGACTGTTGTGATTCGTTCTTACCACAAACTTGCCACATACTAAGTACTTCCTAAACTTGGCCAAAGCATGCATGATAGCAAGCATTTCCTTGCCATAGATAGAAAATGTCCTTTCTGAAGTTTTCAAATTTCTGCTCCCAAATGATATGGGATACCTCTTTTACATTAGCACAGTTCCAATCCCCTCGCCTAAAGCATCACACTCTTACAACAAATGGTTGGGAGAAATTGGGAATGGCAACTACAAGGCAGGAGCTCATTACCTTCTTGAGTTGTGTCATTCCATAAGAAGGCTCCCTTCTTAGTCATGTAATTCAAGAGTGCTGCCAGCTGTGAGAAACCCCTAACAAATCTCCAATAGTAACTACATAGGCCAAAGAAGCCTCTTAAATGAGTCAATGTGGTAGGGGTTGGCCAATCAAGAATCGCTTGGATCTTTAGTTGATCCATCTGAACATCTTGAAAACTAATGATGTGATCCAAGTATAGAATCTTTGTAACTCTGAAACCACAATTAGGTTCTTTTGCAACAAAGCCTTGTTGGTGCAATATCCCAAGGACTATATCCAAGTGTCTCACGTGGTCTTCCCAAGTTTTACTATGGATCAATATATCATCAAAGAATACCAAAACAAATTTTCTCAACCAAGCATTGAATACTTGGTTCATAGCCAATTGAAACGCAGTTGGAGCATTTGTTAGCCAAAATGGCATGACCAAGAACTCGTAGAGTCCACAATGGCACCTAAAGGTTGTTTTGTGCACATCCTCATCACGCACATGGATTTATGGTAGCCAAGCCTCAAGTCAAAATTTGAAAAATAGATAACTCTGTTGGCATGTAAAATGTCTTAGGCATTTTACTTGACAACCCTGTTATAAAATTTTTTTTGTCACTTTTCGAGTCAAATTGGTCAAAAGTTGTCAAATTTCTCTTTTACAAAGTATCAACTTATGTCAAAGGTTTCAAGAGTCGGGTAGTTTCAAGAAGCCCATATTATAGTCATTGAAAGGTATCAGAGTCTACTTCATGATAGTGATTTAAGAAAAGGTTTTGGAAGATTTGCACTAGTCTTGGGAACACATTCACCTTTGGCAATTTTTGGGGAAAAGTTGCTCTCGATTGTCAAAGAAAGATTAACTTGTGTGCATAAGGTTTCAAGAGCCTCGGAAGGATTTCAAAATCCTTTCTAGATCACACAGTCATTAGAAACTTTTTAGGGTTCTACTACATGATGATTATTCAAGATAAAGTTTTGCCAACATTTAAAAGTGGAAAAAATTTCGAGACACTGAGGCACAAGGGTCTTTCCCGAAGAGAGAACTTACACTGAAGGTTATGGGAACCTCAGATGATTTAGGAGCCTAAAAATGGTCAAATTGAAATTTCCACATCAAGTCCCCTTCATGGTTCAAGTGTTAAGTTTGTTCATACTCATCTCAAACACCATGTAGCAATCAATTCATTGTCATACTTCCTGTGCAAAAATGGTGAGTTGACTCAAAACTCAAGGAAATTCATTTTCAAGGTTTCTAAATTCTTCCATTGGATTTTTTGGCCTATTTTCCAATCAAATTAATATATTATATGCCCCAGAAAGGTTAAGTTTTGGTCTTGGACCAAAAAGTGCATCCCACATTCTAATTCTTCATTGAGTTGTTGATGTCATCAACTAAAGTGAGCTTGGCACACTTTTGGAGCTTGGTGGCCTTTTGGAGGTGCAAAACAAAAGTTTTTTCAAGTGTCTTTTGAAAGCCCTCCAACATAAGTGTGCCCTCCTTATTGGTTGATTGAGAAAAGGCAAAAAGGTAACCGTGAAATTAAACATTTTGCTTGACTTGCACTTTAGTGTGTTGTTGACCCTAACCCTTGCTTGACCTAGGCACATTTTTGAAGGCTCCATGACATTGGTGCACTTTGGTAATGTTTATGTTCACATTTCAATGAAAAATGTGCCCATTTCCTCTGATTGGAGCGCCCTTTGGTGAGAAGGAAAGAAAATTGGCACTTTTTTTCTTGTTTGCACAAAAAAAACTCAAACCCCTCCTCCATTTAAGTTGTAATTTTCAAATCTAGTTTTCCCTCCCAAAGATACCAACTTGAAAATAGAAAAAGTGCATCTTGGAAACTCCATTAAAATTCTTTCCATGGAAGCCATTAAAACTAGCTTTGATGCCCTAGTTTTCTCAAAAGTATCGTTTTACTCATTCTCAAGGATCCATGGATGAAAATCCTTGAAACTTTGCCAAAGTGATCCATTTGAAAATGCCTTTAAGCATAGAGCTATCACTTGATGGGATATCATAACCTAGTTTATTTTTTATTCAAGAAAGAATTTTCCAGCCAACAAACTCCATTTGTGCCAAAAACAACTGAAAATTGTTTTGCACTTTCCCAGTGACTCAACAAGCCAAATTGCCTAAAATTTGGAGAAAATGTTCCTCTTTAAATAATATTTCATTTGAGATATCTCTTGCATGATGAGGTGGAGTATTTTTGGAGATATGGATGACTGAGTTTTTTTTCACAATATTTTCCCTCTTTATTGGATTTTTTCACTTTCCTGTTGATCCAGATGAGAGAATTGTCCCAAAATTGGAGCATCACTTCTCTCAATAATCTTTCAAATGAATCTATTCACAAGTGATTTGGATGAGTCCTTAATTTATGATGACCACATCCATGTCATGAACTAAAAGCATCATTGAAGACCATTGAAGACACCTGGATAAGAAGAAAAACTCATTTGCTAACCTGAGTCAGAATGCATAAGAGGATTGTTGAGCATGAAACATCTAGTTGAATCAATTAAAGGCTTCTATGATGAAAACCATGGTTCTAGTGAATTCTCGATCTCCTTACCATCCTTCATTCAAGAGACAGGACAAGAAGTACTCCTATTCTTCAAGAAGACATTGTCCTTTCATTCAGTTCTTGATTCCATCTCATGAAGAGGAAGTGTTTCCATTCAAAGGATTGTTATGTTGCCATTGACAATTCTTAGAAATCTTGATACTGTCAAATCCAAGAGAGCTCATGGTTATTTTTCTTACCAGTTTGGGGCATGTGTGGTGTGAGTGCATGCTTCATGATGATTGTAAGATGAGTGTTTTCTCATGTGGGAGACAAGAGATCATGTGTTTGTGACAAAGAGTTGATTTGTGCAGTCTATCATTTCTCACAAAGATGAAGAGTTGAAAGAGAGCTTTCAAGGCATGACCAAAGATGATCATTCTGGATAAGATGTGGAGCATCATTTTCTAAGTTACAAGAAAATACATGCCCTGATCAGAGAAGCAACCGAGGAAGATCCTATTCAGTTACAACATTCATCTCCACAATGAGGGAAGAGCAGAACTTCATCCTAGATCATCTTCTTTTGATCACACCTTTCTCTCTTCTTTTCTCTCTCTAACATTCTATTTCTCCATTGAGAAATAACTTTTGTAAAAGTGACTTAATTCACTTAAAGTTTCTATTTCTTCATTGAGATTGCACTTTAAGTTGAAAATTCACATGAGAATGCGAAGAGTCACTTGTTTTGGATATAAATTGTAATGCTCTCTCCATTCCAAAGGATCAGTTTTTGTCCTTCTCTAGCATAGTTGTATTCTTCTATTTCCTACCTAGCAATTTTCCTCCATTCTCATCTTGTCACTCAGTCGAGCACATGCTGTGAATTTGTAAGAAGTTGAAGGACTTTTTACCTTCTTTAATGGAATGAATACCATCTTGATGAGGCTTTGTATTTATCTTGCATTATTTGTTTCACTATCTTGTTATGATGTTGTGTTGTGCTTGCCTGTTTCCTCCAATTGAAACTGGAATCACCTCTGAATTGTAGTTAGTGAAATCTGGGTTCAACTCACTAATATAATTCCCCTCCTCATTCTTCTCCACTCCACTCACCTATATTTTCCCTCTCTCTCTACAGATTGTTGCAGTTACGACAAGGGTGTTTTCTGCACATTCCTCGGTCTATGACCACCCAGGAGATTAGTTTAGTGTACATAGTTTTTCTCTAGCTTTCAATAAATGGGAGCCGCCCCATCTTGAAGAGGAGGGACTTAGTCCATGCAAGTGTTGACGAAAATACCCATTTTGTCCTTGACAAAATATTTCACCAACAAAAGGCATATGAACACAATACTAAGCTTATCTAAAATAGTCTAAATGTCAAAGTGATAAGAGTGGTGCTTACCCGAAGGCGAAGTAGTAGGCTTGCCGTTAATCACAAAGCAATCGGCAGCCCCATAAAACATGTCCCTTACAAACAGTCTTTTTCATACTCTTAGTTGTGACAACCTAAGGTAAGCCATCAGGTATTCCCCTAAGTACCATGTCCTTCCCCAAAGATTGAACTTTCGCTCCATGGACTGATAATTTTAGGAAAAATCCCCAAGGGAATGCAACCACTATATACCTAGAACCATGTGTGCTTCCCCTTAGTCCTACAACATAGAAATCAACACATACATTATAATTTTCAAAGGATAACTTGTCTTATTGAATTACCTTGGTGCATGGGCTAGTAAAACCATCAGTGACAATGACATTGAACCCTGAGAAGTCCTCCACCTTCAATTTCCTCTTAGCCACAAGGCCTTCATCAATAAAATTGTGGATGGTCCCACTGTCAATAAGCGCACTAATTTGTTGTCTGAATAACTCCCCATGAATTTGGAATGGGTGATATCATGGTGCTCCTAAAAGAGCTGCAAATGTCCCTTTCTCTAGTGCCAGTATTATCTTCAGCCAACTGATCGGGCTCATGCCCTCCAATCGGTTCTTCCATTGCATATTGCTGTTTTGATGTATCGATCTCATAACCAGTCTCCTCTTCATCAAAAATTTCTTCAATGTAATGGACTTGGCCCTTGCCTAGACATTGATGACCAGGCTCCCAAGGATCTTTGCACAAGAAATACAACTTCCTTTTAAGCTCATTTCTAGTATGCTCGTCAAATTTTTTTTGTTGCAATGGGCTGACGTGTAACTCTTCGAGGGTATGAACTAACTCCTCTTTTCAGAAAAATATCTTTTTGCTGTCCCATAGTAGGTGCTTTAGGCTGGGAAGAAAATTTGCTCCTCAGTACAAATGGCTCAAGTGTCAAAGCCCTCCTAATAGCCTCTTACAGTGATGGGGGTGCAAAAGCCTTAACTAGACCTTTGAGGGGCTCAAATAAACCCTCAATAAAGAGAAAAGTGATCCTCTTTTCTAATACATCAGGACCATAACCGCAACTCGCTGAAATTCAGCAACATATAAATCCTCTGAGGTTTGCTACTGATTCGGGTAAGCTCCCTAAAGTACTCTTCCTCATCCTTCCACTCAAAGTGGTCCAACAATCTCTAACTGAAATCATCAAATTTGTTGACATGACTATGCCCTTGTGTGATCAAACCATGGTGCCAACAGTCACAGGCAACACCCTACAAATGCTATGTGGCAAATTGAATGGCATCTTCCTCCACCATATGGCTGAATGTAAAGTAGGTCTGCAGCTTCTGCTACCATGCCCAGGCAGATATTTTATTGATATCATCAAAGGTGAGGGCATTTAATTTGTTCAGCTTTTGTTACAGGTCCCAACTTTCATCATTTTGGTTGCTACTATGGGTTCTACCGCCCTAAACCTTTTTCCCGAGTATCTCCAATGTAGTTAACAAAAGTTATTGTAGCCTTGAATTATTTTGATTTCTCTTGATACTCCACAAAAAAGTGTTTCTAACTCCCTGGGGTAATTGTGCTGAGCAATTGTTTTTTCATTCTTTTGTATAAGCATGGGCTTAGTGGGTTTTTGAAGGAGGACTCGTTTGGCCGACCGCTGGTCTATCATGCGATGTTGCACTTCCCTCTCTCTCTGAGGTGCTTTAGTATGATCAGGATTTTGCATGTTAATTTGGCTATGTAACATTTGTGCCATTAGTTCTACCATTCGTTCCCCCCACTGAATTCCTATCAGGGTATCTTGAAATAGATCTGCCCTTTCATCTTCTGTCATCTTCCCCTCTCTATTCTTGTGCACCATTTTTTATTTCATTTATTCCCTCTGTTGATATCGCATTTCCCTATCACTCTCTGACATGCGGTACAAAAGTCTGAATATATATATATATATCGTTTTTCGCAGGATGGCAAGATCACGGATCTGATACCACTGTAATGTCCCTTATAAAATGCTCAAACAATAAATACAGAAAGACTGATACTACTATAAATGACCTTTACGAAAAGCACAAATAATAGACACATAAATGCTCCAACATAATGATAATTTTTTTAAATTTCTTTTTCTTTTTAAATTTCTACTGACAACATACACTCAAATGAAAATCTAACAAACTAATAACACTTACTAGACATTCCAATATTCAGTGCACACCACTACGGGATCCTACGGTACTGCACCCTGAGGGTTTTCGTCCTCACGATCATTAATTTCCATGCCTAAAGGATTTCGTCTCCAATGCACAGCTGCTGAAACACCACGTCCAGCCCAAAAGCGAAAATGGTTTGTTTGCAATTTTCAAAAATAACATCCTTTCTTATTTCCCAGCACTATTTAATCTTCAAATTTAGGAGATCCCAAATTAATGGCAGTCGGTTCCACAAGTGGTGGATTCTAACTGACAATCTGCTCGCCATAATTTTCTGGCAGCTAACTGACAAATTAGTCCCTCAATTTAAGGCAGTCAACTGGCATGTTAACTGGGCAGTTAACTGACAAGTGTGAGGACCAATTTTGGCACCTTACTCCACAATTCAAGTGGCCTAACTGAGAGTCCTGGCTGCTGCTCAACTGGCCTAATTAAAACACAAACATTCCTAATTGAAAACTCACTGTTGACAAACTCGGTGCTGCAGATCAAATCAAAAAGGGACATTACACCCCCTTCCCTCCTTCCAGCTGAAATATCCCTCGTGGGATACCACTTAAAAATGCACAAAATATTGAAAATTTGCAGCCAAATAAAATACTGATTTTTGCAGATTTTTAACAGCTAAGGCAACGAACTGAAGAAAATTAATATCTCCCCAAAATACCCACTCAAATCACTTGAAATTTTTAGGAGAGCTTGCTAATATTATAAAGAACATAAGAAAACTATTTTTTGGAATTTTTTGATTAATATAATGCAGCCAGAAAATTACAGAAAACCCTAAACATGGGTAAAAGTTCAAAAATTCGTAACTTCTCCAATAAGCAATATAAATTTATGAAATTCTGGAAATAACATATATTAATTTGGAGAATGAAACCCCAACCTTCAAATCTGAAAATTGCAACCCGGAAACCCTCCAAATAAGGACTGCAATCTCGAAAACAAGTCGCCCCCTTTGGTAGATGGTCAAAACCCTTTGGAAATCCTTGAGAAATGATGCCAAACCCTGTTCTTATCGTTGCCGTTAAATCTGATCTGAAAACCCTTTGATTTTCTCCACAAAATGTCTCCAAAACCCTCAAAACCCTTCCTCTCAAACCTTTGAAAATATCCTTGTAAATCAGCCCTGAAAACAGCTCCAAAATGACAAGCTAGGGTAGATCTCTCACTACCGAAAAATGTCTTACTAGCTAGAGATGGATCTCTCACCACCGAAGCTAGGGTTCCTGTGGGATTTCTCTCCACAAGCTGTAAATTTGCAAGCAACAGTTGCACATGAAGGAATATAATTATGTATGCAAGAATGACCTTTCTTTTTTTTCCTCCAACTCCTTATATAAATTTCCCCAAGGCAAAAGAGCCCCCAAAAAAGCCCAAGTTGCATTTTTCCTTAGGAAGGGTCAATAAAATAAAAGTAACTTAAGTTACTTTTTCCCTTTTCAAGTAGTCGCGGCCCAAAAATGACCCCCAACATAAAATTAGAACATTAAGTGTCATGTGGCCCCTTCCCCTTCCTAACGACAAAACATAATATCTAGTCCCTCCAAACACTTTACGCTCATTGTCAACGAAGAATTATAACAAAACGGACTAGATATTCATACCCAATAGCTCCCAACGTCCATAGCCCTTGGGTATGACCAAGGCTTGGACTCGAATTGGCCCTTTGGCCTTTGGCGTAGGAAAAGGGGACATTACACCACCCACCCCTTATGTGTGCATCTGCTCTTTTTGAAGACTGTTGTAGAGATAGACTGATGGTTGGTATGGTTAGGGCCACTCATGGAGGACTCGTCTTGCCCGTCCCCATCAACTCTGTTTAAAGACCTCAGCCTCTTGTTCTCATTGGTGGAGCTTAGAGGCCTGATGAGGATGGGTGCTGGCCAAGTTGGGTTGGTTATCTTTGGCTTCACTCAAGATGAAGATGGATGGTTAAGAGTCAAGACTTGATTGTGTCTATGATTTAGTTTAGTACCCTTGTGAAAATGAGATCGTGGCATCTATTGTTGGCTTTTACTGTGTCACTTAATAAAACTATATGGGAACAGGATTACAACATGTTTATATTCCATGATAGTAAATTTAGGCATGGTGGAATTGAATCCTGGCTTGGATACATCCATGTTTGCTTTGCTTAGTCTTGACTGCATTTATCCCTCTTGATGTCATTAGATGTTGTACTCAGAACTTTGTCTATTCCGCTATTTTGCTAGAAGCGTTGTATTGGGTAAAGGTTAAGGTTATTCTCAAAATGGTGCTTACTCTTAAACAGGAGTTGTATTGAGTAAACGTTAAGGTTATTCTCAAAATGGTGCTTACTCTAAAACAGGAGATAGTCCTACACATATCCAACTATAGCAACAGTGTTATAACATTATGATTGGTGTATCCACTGTGCTGTTATAAACTTTGTGAAGTTCAAAAAGTCCATGTTCCCTGTACTATTGTACTAATGTAATATTCTTGGGAATCACAATGATAGTTGTAGCCATTCACTGACCTTTGTTGAGCCCATCCAAAAAAACTCTTATCAGCTCATTATAACTGACAAAACTGCCAGAATTTTTTTCGAGTAAATTGCAGTTTTTTGTATGGAAACATTCAAAATGTTGTTTAAAATACACTGAAAATTTTGAGGAATCGATCCGAATGAATCCTAGGTTTAATAAGATGTGTAAAAAATGGCAGAGGAGATTATCCTGGTTGACAAATAAACATGTTCGTTTGCCAAGGACTAACATTATGCCATTATGGTTTCTTCATCTTCTTAGGGATCTGAATGACATCTTTGGCTTCTAAAACTGGAATTTTCTTAGGTCGATTCCAGGATAAATTTCTTCCCAGATGACCATACTCATGGCAAATATGGCATCTAAGAGTAAATTTTTATATCAACTTCTTGTCTTGACCTAGTCTTTGTCCTTTGTTTCACAAATTTTGGTAGGAGATTAGTAAAATTCATCCTAATGCATAGGTGAGCCTAGACCAACAGGGATTGAAATTTTGCTGCCTAAGAAATAAAAATGAATTCTCACAATGCATTTCCAATGGATTTGAATACCTGCCTGTTCCAGAATTCAAGGGGCAGACCATATAATCTCACCCAAAACCAAAGCGTAACACAAAGCATCCTCGAGAGATTCTGGTTTAAGCCGAAGCCAATCAAGTATCGTTCATTTTTGGTTGGGATCAACCTTTGCTTCTTTAGCTATATTATGCCTTCAGTACTTGACTTCACATTTCCCAACATTGCATTTGGTTATTTGGCAAGCAGCTGGTTTTAATCAAGGATTAAAGTAGTTATGAAGACTTAAAAGTAAAACCTACTTTCTTAAGTGTTTCCAAAACCATTCCCATTTCTAAAATGGTTTCCATTTCTTGTCATAAATAACATAGGTATGTTTGCATGATTCATAGGTGGCTTTCTACATAAAGAAAAATTTGGGCTTCTAAACTAAGATAAATCATGGCTCTACAATAGAAAGTAATTGCTACATATATCATCGCTGAAGTTGAGCAAGTTTGGTTATTCTTAAATGCTCTACGCAATTGGCAAGGCATTTTCTAAAGTTTCTCTATATTTAATGTAGCTTAATTTCTATGCACGTGTAGCCCACCCCCCTAGATTTTGCAAACTTAACTTTGATGGGGCCTCTAGAGGTAACCCGGGTAAATCAAGGGCGGGGTGTGTTGTGAGAAATGAGAATGGGGATATTATTGTGGCGGGCTCCTTCCGGCTTAGAGATGGCACTTGCAATTTAGCAGAACCTCTAAGCCCTCTTGGAAGGTGTCAAATTAGTTGTTTCTAGGGGTTGTGATTCTCTTCTGGTGGAAGGCAACTCGCAAGTCATTGTTCACAGCAATTGCCAAGGGTTCAGCCCTTTCCTAGCATCTCAATTTTTACATCTCCAATATTCTATTTTGGTTAGGAAAATTAAAAAATTGGAGTATTACTCATATCTTTAGAGAAGTAAATCGTGTCGCCGCGACACGATTTGCTAGCGAATGTTGTCATTGATGGACCGGACGCCGCCACGATCTCTTGTAATCCCAAAGACTGGCATGGCTTACTCGATATTATTTCACACGAAGGGTGTTACAACCTCTGCCCTAAAAATTAATGGTGTCTCGTGTGATAAAGCTTTTAAGTCGGCCATCAGCTCTTTCATCCCTACTTTTTCTTCTTTGCTGGTTCAGCTTGGGTTTAATGGCGTTCCTTGGTTTTCCCTTCATTTTACTTCGTGGAGAACAGATGGAGATGGCCCTCGCCTTAGCCATTTCTCGTAGGCGACTTTCTGATATATTCCGTTACTCTTCCGTTCATGAAGCTGAGGCAATTGAGAACGTGCTAGGAGAGTACTATATGCATGACTCTCGTCAAGCGCGAGCCAAATCCGACATTCCAGCTGTGTTCATCTCCTTCTGTCTACTCATTTCATCCGGTTCCTGCAGATGTCGAGCTTGTCGCCGATGACCTCATTGACCCAGTTCACAGAGGCGACCTACATGAGGAATTGGTCGACTTTCGACTTCCCGACCCCTTACTTTGGGTTGAGGAGGTGGATGAACTGGCAATTGGTCTTGGGCAAGGGATTCAATGGCTCGGCGAAAAATACAGAGAATTACTTCATTATGCGGAAAATGCGGACTCCCTTCTTTGGCACAGTCGTCCAGATCCTCACCCTTTACCATCCTTGGACATCTCAGAAGCCCGCTTTCCTCTACATTCTGCTATCGATAATCTCAATGAACTGCGTGATCGCGCCAGGGTAGATTTTCTCTTTCTACTCGGCCTAGCTACTCAGCGTGCCTGTGGAGCGGCTCGGGTCGAGGATGGCGCTAGGTGAGCGGCAGTGGCGGTTGCAAACAATTAGGTGGTAACTCCTGATTGCTGACATCAGGTAGCATGGGTCTGGTTTTCACTTGTTCCTCCTGTCTGTTCGTTTTGTTGCTTCGAGTTTTGTTTTCCAGGTTCTGCCTTGGATTTTGGTTGGCTCTTCTGGATCTTGTTCCCTTCTCGGTGGGGCCCTCAGCGTCCGTTATTGGGCCTTTTTGTCTTTTGGGTTTTCACACTTTTGTTTTGTATTGTTTAGGTGGGGTCCCACAACCCTCAAGTTCATAGCTCCGGTCAAAACCATTTAAAAAATCAAAAAAAAAATCTATGCACGTGTGTGTATTGCTCAAACTCCAAGACCTAAATTATGACGAATATTGCACCAACCTCCACTTGCACCCCTGCTTCTAGTAAATAAGGTTTAGGCATTCGACCAAATTGTTCAACTCCAAATATTAGGCTCAGACAATTGAACTTGTTTAACTACCTGCCAGCCCACACAATATAAATGATCAATCGGACTGTAATTGGCCAGTTGAGAATTTTTAACAATCAGGTTCACCTTCACCCAGACAAGTTGACTCCTGATAGAGCCAAATTTCATTCAGTCAGCATTAAAGTTCTCCGAGTCAAACAAGTGTGCACATATTTACAGCACAAGCTTCTGGATACACTGCATTAGAATATTTAACTCCGCTACATTTCAGGCCCAACTACAAGACCTGTTATCAGAAGAAAAAAGTTAAGTATTCCCAAAGAAAGAAGATTGCAACATAAAGAATACATTAACACCCTCCGTGTTTTCTTTTGCATTCATATTCCATTGTCTTTCTTATTCCTTCTATTCACACATTTAAGACATTTATTGCCTATTCTGAATTTTGTATTGGGAGTTTCCACAATTAGCTTACCACTAACTCCTCGTGCCCATTTAAAATCTGCATATTCTTTTCAACCTCCAATGCCCCGAATCCTTCATTCACCATAATGATCCACCTTTGCAATAAGCTTTGCATCCTCAATAATCTATGGCCATTGAAACTATATAGAGTGCTCTGCCAGAAATGACTTCTGCACAAGATTGTGCATGATTTCCATGCAATGTTCCTTTTCCCTAGCTTGAACCAATCTTCTTGTTTCCCTAGTGTACTATCAATATACCTTAGACCACCGGAACAATAAACATATCTTGCTTCTTCAGAGTTTATCTATTTATTATGACATTTGGAGTTCACTTAATTAAATCAAGAAAGCGTGTGAGCTTCAACTTTTTGTTAATTAGGATGAACCTTCATAATTTTAGCATCCAAACTTTATTTTTATCTTCTCGCTGTCAGAGTGTATATCGTAGTCTACCTTTCTCTTACCTGACTGTTTGTTCACTTTTTATCCACCCCGAATCTGTTGTACCAATTGCAGTTTCCGCGCATGGTTTCCCAGGGTTGCTGGATATCCACTTTTTGTCTACCATGGATCTGCTGTATAAATTTCAGTTTCTATGCATGGTTTCCAGGTATTGCTGGATAGAATGGCAGTTTGTACTGCCTAAGGATTATATTTTCTAATTCAGATGAAAATCTTAAACAGATTTTGAGCTGGCTATGCCTTAGAACAACAGTGCTCGGTTCCCATAAGGCATCAATATTGCTATTAGGATCAACAATTATCATGAAATTTCATTTACAAAATAGCTAGCTTTTAAATCACTTGTTTAAAAAATTAAATGCTGATCACGTCTCAAAATTCTCTTCTTATTCTCATCTGCATTAGTTATGTTAAACAGAAACAACCATCACTGGAATTTGATTCACTTTGGCTCAGAGGATAGGCACAATGGGGGCAGACCATGAAAGAAATGCAAAGAAAAAAGACATTACCAAGAATTTTAACAAAAAAGATTGACTTGGTGAGGTTGAGAATATAAACCAAGCTGCCTCTAAACCCATTAGACTATCTAATATATTCACTCTTTGCACTTCTACAAGGGAGATGAAGAAAATATTTTATCATATAAGCATAGTCAAATTATTGGCTGAACAGGATTAGCCTGGCATTGAAATGGCCTGTAGCACATATCCATTCCCTATCGGTTAAACTGTATGAGAACGTGACTAATTAGCTGAACTTGTATAAAAATCCTCAAAGCAACACGAGCAAGAATTAAAGAAGACTTTTACCTGTGGGACCAGTAAAGAATGCTAGCTGCCTGCACAAGCGAACCAATGGAAAGCATATCAGAAATTGGCATCCTAAATTAAAATATCATATAAGAGTATAAAAGCCCTTCTAAAAGGTATCCATCAATGTCCCTTACTCTGTTACAAAACCCAATCTCTCAGCCAAAGGCGTTATGCCCAACAGACAGAAAAAGAAAATCCATCCCTGCAGCATAGATAATCCTCGGATTAGAGCCTAGGTAACAGGCAACAGAATACAATGCTTAGATTTGCATATGTTTTGCTCTACATGGGCAAGTAAAAAAGATGTTTCTTATTAGAGGGGGCAAGCAATAGTTGTTTTCCTGTTGAAACTAATTGGGCAGAACATCCTCTTTCATATTTTCAAGAATACAGAGCACAATAAAAGGCCACAGCAACAGTTCTTTTAAGTTTTAACCGTTAATAAGCAAAAGATCCAAAGACTAATTCTAGTGCTAACTTACACGTTTCTCTTCCCACGAATGAGCCAATATAGCCGCAGCAGGACCAAAAGGAAGCAGCAAATTAATTTTGTTTTGCATTATCACAATATAGATGCTCCTCAATATTCGACTTTTCAATCTTCTAATAGTCCATGTTTGCATTACATCTCCCAATCGTCCATTAACAGCTGGCTTAAACTCATGATCCTTGCTACCAGCACTTAAAGGATTAATGGGGATTTCATCCTCATGTTCATGTTCACTTTCATAAAGTGATGATCCCATCTATATAGCCAAAAAAAGCTTTATAATCAATAACAACAAACATAAACTTCACTGCCAAGCAGGAAGTACTCGCACAAATACTAAAATTGAAACTGTTAGCCCCTGCAAATCCTACAGCAACAATATTAATCCATTCAATAAACAGAATGACAATGATTGAAGAATGATTGACAAAATTAAATATTGAATTAAACACCTATCACATCCAACACTTGCATAGAAGAAACCAATGCAGTAAAATAAATTCAAAAGTTCCTGTCACAAAAATGCAAACCCTTCACTTCTTATAAAAGTTATAAAAAATAAATCTAAGACTTAATAGATCTAAGACTTACTTCAATCTGAGTCTGACCTATACTTCTCTGAGTTGAATCAGCAGCATCCATTTCTTTGTAAATTGTGGCAAGCATCCCATTCCAATTATTGGCACACTGACTGCCAAAATCCATAATAGTTGTCAAACACTTCTAGCTCAAGGAAAATAAATATGTAGTCTATAGTCCATATTGGACAGTGACAAAAATTATGTTTCCCATTTGTTATGCTAATTTCAGCAACAGTTATACTATAGTAGTTAAGTACCTTTCCTAGAAGCATATATCCTAGTATAGTTTTAAAACCATAGTTACCATGTTCGAAAAGTTTGGATGGTTTGAAAGGGGAAAAAAGTTCAGAAGTTCGGAAATTTTCAAAAGATTCGGTTCGGTTGGCTTAGAAAATTTACAAATATAAAACGTATATAAATAATAAATACTATACATATATGATGATATTTGAAAAGAACAACAAATTACACATGATAATAAATAAATATATCATCTACGGAGTTTTTCCTTTACGTGCTTAGGTATTCGTGTTTCTTGTTTCATTTATGTTGTGTTGATGTTCTTTTAATTTAAACGCTTTAATTTTTTAATTAAAAAGAGAAAATATAATGTTTGACCAAACTTGTTCAATAAGTTCGGTCAGACCAAAAAGTACGGTTTGAACCAAATTTTCACTAAGTTCAGAAGAACATGGTAACTATGTTTAAAACTCATACTTGGCGGCCCAAAATTTTGACTTAGACTCGGCAACTTTAGCACTACTTAAAACAAATCTGAATTCATTAAAATAAACTTAAATAACATATTAAAACAATGTTAAATCCTTCGAAGCTGATGGAAAACACAGATAAGTGCATAGCAACAATTGGAAAATGAAAAAAATTGCCTTAGAAGAGCAAAATAAGCAAAACGTCGTGACTATTTAACATAAAAAAGAAAAACCACAGTAGGCTTATGTTCTGTTGTTTGCCAAGTTTCTGGCAAAAACTCAGAAGTAATTACTCGCAGCTTTTTGCCTGAAACTCAGCTCGCAAGTGATGGGGAGGTTTCTCAGGAGGGCAAAAAATTGCAGGTTTCCCGGGGGTTTCAGTGAGTACTCACGAGTTTTAATACAGAGGCCCAAACAACGGAGACAGTCAGTTGATATCCTAGTCCTTGTACACTTAAAGGCCTTGTGTTTGGAGTGTCTCCTATGAGTTATTTGACTCGTAATTTATTTGCATGCTGACAATAAAATGTATAATGCTTACCATCTTTCAATAATAAGTTCAATAAACTCATCAGAAATTTGAAAGCGAAGTTGTCCTGGAATACATTTGACTTTCAAGAAGAGCTTGAACCAGGGAGCACAACTGTATCAGGCTCTTGACTATGAAATTGTTTGCTATAGAAGCATGATTCTCCGACACAAGGTTAGACTGGCTGCTGAAAATGGACGGATAGGCTCAAATAATTTTTGTGTCAGTTTAGAAGATTTCTGAACATATGTTGCTTTTCATTCTGATTAGTGTTCCAAATTTGGCTCATACCATGGTTAGAAGACTCGGCGAGTACTGGCTGAGTTGGCGAGTACTCGCCAAAGAAAGCTACAAACGAGTACTCGCTGAAAAAACTCGCCAAAAAGGACTTGCCGAGTTTTTACCAAGTTTTGGCGAGTTTTTGCCGAGTTTTGACGAGTAAATTCATATTAATTGGTAGTTATATTTTACAAGTAATAAAATTGCCCCTATTACAATACAATTGCCAACAAAATGAAAGACAACACTGCTTGCAACAATGTTTTCTTTCTACCCAAGGCTTGAATTTTCCTTTGGCTTGAGTTTATCTCTTAGGATTGAATTAATGCTTCACCATTCGTCCAAGATTATTGTAGTTAGTATCCTCCTTTTAGTGCTATTATTATGTTACAAATCGTTGTATTGAATCCTAGGCCAAAGCTCTTTCCTAGCTAGTCTTGTGGGATTCTCTAAATCTTATGGAAATTTATAAGTGCTTTTTTTGTGGAATCTATTGCCTTCTCTAATGCAGTGCCTATATAGAATGTAATGATCTCGTAAGTGGTTGACTTTCCCATGTGGTAAAGCACGATATTTGAAAACCCAAGGTGAGATCCATTCAGTTATGTTGAAATTTCCTGTATGCAATAGTAAAAGCAAGTCTGCTAGAGTCATCAAAATTGTTCATACAAAAAACAAAAGCTCGTAATTTAGAAACTACCTCCCTGATACTATAACAATGTGCGTAAAAGTTATCAGCTGGCTGTTGTATTCGCATGATGATGCGATTTTGTATTGTATTTGTATTCAAATCTAATAGAAAATACTACTGCAACATTTTATGGACTCATTTGATACATTTTGTAGCTATATTTTGCTTAAAATTTATGTAGTTAAAGAAATTTGCGTATTTTTTAAGTTGCCAAGTATTCCCAAGTAATCGCCGAGTCTTGCCGAGTCAAATTTTTTTGGGTCTGCCGAGTATTCACCAAGTACGAGTATGCGAACTATGGCTCATACCCAGTGGTGAGAAATATATTCCAAATTAGTAGCGTCAAATGGGCTTGAAAGGGACTCCTAAAACGAACTCTTTTAAACTAAGGGCCGCTCCCCACAAAACTGATATATTAGCGTAAGCATTTAAGGAGCTTTCTGCTAAAGCAGCTAAATTCTGCAAGTTTATGAGCATATGTTCTTCTCTGTTCTAATTTATGTCACACATTTGGCTCATTCCATAGGTGCTGCAAATATATATATATATATATATATCGCAAAACTGATATATTAGCATAAGCATTTAAGGAGCTTTCTGCTAAAGCAGCTAAATTCTGCAAGTTTATGAGCATATGTTCTTCTCTGTTCTAATTTATGTCACACATTTGGCTCATTCCATAGGTGCTGCAAATATATATATATACACACACACAAAACTAGTAGCATTTTATGAGCTCAAAAAGCATTTCACAAGCTCCTTACCTTTAATTAAGGGACGTTCTATAGGCAACTGATAGATTAGAATAAGCATTTGAGGAACACTCCCTGAAGTTTTTGATGATGGTAAATCTGGAGGCATTAAATTAAATTCTGTCTGTCCCTAAAACCACTGTCAAGTTAAATTAAGAACCTTATTGTAATATGTATTTATCTTGCCAATCAACGAGCTTGAAAGGGATCTCACAGTCGAGAATATTCCAAAAAAATATGAGAAAGTAGGATAGGCATATAAGGATACCTTGCTAGAGTTTCGGTTCTTATAATTAGAATCCTAATCCATTATATATTTATCTCCTCAGAAATCATTTAGCTCCCATTCTGGCCAGTAATAGCCATTGGGAAGTAACTATCACTTCAAACATGTGTTTTTGAATAAGTGGAAAAACTCTAAACATTCATCATTTTCCACGTTTACTTTAACCACGGCGGGCCCTCAATATCCTCGTATGGCCATGAACACGGGCTTTGATTCAAAGATGAACAAGATATAACCCCGTGTACGAGATCTAGCACTACGATAGCCCGCAGAGGCCGTAAAAAAGCAATAAAGCAAAACACTACACTGCCTAGGATTTAGCAGATTATCTGAGCCAAGGACGCTTGAATTTTATGGGAAGCAGAAACTAATTGTAAATAGAGGACCGAGGTTCTGAAGAAATAATGCGGTACCTGTAAATGTTGAAGCAAATAAGGCAAGTGTTGAAGGATCCGGAATTCAAATCCAATCTACACCAGATAGGGTTGTGGACATGGGTGCAGAGATCTGAAGAGGAATTGAAAGAGAGATGATGCCATCACCATGCCTGCGTCTGCCGCTTGTGTTTGCGATAGGGAAGCAAGCGTTTTTGTATATTGTCCTTGGCTTTGTCCTTGTGCTACGAACAACTCTTCAAGGGTGCCTTGAGTTTACATCTCGTACTTATTGTCGCTACTTCTTTAAGCATTGTTTTTCTTAATGTACTTAAACGCTACTGTTGAATAAGCAGGCGATGGAGAAGAGGGGAAATTTCCTGGAAGCTGCTGTGGTTGTGGATACACCTTTTTATTTTGTATTTAAAATGCTGTGGATGTAAATAGGTGATACTTGTGTTTTATGGAAAAGGCATCTAACGGTCGCCACTATCCGCCAGATGCGACCATGGTTAATACTCTTTCTTCGTTGCCAACTTCACCTTATATTTATCCTCTAACTTATTTACGCCGAAGGTGTTTCCACTCTAGAGCGTAAGGGCGTTGCCGCTAACACACGTCAGCAACGAAAGGTGTTCATTTGTTTGGTCGTCGATGTAAAACGTTCTTACAACCTTTTACATGGCGTGATGAGCAATGTTTCTGACGTAAAATAGGATGCGTCGGTGGTCCACAACAAAACAAGATGTAACGAATCGTTGTCCATGACAACAAGAAACACAAGCTGATGTGGATTGCCACCTAGATAAGACCCCATGACACCAAGCTTCTATTACATTCTTGTCAAGATATGGCTTCTCGCCTCATCTGCAAACATGTTAGTTTCGTGCATTTATTGTCAAATTATGTGAATATTAAAGGCCTACTACAGTTATTTAGTAAAGGAGCCAAGCAATAAATAATTTATATGAGAGACAATCCTCTCGTGCAGGTTTAGATATTGAAAGTAAAGGTGTCCCACATCTTGCAACCACACGTGGATCGAGAAACCAAGTGCCCCCTGAGCATTTTTGCAAGGTCGTCAAAAGTTGATTCGACATGTAAGACAATTTAAAATAATTTTCTTTGGAGTTTATATTATTTAATGCTTATTGTGTTTAAAACAAAGCTTTGTCAAATGTGTATAGAGCCCCGTCTTTAGATTGTTTGTTTTATTTATATTCATTAATCATATAGTTCCAGAGTTTATTTAAGTCATTTTGTATTTAGTACAACGTCGTAAGTATTTTCTAATAAAAATGTTGTACCAAAACCTTCCCCATGGATTAAGAAATGATGTGCAAATCGGGTTGCATTGATCTTTCGATTGGTTTCTGCGTCGGCACAAGGTTTTACCGACTATTGTGGCTCCTCAAAGCATCTAAGATTATTGTGACAGAGCCTTGCAAAAATTTGATAGTGCAGGGCCCATCAAAGCACAAAACCATGTGTCTTTTGAGTCAGGAAACAAAGGGATGACGGTCGCTCAAAGGTGTCGAACCGGGCATATGACTAAGGCTTTTCTTAGCAATTGCACTATGTTGTTGAGTTGTGGAAATGGGGGTAAATTGACGACAAATATAATGGGTTTGTGGTTGCAACCCATATTGTAAGCCTTTACTTTGGGTGAAATTGATGCTCGTATTGAAGCTAACCTACATGGAAGCATTATTTGCTAGGTTATCCGGAAAATATTACAATGTTATCTATAAAAATGTTTGCAAGTAGGAAATTGTTCCTTTGTTTTTTAACCTCCTTTGTTTGATATTCAAAATATAGGGTGATTTAGGAGGAGTTACAAGTTTGGCAGGTATAATAACGCTGAAGACGTTTCTAAATTGGAATAACAATGTTTAATTTATGTCACTCGTCAGACAGTTAGATGGTCACAATTAAGCATCGATGATCATTGACACTCGACATGATCTTGGTCATCCACATTGTAAATGTGAACAACACATCCTATGGCTTATTTTAACATGCAACATCCACAATCAAACACTCCACAGTAACCCATTAGCCATTGACCACCTGACGCGACGTTACCATAGTTTTCTACACCGCAAAATTTTACTCTGACCATGAATGAAGCCACCTAGCAGACACGTGGATCTATGCTCTAGTGTAAAACACTAGCTACCAAAAGTGTTTGCCTCACTTTAAATGATAGGGTTTACGATTGTTCTTTACTTTGACGACAACTTGGACATTGCCATATTCCTCATCCCATGCTCGACTTGTAACTTTAGGTTTGTCTCTAAAAATACCTCGCGCCAGGCCTCACAAGCTCCTCAACTTAGTTTTGTTACCTCTTCTCTGGTTCCTCGTAGGCTTCATTCAAGTTTGAGCTTGTTCGCAAAAACTAGCTCAGGTTTAATTCGGAGGACGGTTTTTGACAAAACATCTTTATTTAGATCAAACCAAAACTAGTTTGACATCCATTTTATAAGTCTTTAGCTCTGTCACCATTCATCTTGTTTTAAAGCTTCTACCATGTTGATATTTCCATCGTAGTCTAGCTTCATCTCTTCACTCAAATTACTTTTGCTATTAATTATTTCTTTATTTTGTTGGTTGTTTGTATGCCTCGCCACTCCGCTTTGAGTTAATCATTATGATTTCCTTGCATCTTTGGGAAACTTTAATAGCATGCATATGAAAGATTATAACCTCCACTAGTAATCTCATTTCCATCAATTTTGGCGTGATAGCAGTGGTATAAGTCGATATACCTCCATGTAAATACCTTGTGTTAATATGTGGATACGTGGATATCTTGTATGTTAATATGTGGATACGTGGATGCCTTGGGGTAAGTGAATAGGTTTTGGAGGATCGGACTTGGGGATCTTTTAATGGATTTTCTTTGTTCAGTTCGAGTATAATTGGTGTCAGCATGATTTCTTGGGAAGCGGGAACTTATTTGTTATAAATGTATTTTTAATATATCATGTTTTTTCTGTTTTGAAGTTATTTCTATTTTCATTACATTTACTTAATTTTTTTGTTGTATTAGTTCAACATATATGTTATTAAAGCACAAAATTATTTCTATTTCTTATGGCAATAATCCTAAAACGTTACAAATTCGTTAAAAAGAAAAGTTTTCTTGGTTAGCAGCAATTAAAACAAATTTAATACTTAACATACATTACATTACATAGGAAAATTGTTTGTATTAGTTATTAATATCCAATTTTGTAATGATGCAGTTATGAGATACTGTTAATGTAAATATTAGTGTGCTCGCAAGGCTATGTATGGTTAACCAAAATGGAAATGTTAAAAGAGAAATAAAGATTTTAAATTAAATGTAATTGAATTTGTTTTGCTTACAAACTTTAAAAATTGTTTGTTAATGTTAAGTGTACATGTGTCTAGACCAACCTCGCAATTCAAGTTTATATATTTACATAATAGTGGAATTTTAGGCAGACAATATTTGTCCAAAAAAATCCGCCATATAATTTGAGGTCCCGCGTCAGAATGTTATCTCCATACAGTTTTGGGTCCCTTATTGAAAATAGGTCTAAAAAAATTCAAGTCTCTCGTTTGAATGACGAATAGCCACAATCACCATGAATTCATTTTTGTCATTTATTGTTGGAGTGAAGAGCAATGGTGAACATGTTCTATGGACAATTGACATTGGGGTCAACATATTTTGCCACATGTTCTTTATTGTATATGTTCTCGATACATTTTCCATTTAAACGTTTTTTTTCATGTAAATAACCTTTCATTACGGCCATGTCATAAATGTCAAAAATAAAAGCAACATGGAATCAAAGAATCCTATAACTCTTTCTTCTAGATCCTCTTATTCTTGTGCTCACACGACGAACCATTCAACGGTGGCAAAGTATGTTCACAATAAAAATAATAGAGCAGGATGAAGGCAAACAAAACCATGTCTTTTTTACTAAGAAACAAGAAAATAATTAGACCAGTGTTCGGTCGTGTGTTCAAACCTTAACGACAACATTTTTAGTAGCAGCTAATATATAATAATTTTAATTTATTATTTTAAAAAATTATGATATATAGTCTCGATCTAGCGAACATTATTACATTCGACTAAAAAATTACAAGAAATAGGTTTCAAATTCCACCATGTCTCGAAGATATTGTAATTTTTCAATTATATTCTCTTAGCAAAACGAAAATTTGACTTATTATGACTAAATCAATGTCAAATATAAGTTCATTAATCAATTATTTATGCACAAATAAAACATCCACTACCCCTAATTTCCATTATAAGATTCCTCTCGGCATAATTAGAAATTACTTTACCAATCTCATTGGTCAACCCCAATAAGAGAAATAATCAATGCACTCAATGTAGTTTCTCGAAGCAAATAAGGAGTTAAGATGGATGAGTTTGGGGTTGTAACGACCCCCTGGTGGGTGACCAAAAAACATTCTGAAATTTTATTTTATTTTATAATTGGAATTTTCAATCACCCTCGCCACCACCGACATAAATTAATGCCTCTCAATTTCCTAGTCATGCACATAACATTCAATATACACATGCGATAATGTATTAATATAAAACATGATTAATTAGAGTTATTATTCAATTATTTTGTCATGAATTCTTACTTTTTAGCATAAAGATGGAATTAATTGTACGAAACCCAATGTACAAGTACATATGTGTTTTCACATATTAATTGTTCACCCAATTAACTAAGGTGTTGCAGTTTTGATTCCTTAGCATGTGAATAAAATATGCATTCCTTCTTTCATTATAAACAAGAGTCATACATGAATGTAAAAGTGATAACAAATTCCTCATTCATTTTCTCAAAATGCATCCTATTATTCATTCATGGCTTATGATTTCAATATTTTTTTATTTTTTTATCATTCAACTAGGGTTAAGGGGTCCCCTTCCCCGTATAAACAAAGCTTAGCAATAGGCGAGAGCTACTCCAACCAAAACCTTGACAAAGCACACTTCACAAAACAAAGTTGCTGAACAAAAAACACTACTCTAAACAAACCTCCTATACCCAAAAGCAAACACAACCAAAGGAAGAAACAAACTAGTCAAAATTAGTAACACAGACAAACACTTCCACCTCGTTAGTCGAGACCTTCGCTACAGCAACCTCCTTCACCTCATCCTCGACCAATAAACATCCACCTTCCCCTACGCCCACATCAAAATCATGTTCTACCAACTGAGCTAAGAGCTCATAAGCATGCAACCCTGAAGATTTTTGTTCTTCCCATTTGGAGGGGAAAGGTGCCAACAAAGCCTTCAAAAGAGCTAAGTCAAGATTGGGAAGTCTCGCTTTCTCAAGAGAAGAAGAAACAACTACATTGAGGACAATCTTTGCGAAGTTTAGAGGGGACAAAAAGTGAGCTTCCAAAACATTTAAGACTTCCCTAAAAACCACATGATCGAACCTTCCTTTTTCCTATGCGAGCAAGGGGAACTTATGATTCCAATATTGGGTAAGTAATTTTTCTATAAACATATGCAATTCATTTTATTCCTTTAAGCATAAGGATATTAATAAATCAACTACGGTTTGTGTCATGTTCATCCAGTAATTAACCAATGAGAAGTAAATTAAAAGTACAAGTTTGCATTTATCCATTAATGATCAAGTGTTATAATACACCAATGTTTACATCTTAATATATTTACATAAATTCATCATACAAACTTGTTTTCCATAGTTTTCATTAAAGTGTGCAAGGATTACATTTCATTTGCCTCAATAGCACGAGTCTTTAACTTTCACAAAAAATGAATTTCATTTTTAGGTATTCAATTACAATAAATGACAAATATACAAAGGTTTTACATCCATTCGTCTTCATTACAAGTATATCAAGAATGTAATAGCACATCTACAATCACGACACCATGTCACCATTCATCTGAGATCCATCACAAATTCCACTACGCCATGGTAGAAAGAGTATCATCGGAGTGCTTTACCTCCAACCACAATCCTTTCAATTCCCCACACACCTCTCATGAAGCGAGAGTATTCCTTCCCTTCATGAGAAGATTTTCCACATCACATGGCAAGTCATCTCACTTAGGTGAGGTCATAGGTCTTAGGTGTCACAGGGGTTATGATATTCGTCATTAGATGTCATATGTCATTAGTGTGTCAGTGCATCATATGGGAGTTACTTCCATTCTAGGAATGTAACTCCCCTTCTCCACTTGAGGAGGTATGATTGCATGCACTAGGGGTTACACAACACCCCTATTTGTACCCCTTCCCTTTTTCAGATCTATGAGAGAGGTGAATATGATATTTTACCTTTCCAATCTTTGCATGCACATTTTCATGGTTGATGCTCGCTCCCTCATGGAACCTCATCATGCTGCCAGAGTGCAACTCGGTTGATGTTCGCATTATCCCACAGATCCTCATGTTGTCACATTTTCACATTCTTCATCATGGTATCAGAGCACACATTGTTGGGATCCACACTACTCACCATCTATTGTTTCCCTATTGCTCTTGGTTTTTCATTTTCAGGTTTCTTGTGTAAGTGTCGTAATGGCTATTCCATTTGTGCATCTAAATGCATTGATTTGGTCTCATTATGGGTTTTAAATCTTGTTTGGGTTATTTGAGATTGATGTTTTCATGGTTTTCCCAGGGTTTCAATTTGCATGTGTTTTGGAGTGTTTCAGGTAGGTTCAGGTTGTAGATCTTTTTAGGTTTTAAGTGTTGGTTTTGAGGTTTTTTGAAGGAGGTGTTGTGGAAAACTGTTTTTCAGGCCTAACTCGGCCCCAACTCACTGAGATGGGAACCAAGTTGGCTCCCCCAGCTCGTCCTTTACCTCACTCAACTCGCCTTGCACTCGTGCATGGAGCTTGGCCTTTCAACTCAATCCGTTCTTGCATTGCTTGACATGTTTGTGTTTTGCTTTGGACTTTTTTTGCATTTTTCTGATTCTGCACTCATGTTTGCTTGAGATCCTAATGCATCATTTGGTTGCATTGCCTACTCATCCTATTCAGCTCATGTACCTGTCCATGCTCATGCAATCTCACCCATCTGTTGGATGATTCCTCTATTCACCATGCCTGGCCTTTTCTAGTTGGTCTCATGTTACCTTGTTCCCTGCAATGCTTCTCCCTCTATGTTGACCTGTTGTCCTTGCTTTTGCATTGTGTCTCGCATGTTGGTTTACGTTATGTGTTTTGCCTTTGACTCATCCCATGCATGTGGCTGTTCTTTGTACCTTCATCATGTTCATTTCCTAGTGTTTGTCATCTTTGCTGCACCCGTTTGACCATCATCCCTTGGTGCCATCGACTACCCCTTTCCCTGAGATGATTCCACTGTCGGTGTGTCTCAACCATTGACGCTACACATTATCTTTCACAATGGATAATCCATTTCATCTACCCTGATAACTTGGTGCATGTTGTTCACGTCATTCCCTCAGCCTCTCCAACGTAGTATTCATTACTCAACTCGACTACTCAACGACGAATAGATTTGCGTAAATACATGGTCGGACCTTGACAACGTGCTTCACTTGTGCACAACTCCCCTAGTCAACCACTCTGACATGTGTGCATGGTGCTCACCACCTTCCTCTTGCTCAACTGAAGACCTCCCAACGACTCACTCGTTATCCCATTCATCATAGCTCACTCGACTCTAGCTCACCATGCAACTTAACTTGAGTCACGCTCGAGTAGCTTGCTCATAGTACACCCACTCACCCAGTAGCTCCTCATCCTCATCCAACTCTTAGCTCCCTACCAACTCGTCGAGCTGCCTATCCAGCTCACCCTTGGCCAGATCCTCTCCCCTCCTTTTTTGATTTTTTTTACATTTTTCCTTTTTTCAATTAGTTAAATCTAATTAAAGGGGAAAATTAATAAAATTCATCATTTATGGGGGGTAGCTTTTTTCGGGCTCCATTATAGGGTTATTAGGATTTTCAAGCCACTTTTTCTGGCTCATACTGTTGTAGTGCTCTCTTCACCTACGGCTAGTGAGCGTGTCTGCCACAGCCTTACAGAAAGAGAGCCCCTTTTTTGTGATGTGAGACACTTCTCTCACACTGAGTAGTGTTTGTACCCTTGTTTTGCTTATGCCCTTTTGTGCTTGATTGTGTGTCATTCCTCTACTTCTGACTAGGACTTATTGTGGCCTCCACTCTTGCGTGATTCGTCACCTACTATAAGGTGAGTGGTCAATTGTCCCACGTCACAATGAACACACCCTATTGTAATCACACACTACTTATAAATTTTGTTGGAAAACATGGGGGTTATCATTGTTCTTGGGTGTTGTATTACACGCATAATGCATTCTCGGCTGAGTCTGATGTCTTGCCACCTTTCTTGTATCCACACACCTCTTCTCATGCACCTTGCACTTCTTACTTCCACATCATGGAGGATGCTCTTTCCAAACTTAAGCGTCACAAGATCACTTTACAGCCTCTACCACTTCTTCTTGGGAGAGAGAACTATACATCATGGCGTGCTTCTATGGAACACTACTTTTCCTACGAGGGCCTTACTCCCTTTCTACATGGGCCAGTTCCTACACCCACTGATTCTTGTCATCTTGAGGACTATCTCGACACATGTAACCATGTTTTTGGTCACTTGATGTTGCATGTCTCTAGACCTCTTCGCCTTCATGTGGTAGACTCAGATCCTCCCCACACCATCTAGAGCATCTTTTAGTCCTTGTTTAGAGACCCTTCACATATTGTCCTATCATTGTTGTTGTTGATATAGTTGTCTCCTCTTCTTCTTCATGTGATGATAGTTCCACTGACACAAACTCACTTATTTCT